>VXAA01001718.1:138487-164136 GCA_013399115.1 Anseranas semipalmata | reverse complement strand
CCCCTCCCCCCCCCCCCCCCCCCCCCCCTTTTTTTTTTTTTAATATAGCAAATGTTTCTGTCAAACATGAAGTTCTCCGGGACCAATTTAAGATAAAAATCAGTTACACTGAAGCATCTAATACGCAGAACTAAAGTGGATTATAGAAGTTCAGTCCTACCAAATACAAGCTGAAACATGAGCCATCTCAGCAGATGTTTTAAGATGCAGATCTGCCCACCTAACTTTTGAAGTATACAAACTTAATGGCAAATATGATGTGCTGGTGATTTACCTTTTATTCAGCATGCAAAACAAATGTAAGCATTCAAAACTAGTTGTATCTAATAGTTAATGGGATAGGATAGTAGCTAAACTGGGGGTGGAGTGGGTAGAGGGAGCATGCTCTGCGTCCTGGCTTAGGACTACTGAGCAAGATATTCCTAAACACACTGCAGCCATTGACGATTGCATCAATGTCATCATCCTTTAAATGCCAGAGGCATGTCACCCCATCACATCAGTTATCAGGAGTTCAAAAAGGAAATGGGTTCACTTCAAGCCATGAAGAACAATAAGAACAGTACAGTAGAGACTCTGCATTACTGGAGGAAAAACAACAGCACTGTAAACCCTGTTTAATTGTTAAAATAGCAACAAGATTGATCTAGATGTTCTCTAAGTGGATTTTCAATAAAGATGCAAAAGAGGTCTCAGTCCAGGAAAGCTCTTAGGCACGTGATAACCTTAAGCATGTAAATAGGCCTCCAGGTTTCCATGGCACCAATAACAAAGAAGGTGTTTCATTGGATTAGGACAGAACCCCTTATTTTCTCCTTGCAGCTACTCTATTTTGGGCCAAATAAGGTCTAGGATATTCACAGAAGAACACAACAGATTCACTATTAACAATAACAACAAAAAAATAGTCAGATATACCAGCCAAAATTATCCTGGATATGTTTAACAATCTTAAAACTGAAAAATTCCTAGTCATTCAATTGTCAGGGAAACTTTCAATATGTAATAAGTAATATAGTATCTATAAATGACCTATTTTAAAATAGTTAAATAAAAGGTGCTATAATGAATTCTGGGTATAATTATTCTATTTAAACTCCTCATACTAGTATTTTGAAAGAATCAGATAATTCCTTGGCTTATTTCAAAACAGTGAATCTTCCAACTATCATTTGCAGATAGAAATATACAATAATGAATATTTCACAGATGAAATGGGATCTTGGTCTGTTTTCCCCAGCGATGCTTAGTGTTTAAGCTAATACAGAAAAACTACTTCACAACTGCTTTTTAACAGCAAATCCATGCTATTAGTAAGCCAGGGAAAAGTAAATATCCTTCCAAGTAAACAGCCTTGTCTACTGAGTTATGAATTTGAATTAATGTTCAATCCCTGCTGCATAGATTTAGTTTATATGAACATTGGGATCTATCCAGCCAGCCACGTATTCATGGCAAGGGCTGTTTTTTTTTTCCTCCATATTTTTCTTCCAGTAACATGCCTCTCTTTGAAGATGTGCTGAATCGCTGGCATCACATAGCAACATACTCAGAAGCGTACACTTGCCAGAAAACCTCATCTGTATTTTGTGGTTCTGCTCCTGCTACTCCAGTGCTCGTTAGAATTAAGTTTAATAACATCACTAAAATACTAGATGATCTCATAGGATTACAGCGTCTTTTTCAGCTGAGGTTTTTTCTTTTTGTTTGTTTGTTTTGTTTTTGCTAGCTGCAGTAATATCAAAAGGGTAATGTGGTACAGATCACTTGAAAGAAAAAATAAAGTCATATAAAGATAAAAATCCAAAACAAATCAATTTGTTTGCTTGAACAGCAACACATTTGGAAACATACAGTTCTAAACAAACATATTTGAACAACTTATTCTACTGTGCCATCACAGCCAAAGCCAAGTACTATTTCAGGGTCCTCCATCTTCTAAGCAGTCCAGAATAGCCGTCCTCATGCCATCCTCTTCCACAAGCTATCCGAGAGTAGATAAGCAAGGTGGATATAGAAGTGAAACAGACTACACCCTCACCAGAGCATCCCTCTTAACTGACATGCTGCATTCAGGTGTGTCAAGTCAGGCTGGCACAAAGACCCCAGATCAAGAGCTCAGGCTGGAAGAAGACAGGGCCTCCCCATGCTGCCTTCTGCAGCGTACCTCAGGGCTATTCATTTCTTGGGTCCCAGATACATGGTTCTAGACTGTCACAATCATATTAACTGTTGAACCAGGAAAATAGATTCGTATTCTTTCTGGAGAAATGTTTTTTAAGCAAAGCCTAGAATAGCTTGCCTCTTCGCATGCACAGAAGGCTGCTTCAGCCACTATACTTGCTCTCAAGCTGTTTCCTCAACTATTTGAGAGTTCCAGCAGCTCTTCTTCCTCCACTGATAACAAAATAAATATATACATATATAAATATATAATTTAAAAGGTAGATTAATAAAGCAAAAAAAAAAAAAAAACCACCACGTTTGAAGCATTGTATTTGGCAGAAACAACCACAGTCATGACCATTAAGAGCACTTAAATTTGTATTATGTCTTTACTGAACAGATCCAGAATAAATCCCTACAATAAAAACCACAATAATATGTTGAATTAATGTTTTATATTTCTAATGTAAATCCAGCTTGTTTATCTCTGTGAAACTTCCTGTTGATTTTTGTATGTATCCTGAAACAGCAATTTCACTTCTCATGTAATAAGATACAGAATCCTCCTGTACAGAATCAAAGTCTTGGTTAGGGTACAACCATCCATTCAGCTCTCATAAAGACCAAAATACAGTGGATTCAAAATGAACAATGTTCATTTGCAATAGCTCTGTGAATCAAGAAGGGTATTAAAAATGTAGAGAATGGGATTGTGACATCCACTGCCCAGAGAACACAGGCTGAGGGTTATTCCTACCACACCACTCAGTTACCTTATGCCTACCTGTGATGACACCTTTCTTCCCCCACCACTTCATGCTTCATAATGGCTTGTACTTTACCAGACAGGAATTTGATTTATTCCCCTACAGTTTCACTGGTGTTAGAGTCAGCTACATCACAGAACTTGAGGCTAAGAGAGAGAACTGCACAAGAAATATTTGCTTTGATTTTACCAACACACATTCAACAGAATCAGAGAAAGCCTCTGGTCAGCTGGCAGAACGTCTCATCCAATGTGCATACTTCTGGCACATAGCTAGATTTCCGTTTCCCTCTCCTTTATTAAAAATGCAACAAAATATACAATTAAAGTAAATTCTTGCAAATCAATGTCCCTTAGTATTTTGAAGGAAGCATCGTCACAAAGGGAATTATGCCCTTCACTCATAAGGGAGAAGCAGCAATATATTTATTGATGAAAATAGTGATTTAGTAGGGCTTAATCGTGGATGAGACAATGATTTAACAAAGTTCTAATGGTAAATGCAACACTAACAAGATTTGTGTTGGCAAGGTCACTTGATTATTTACTGCATAGAGGACAGGGTCAGACTAAAAGCCTCAGGGAAACCCTAATGTTGAGTCACAAGGTTCAGAACGGAGTCCCTTCTGCCGTCCAAACTCCAAGAAGTCTAGATACAACCGGATGCTATCCCAATCCCAGACTTCACGGTTTATGCCTAAAGGATTATATGCACAATCAATCCTTTATATCATTTAGCTAAGATTACAAAGTTTCAGCATGCATAGCAAATTACTTTCAAGGTTTTAACAAGCAAGTTATGTCACTTACTGAGCATCTGTCACAAGTAAGGAATCTCTCAACCTCGAGGAGTAACCTTGAGAGGTGCCCCTGCTCAAGGCGAAGATCCTGGCATGCAGCCCACTGCAGTACAGGAGAGCTCAATGTGCTCTGGGATGTCCCCTATTTATGGGGTAAGATGACTGATTGCTAGTCATATTTGCATACCAGCCGTATTTGATTGGTGCATGCTCCAATAGCCCTTGGATCTATCTCCCCCAAATCCACCTCGAGCCCAGTTCAACTATAATGACTGGACACATCCAACACGATCATCACTGATGGTTATTGCCTGAGCAGGGCTACAGGTGAAGGGTCAGGTTGGGGGGAAGAAAGGGGGAGTACACTACCACAGGCATGCACAGATTACTTTGCATCTTTAATTCCAGCATCTAGAACAAGCAATGGAATAACTACTGTTGCTGCGTATGCATATATTTCACCCTTTTGGAAGTAAAATGCTCCCAAGGGCATACTATTATATTATTTCAAATATTCCCGCATGCTTCACCATTCAAATTGACAGAAATCAGATGAATCTGTTTCACATTTTTTATTTGGCTATTATTTACACAAGTAATATTCATGTAGTATTACTACTGTGGCTTGTAGAGGGGAATCAGTGTATACCTAAGATTAGTCACTCAGCTCCTGCAGAGGCTGATTTACCAAAAGACTTGCCACAACAAAAAATTGTGGGATTATGACATTCTTAAGATGTGTGAGCAGCTGAAGTCTTACTTTTTGCTAGTAAACAGAATTGAAGGTTCACTCCCCCGCCCACCCCCCCCAAAGTCAACATCAAAATGAGGAAGGCTAATCTTTTATTAAGTATATTATGTGCTTTTATGGAACTAAAATCTTCTGTAATTGAAGTGATCCACATCTGTATTAACATTCAGTTTAGTAAGCAAACAAGAAAAAGTTAATCTTTCAAGTAAGATGCCAGTAACAAATAAATGACTGTTGTTTTTGGAAATATTGTGCATGGGATATATTCAGTATGGACCCTAATCATCACATGGAACAGAGATTCCTTTCGATCAGTTATTTCACAACAGCATAACTCAATTATAGCCATAAAAAAAAAAAAACATCAATCACTTCAGAAGAGAACTGGAATGTACTGAAGTAGGATAAAACCAACACATTAAAAAATAGCCACATGCAAGCACAAGCTTCTACTGCATTTCATCAGTTTCCCTAACCAAGAGTTTTCAGAACGATTTCTAATCTATTGTTCCATTTTTGCAATTATAAGAACAAACTACCAAGTAAACTATCATGCTCCTCACTTGCACTGTTCTCAGCATCTTTCTTCTACAGTGTTCTGGTTTTGGCTAGGATAGAGTTAATCTTCTTCATTGCAGCTGGTATGGTGCTGTGTTTTGGATTTAGGATGAGAATAATATCAACTGGATGGTGCATATAGAGAGGTTAGCAGCATCCTTCTGTATTTAACTTTGCTGCTCNCGCCCCCCGGAAAAAAAAAAAAAAAAAAAAAAAAAAAAAAAACACGCGTCCTGTGCCTGCCAGGTTTTCTCTGAGCACAAGACAAAAATAAGGATGAAAACAATTTATTCTTGCAAAGAAAATAATTTGATTACAATATCCAAAGTCCCATTACCAGATGTAAGCATAAACCTTGATTTAATTGGCATAAGCAGCTTAGTGTTGCAGTTCTCAGATTTAAGAAGCCAGCAGGAAAAGTACACAGATGTGAAATCAAGAATTCCTACCTAGTGCTTCTATCTGGAAGAACAGGAGATAAGACACTGAATAATGAGTTTTTGTGTTACCTAACTCTTGACAGTTAGATTACTACAGTTATTGCCCAGTCATATATTTAAGAAACTTAAATACTTGCAACAAACCCACAGGTAAACAACAAGGGGAAGGGTTATACGGCACAAATTAAGATCCTTGGGTTATTCTGTACTAGCAAAAAAATTGAGCATACAAGAAAGATTCCCTACAGGCTCTCTCCAAGGGACAGATCCATTGTGACTAATGGGATGGCTCATCAATAGGGGATTCAATTCTATAATTATGGTACCGACAGGCTAATCTCATACATATTCTCTCGAATAAACCTCCGCCTTAAGTAGGTTGCAGTCTCATCTATCTTGAAGTTGAAAGACTATTTGAATGCTTAAGCTCAGAGTTAGGTAGAGAAGAAAATAAAACATAAGGCTAGGATATTCTTGAACAAAAATCCTTCCTGAGTTGCTTTTGTATTTCAGTTAGAGATGAGAAGCTAGTTATTTAATTCTATTCTCTTCAGGTATACTTCATGGCCATGAACCCCAGAAATTGCTCCTAGCCTGTCCTTCTCTTAAAAATGATCCTTTCCATTGCACTATTAATGTCTTACAACTCTGTTGAAGATGGAGCCCTTTCTCTTACCATTGTCCTCTTATATTTCTTCTCTTTCAGTAAATTTATCTGACAGTAATGCATGAACTTATACCAGCTACAGCTCTGATGGTGTGGTTTTCTTCTCACTCCAAAGAGGAAATTTAAATTTCCTTTTCATCTTTAAGGTCTTCACAGAATTGAAGCCACCAGTGTATACCTTAACCATTACATTCTCAGTAATGACTTCAGTGCAATTTACACAGTTTTCCTGTCAAGCAGAAGTGATAAAATCAGATTTGTTAGAAGAATTGGTCACAGCACATGCATCATATCGGATGGATAACTCCCAGCATGACTAGAGTTTTCAGTAAACACAGCAAATGACATTAATAAAGCAGATGATAGACTTGGCACTTAAATGGCTTTTTTATTTTATTTTTTTTAAATCATGTCTTCCTTCTCCCACATTCTTATTGTACTGGCAACCCTTCCCTCAGAAGTACATAAAATCAGACTGAGGAAAAGTCAAAACGACTTGCCAAGCCAAGGACTGCTCAATGACATGGGCAGGCTTCCACCTGGCTCTTAGTAGACAATCTTTCCTTGATCCCTCAGCTAACAAGGTTAATTAGGTACTAACACTATCATGGAAAACCATCTTGAAGACCAACCTAAAATTCAACTACTTCATTATTTAGGGAATGCTTTAGTTTAGCTTATTTTTATTTCTTAAGCACCAGTCTTCTGCATCATTCTCTGTGCCCAAAATACCAGATATCCTGTCCCTTATTTGAAAGTCTTATAGCAAATGAAATTCTGTAATATCCCTTAAACACAAAATGTCAATCTAATTTTAGGTCCTGAGGCACTGCAGTGATGGCTTCTGACAAGGTAATCCAGGCACGGTATCTTTTCAAGTAGTTAAATCTCAGCTGGCAGCCCTGAGTATCATTAGCTCTATTGCTCTGAGCATCCCTGGTTAGAAGAACAAAAGCATCCCTTGTGTCCCCTTAGTCATGTGCTACTCGGGGCTTTCCTTGCCTTCACCCTTCCCAGAACTACCAATATTTCTTTTTTGTGCTGCCTGCAAACCTGCATGTTAGCTTGTACCTGGGTTTGAACCCTGCCCTGCAAGCTTGTCTGGGTTATCCAACCCTAAGGATTTCTCTCTTGCACACGACGACAGTTCAAGTGTTTTTGCCATTTCATTTAATGTTCCCCACAACAGTCTTAGCCCTGACGCCTTGTCCTTCCCTTTGTAGAAATGACTGCCACAGAAATAAGGCAAAAATGATTTTGATTAAACAAGACAGGAGAGATGAAAATCAGCTCTGTGCTCACTGAAGCCTCCTGCAACCCAATACTGGGGTTTTGATGAAAATCAATTTGCTTCTCTTTAGATTCAGAGATTCACTTTTTCACTTCAATGCCACGGTAATGAAAACATTTCCTCTTTCTTTTACCCATCAGGGAAACTCTACTAGACTCTGAAACAGAGAGATGAGTGGAAGAGCTGTGGGACTTGCCTGTTCAACCTCAAAACACTTAACCAGTCGCAGATCATTCAGTTCAGCAGATATTCAGACACACAGCAATGCCTGTATACACATACAAACATATATACCAAAACAAACTTCAGCCATATAGAATAAGGTGTAGATCAGACTGCCACTGGAGTCACTGAAAACACCGATTTCACCTAAACTGGAGCACATGATGCACCACCACTACTTGCACACACCCTCACCAAGAGGTTGAGGATGACCCACAGTACAAAAGGACATGAAGCTATTGGAGAGTGTCCAGAGAAGGGCTACAAAGATGGTGAAAGGCCTAGAGGGGAAGACATACAAGGATCAGCTGAGGTCACTTGGTTTGTTCAGCCTGGAAAAGAGGAAGCTGAGGGGAGGCCTCATGGCGGCCTACAGCTTCCTCACAAGGGGAGTGGAGGGGCAGGAACCTATCTCTTCTCTCTGGTGACCAGCGATAGGACCTGAGGGAATGGAGTCAAGCTGTGACAGGGGAGGTTCAGGTCGGATATCTGGAAAAGGTTCTTCACCAAGAGGGTGGTTGTGCACTGGAACAGGTTCCCCAGGGATGTAGTCACAACACCAAGCCTGTCAGAGTTTAAGAAGCGTTTGGACTATGCTCTCAGACACATGGTCTGAATTCTGATTTTTGGGTAGACCTGTGTGGAGCCAGGAGTTGGACTCGATGATCCTTGTGGGTCCCTTCCAACTCGGGATATTCTATGATTCTATGACAGCAAGAGCCTGTTGACTGAATTCATTGGATCTCGACTCAGGCCTCAGCGTTGTACCCACTTGCAAGTGTCCCAATACAGCAAGGGAGCATAAAATGGAAAATTCTGGATATCAAATGACATGTTTTAAAAAAAATTCTACTCAGGATACACTAAAAAAAAAAAAATCAGTATCTCTAGTGGAATTTATGTTTAAAGAATACCGACCTTTTATTCACCTACAGTTAAAGTCTTCTGAATTTTCCAGCTTCCCCTGAAAGAATCGTTTCCATCTGCTTTAACAACATCTGAGATCAAAGACTGATCATCCTTTCAGCATAGAAATATTGTCACATGAATAAGGAAAAAAATTAAAAAAAAAAACATATTTGCATTTTAAGCCTAAAATAACCAACAAACCAAAAGACAGAAAGACAAGCTTTAGCATCATTCATGTCATCTGAAGCTGTCCTTCAGAGGCACAGCCAATGCACTTACTCAAGTCCAGCCTACTGTTCCCGTAGCATTAGAGGAAAAAGAGGAAGACATGCAGGATTTTTCTTTGTTTCCTTACCTGACCACATCGAACTTACTTGAAGGCATAGGACAACACTATTATTGGCTGTCCCAAAAGATAAATGATTCCACACTTCATGTAAATCCAAGTCTACCATGCGTCTTCATTTAGAAGGAATGACTTCCCATTGATTTTATTATTTGCCATTGCAGCTTTAAAATCAAGGACTGTTTCTGCTTAGAAGGTAATTAAGGGCATACACTGAGCTTGCTAATAAAGCAGTTAATTGCCAAGAATGATGGCAATGAATTTAACCACAGAGGAAGGAAAATGAAAACATTAGAGATTAGCATTTTAAAAGCTTGTAATTATGGGAAGAACAGCTGCTTATGTTTTACTAAGGTTACCAAATTTGAAATAGAAATGGACCCTCTTCATGAAATTGAAATAAAAACAGACTTCCACTAACCACATGGTAAAGCACGATAATTACACTATTGATCACAGAAGTGCAAAAAGTTGCACCTCACCAGTGAAGATTATACTAAATACTCAAACATTCAACTTCTCATTCAACCTTGCCCACAAATTGCATGGACATACCTTTCCATATTTCAACAGGACTCAAATACTAGTTTAAGAAACCTGGATATATCATAAATGCAGTTTCTGACAATATGTCAAGGCATTGACTCCATCATGACTTGCTTCTTGCGTATATCTGTCAAAGTCAATCAACAAAACTCAGGAAGAAAGAAAAGTCGAGAAGAGGCAAATAAGGGAAGATTTTGCTTTCTCCATTTGCTTTAGTAGGTGCAGAACCAGTCCCTATTTCAAGGGATCTATTGCATCATTATATTCAACCAAGTACATAATGCAGTGGTGAAAGGGGCAGGGGGCAACCTGCAAGATCTGACCAACTTTTGTTAAATGACTCATAGTACTATCTAGAAGAAAGCAAACATTTCTAGTGTATGTTCCCAACACAGAATACTGGAAGTGCAGCAGCACTGCATCTGTTTTCCTCATCTTGCAGCATGTTACTTCTCTTGTTGATCATGGAAAGGTTTGGGTTGGAAGGGACCTTAAAGACCATGTGGTTCCAACTCCCCTGCCATGGGCAGGGACATCACCTAGGAATCCATGTAAAGAGAATAACACAAGGAATGGTGAGGACAAGCAGGAGCAGATGCAAAAAAAAAAACAAAAAAAAAACAAAAAAAAAACCACAGGTTCTCATATCCACAGAACATCAGCCTGCTCTGCACCCTGATGAGACAAGGTGGTGAATTCCCAGGAGGAGGGTTAATACACTGTCCCCTCGCTTCCAGCAACCTGTTTTTCTAGATGCTTCTCCAGCTAACAGCCTTCTCTTGAAGAGATTAAATCACCTGCTTACTAATAAAAGTTATTCATTCAGTTTAGCACAGCCTAAAAAGACACATACAAAGAGAAACAAGAGTGCATAAAAAGTAGAAGGTGCAGATAAAAGGAGATCCCATGCCTACTGCATTTAAAACCATCTACAGAGGGCAAATTGAAAGCAAGGTTATGTCTGCTAAAACCAATAAATAACTTCACACTCTGCTCTCACCTTATGAATTCTGAACTAATGTTATGTTTTTGAAACTTTTTGCAAATTCCCTTTTCAACTGCAATAGAAGCAAGGATAATAAAAGGGAGAAAAAGATTTGGCATATTTTAGCATTATCTTCAATTCTCCAAACAGATGTTTATCCAGCTGCTGAACACAGCACTATATCCTCTGCATCAATAAGCTCCAGTTTTCTCTGTGTTCAATGTCTAACCAATGAAGCAAACTAAGACCAAAGAAGCATAACTTCTTGGTTAAAGCATACAGAGAGCTCTAATATCAACAGTCAGAGAACTGAAGTGTGGAAAGAGTCCCACTAAAGCTGTCACTGAAACACAATATATTAGGTGCTGTCGTGAATGGAGCATACCTTAAGAAAAAGAGTTTTATTTGATATGTGCATACATGTGGCAAACTTGAATCCTGGTGAATTAATTTGATGTTAAATAAGGTGTTAGAGGGCTCCTTCATCTGAAACTTGCCACATAAAATTAATTTACAAAGCCATCTGAACCAAACTTGTTCATTACATGTGCTGCATATTGACGTTTCAGTTCTGGTGATGAACAACTTGCATTTAAGATAGCAATAAAGGAAAAAAATATTCCAGCTATGAAAGTTGCATGCTTGGCAAGCGAAAAGTATAAAGCTTGCCTTTTCTAAAAGGAACCATTTCTTGTTTCTATTCCTTACATCTCAACTGCCCCAATTCTGTTTCAGAAAGCAACAGAAAAGAAACTAAATATTTTTACCTTCTACCCACAGTTACAATAAAAGTTTGATAGCATTAAAAATTGCCCTTGATTAAATATGAGCTTACAGATGCTCATGCAGTTTATATCTTCAAATTAATTGTATCATGCTGTACTGAGTTTGGCTGGGATGGATTTAACCTTCAGAGAAGCCTACATGGTGCAGGGTTTTGGATTTGTGGCTAAAACAGAGTTGATAACCCACCAATGTTTTAGTTATCATTGGGCCATGCTCATGCAGCATCAAGGCCTTCTGTTTCTCACTCTGCCCCCCATAAGAGGATTGGGGGTGGGCAAGGGGCTGGGAGGGGACACAGCTGGGACAGCTGACCTGAACTGACCAAAGGTGTATTTCATACCATACGACATCATGCTCCGCAATAACCAGGATGGAGGTGCTGGGATAGCCATTGCCTGCCAACACAGCTGTGAGCCGTAGCCTTAGGTAGTTGGATGATCTAATGTCATTTCTGCTCCTTTGATTCAGTTCCTACATCAGGTTTGGATTCTAATAGGAAAGAGATGGGGAATTCTGGTTATTTGAAAAAAAAAAAAAAAACCACAGAATTTGCTTTTGCCAAATTTGTTTCATTTCTGTGGAAGGGTACAAAAGGGTAGAAATAACTGTCTATATTGGAAACTGGGTTGTACTGTGGAAGGAACTCGAAAGGGGAGTCATATGTGAGCCTCTTTTATTAACTCCTTCAGAAATAGAGCCACACCCCAGGAAGATAGGGAACATTTTAGCAAATGAAATCTGCAATTTAAGTTAGAGAGAGCAACTGATCCTCAGCAGACAGACTGAGTAGAGTAGCTGCAGTTCAGCAGTAACAGCAAAAGCTCTGTTAGGTCCACACTGTACTAAATGCAATGCAGAGTTGTCTTTCAATAAATCTATCAAATAACTTTTCAAATCACAACACCTGGAGACAAACAGCTCCCAGCTATCAATTATGTGAACTTCTAGGATTAAGCCAAAATCTACCGAGTAAATGAGACAAAAAATTCAGGTTCCTTCACAGCTCTGCCACTGATCTGCTTTAGGTACAATTTGAAATTGGTCTAAGTTCAATCAGACAGTAACTAGCTGGCAGAACAAGCATGCATTGCCACAGCCTCACTGCTGGGTTCTGCCTCCAGCACTGCACCACCTTCCTATGCAAGCATGCAGCTCTGCTTGGGAAGGTTTTAAATCTGCTTGATTCCTGCTAGCTGCAAGTTTCCCAGAGCACTGTATAATTCCCATTGATTTAATCTTTAAGACAAGAAGTATCAATAAAGCAGCATATTGCTGTCTAAAACCATGTTATTCATTTTTCCTTTACTAATAGAGAATATGAATTTCAAAAAATAAAAAAATAAAAAAATAAAAAGAAGAAGAAGAAATTGCTTCCACTACAACAGAAAATTCTTAGTTAATTTTTATGAACCTCAAAAATCAGTCAGCTAAAGATCATCAGTATTTTAGTTAGCTCATAACAACATACAGTTAAGTTATATCCTGATTTTGGCAACCTAATGTTTTTACCTACACAAACATGTAGGTAAAAGCAAAGGCCAACTGAATCCAGGTATCCTTTCCATGCCTTCTCTTCTACCCTGAGTTTATTCAGTTCCTGTCTTGAAGAGATATTACTATGTATTTTGTGCCATAATCTTGCATAGAGCCTCCAGGCTCCAATGAAAGATAAATAAGTCTGTAACATTAAAATGAAAAGTTATCCCAGATTTAGAATACATCTTTATTTGAGACATATTTAAATCTTTTCCATGCAGGTATTAAACTACATACGTGTATATATACCATATACGTATATATATATATACGCACACAGAGACATGTATTTTCATATAGATATTTTAAATAGTATTTTAAATCTTATAAGTATATTTACATTCACGCACATGTATATATGTATACATAAAGTAAATAAAATGGTGACTGGTCACCTGCTTCTTCCCAGCTGTTAAATCCATTTCTCTGTAAAGAAGTGACCCCCTTCTCAAAAGCAAATAATAAATAATAATAATAATAATAATAAACTATACTGATTCAACTTCCCAACAGCACCAGTGTAAGAGGGTATGGGCTCTGGGAAGCCTCCATGGGAAGGCGGCCACAGGGATGCTGTGGCCAGACCCAGGTATGCACTGCCAGCCTGAGGAGGTGTGGGGTGGCTGTGAAACCCTTGGAAAATTTTTCCAGACAGAACATCAGAAAAGTCCAAAATTGACCATTCCAGAAGGGAAATTTTGTCTTGGTAACTTCCCTACCAAACCCACTACTTCATAAACCAGAACTGAAGCACTAAAACGATGCATCTGCAGACTTCAGTGTTGCATAAGCTTATAAGTCAGTAGACTTTATGACTGCAAGCCATTTGTATTGATTTATTCACTCCATTAGTGAGGGAAAGATGAAATTCTGCATTGATAGAGAATCAAATTGAAGAAGGAAGAGCTGATTAAATATTTTAAGATCACATTTTAAGACAAAGTTTTAGAAAGATGTATCCAAAATTAAATACTAAGAGTATAGAGTTCAATAATGAAAATCTATAGTCAGAAACCTAAAACCACCTATCTTATTTGTAGATGAAGTTATGCAGCCGCTCTTTTACAAACCGTTGTCTTACCTCTCTACTTGATAAAGCTTTACAAGACCTGTTAACAATTAAGAGAACCCTTTAATTGCACA
Source organism: Anseranas semipalmata (assembly GCA_013399115.1). Classification (NCBI taxonomy): domain Eukaryota; kingdom Metazoa; phylum Chordata; class Aves; order Anseriformes; family Anseranatidae; genus Anseranas; species Anseranas semipalmata. The sequence continues at coordinate 150,224 of VXAA01001718.1, read as the reverse complement.
AACAACTTCACAAATTTTTACTTCTGGGCTTTGAAGTAACTGTGTTAATGGAGATCAACAGTTTCCTAGAAACACAGCTGAATACTCAACAAGGGAAGTCCCTTGCTACCAGTCACTTCACACAACATAGGAAACAATGTGCCTTTGAAATTCAGACAATTTTGTTATTTTGCTTTGATGTATCCTCTCCAGCAGAGCACTGGCATAACTGTCATTAAAGCAATAATGTGGCAAGCATGAAACAACATCTGCTTTAAGTGAGAAATTCATCTTCCCAGAGTAAGTATGCAAATATTTAATTTTAATGTACAAAAATTCATAAGAATGGGAAAAAAACTAATCCATGAATAATAATACTTACCACCTTTTCGTTGGGCATCTCAAATTTCTATAAAAAAGATAAACAAACATTATTTTCCTGATTTACCTGTGGTGAAAGTTGAGAGCAAATTGCTCAAGGCCACAAGGTGAGCCAGTGGCATAACTAAGAAGCAAAGCTGAGACTTTGTAGTGCCACTCCTGTACCCTGCTATTGCACCACTCGTTATCACACAAATAGTTCCAGAAATTACAGAGAAGAAATCCACGCTCCTGGTGACCTCCCCAGTATCACCCTTCCTTTGGTAGCTTTCCACAGACCACTTCCAACCTACCTTCCTCCCCTTTTGGGTAACTCAGCCACCTGGCAAGACCTGCAAGGCCTGCCTCGAGCATCCCAGCCAGCACCAAGCCCAGGAGAGACTGCAGCACTAGGACACCCAAAGACTACTGGGCGACTGCACCGGGAGGGACAGTGCCGCAGGAGGAGACACACAGGAGGATCTCCTCAGAGGCTGAAGTTCTCCATAGGGCTGAGCAAGCTTTATTGCTACCTCGTGAAGATCCAGGAATGGACATAACCGAGCATGACATCAGCACTCACAGAAAATAATCTGTCACGTCAACCTAATGGAGCCTGCATCTTTAATGCGATATTGATTCCACTAATGTTCCTCCATGCTGACATCTGGGAGCAAAATACCTCTTTGTTATACAGTAAGTTATATTCAGGGTCACGCAGTACAATAGCCCATGTCATTACAAAGGGTTTTTTTCATTGTTGTTCTTTTAAAGCAAAAAAATGTTAAAATTATGCGTTCAAAGGCAGTCACTAACATCATTAACACTAAGAGGAAAACAAGTCACACCTACTTCTAGTCACTGTGTATTACATCTTCTAAGGAGAAGACTTCTGAATGTAGCAGGCATATCCAAAGCAAGCAGGCAATGCTGGCAGAGCTGCATGACTTACAGAAGGAGGTGTTGAACCAATGCTTCAGTGTTCAGTACTCATTTCAAGGCTCTTGTGGTTAGGGGTTTTGTTCTTTTTCCATTCTCTCCTTACTCTTGCAAGTCAAATATAGCTCCCCCCCTCCCCCCAAAATGGCTAACAGTATACACACTCTAAGTGTCAAGGTTGCTCACTTGAAATCAAGTGCTGAACATTCATCAACTCCCACAGATTTCAGTAGAGCTGCACTATTTGTTACCAAGCTGCAGGCACTGGAAACCCAGAACTGATTGAAGTGACCAGGGAGCTTCAGCTGGTAAGAGGTTTTGCTACTGGACTCCGTCAATGAACCCCAGCCCTCTTCCTATCCTTCTCTTCTCCCCTACTCCCTGTAGGGCAGGGACAGACTCTGACCCCATTCCTTCCCTCGCTCAAACCACAGCCAGCTCTGATCTGTCATCTCACACCTTCTCGTATCATCATGAACAGGGTGCAACCCTGCCAGGTGTCTAAAGAACTATGTGTTATCCAGGTTTTGAAAATTTGTTACATTCATGCTTATTCATCACCTTTGCCTGGTTTATACCATAACTGCAGACAGATGAGTTTCATTCATAAAAAACATGCCAAATAATCCCATACACCTCAGTAAGACGTATCTGAGGATATACCTCCCATAGATGTTTGATATTCTTATGGACTTCCCATGCAAACAGCAGGGAATTCTGCACATTTGGAAAACTAAGACAATGAGAAAAGCAAGACCAATGCACCTTTGGTCCATCTACCCCACTTTTCCAAATCCAGAGCTGGCCCCTGAGCAGGATCACACTTGAAGAACTAGTTGCCCTGCTTCTGAAGTGCTGAGAAAATCTTCACCCTGCAGACAGCTGCTAAAACTTGTGTCAGTGAATAAATTATGAAACGCCTTTCAAAATGTTATAACTATAGTTAGAATATGAGATGAATCATACACTTGAAAAGAGACACCTCCATCTGTCAGATCTGCAAAGCTGGGAACTTTATATAGAAACCATACAGCTTTCCTTCAGATAAAATTCTCCTGCCAAATCTGTATCTTTTCCAAAATAGTAACCTGCCTTGTTCTCTTGCTCAGAATGCTCCACTTTTTGATGATGCATCATTATGAATGAGGATTGCCTTATTTTATTAGCACTCCATCCAGCTGCAAACAGGTAAAAGCTTGGGAAGATAAAAAAAGAATATTTGTCCATAAAGGACCTCTGCCAGATCGCCAAAATGAAGGATGCATTGGCTTAAACACATTTCACCTCTGAAGAAACTTAACTGTGCAAAAGTAGTTTTACTAGAAACTATACACCCATAAAAAATTATGCCACTCATGAGCTGTCCAATTTTCTTCAGAAATATTCATGCAGAAAAATCATTTTTAACATTAGTAGTGAAGTGCAGTCAAACTAACATGTATTCACATAAAGAAAGCCTTGTGGACACCAGATCTCCACCAATCCCAGGAATTTCTATTTTCAGCTTACAAGAGACTTGCTTCCACTGTAAGAGTAATATATGTGCTCCACCTCAGAAAACATAAAAAAAAAAAAAAAACGAACACTGCTTTGCTGTTTTAACAGTATCTGAATAGCTACATCATAACCAAACTGAACATCCTAAAGGGACAATTCACATTAAAAAAAAAAAAGTTATCTGAGTTCAAAACATAAGGCAAGTAATCCTGTGTATGATGATCATGGATTTTGTTATGATATTTAGAATAACTTTATTCCATATGCATTATCTTATGTGCAATGATTTTTTTCATGAAAAAATATCTAAAGCACACACTAAAATTTGAAAGCAGAGATGGTACTTTGCAAGTACTTAAAGTTTGAGGTGATCTTAAAACGATTTAGAACTTCGTTTGGGTTGGTTTGCTTCTCATGCCTGTATAGTAGATACTGTCAGGGAATCCTCAGATGCACCTTACTACTTCACGTTAATTAGGTCAATCAGATTTGCTCCTGCTTCATATCACAACTCAGGTGTTTCTTCGAGTCTGTTCCTTTCTTCACTGAAGTGAGCACAGAAAGAAAAGAGGAAAATTGAGCTCTTTTGTACAAAAGCTTGTCTGGGTCATCACAGAGACAGAACGCCTACAGGGACATGAATTCGCCCATCTCAAATAAGAACCTTTTCTCAAGAAAATTCTCTAAACTGTTTCTCTTCATGATTTATGATGTTGAGTCACAGCACTTCCATGGTAAAGGAAGTTTGAATGTAATAAAGAATCTGTCTAGTGCAGTATCACTGTCTTCACTCTTGCTCTAATTCCTCAGAGCTTTCCAACCTTCCTGGCAGCTTTCAAGCTTACATTAAATATCAAAGTAAACAAGTCCCTCCCACCCTCTTTATGAAGACTAATGATGCTACAGGAGTTAAGTGAGCAGGCAGGCAGGAAACTTATTCGCTAAAGCCCAGAGAACACAACCCTGGGAGCAAGGATTTCAGTGCTAACAGCTGGGTGCTAAATGAACAGTTTCTCCAGCTGTTTTGGCCCTTAACAGGCAGCAGCATGCAGGCTTCTGCTCCTGACAGTAGCATCCCCTCAAGTTATTACATCATAGTCACAGTTTAAGATATGAGCTTCACCAAACTGTTGTCATGGACAGTGCTGGTGAATGACATTTCAATCCTTTCACACAAGAAAGCAAAGGACTTTAGCAGGAATCAGGTAGCTCCTGCTACACAGCCCTTAGACCCCCCTGCCCCTCCTCATATGTGACCCACAAAACAAAACAAACAAAGAGAACAACAAGGGGAAAAAATACCAAACACAAAACTCCACCTGAAAACATCTCCAGTAGTTTCATAGGACAGCTGAAAAGGAACAAAAGAGCTTGCATAGCCAGAAACGTAAGGAGCTTAATTCAATCAAGATGGATATTGTGGCACAAGTAATGGATTTCAGGGCACCTTGCAGCATTAAAGGAACTTACTGGTTTATGAAAAGGGAAGGAGTCTGAGGGTGTCCTTACACAATATAAATAGTTTACAGACCTTTAATATGGGTAGATTTCATAAAAGAAATTCAATTAGCCATGCAAGCTCAATTAAATATACACAAAACTAGACTAGGATAATTAGTGAAAAAGCACTAAAAAGCTCGTTATATGTTAAAAATTAACTATTAAGGATATTAATGTTATTAATTACTATAGTGATTATTTTAAACGTGGACAGTTTGAATTTTGTAGGTCATCATTACCTTTAAGTGAAAGTTGTCAACATTTTTTTTTTTTGCATTTCTTTTAAAAAATCCAAAAAGCTATGCTTTTTGAACTACACATTGTTTTGATTTTTTTTCTTCATTTAAAAAAATATATCATGGTCAAAAAATAGGATTGCTATCCATTTTTTACATAGATGATCTACATACACCATTTTCCTGTACCCTAAAGCACTAGGGACCATAAACAACAATTTCCATGTGCCACAGGAAGAGAGCAGGAGACAAAGGTACTGATACAGGTCAGAAGAGAAAGTCACCAACAGGAATAGACTTTTACCACATCTAACATCTGAGGGAAAACAGGATGCTTTTCAAGGCTGCAAGGGAAAACACTTTGCTATAAAAACAGAACTTCATAGGTCATCATTTCTAATTAGCTGCTGGCAATATTTGCATTATTTAAAACTGCTTCTCACACTGCTTAAGTGTGTGTTAACTGAGCAGACACTTTCTCTAGCCACTATAGGGTTCAGCACATCACGCAGCTTCTCCATAGAAGTTACATCTGACCAGCAAATGCACAGCATTCACTGTTCATCCTCGGATGAGCCTCCTTATTTCTCAGTCACTTCATTCCTTACTCCAGGAGGGTTATGCATAGTTTACACTCCCCATCCCACCCATAGCTAATATGAATGCCATGGAGCTTACCCCTTGCTTACCCCTGGCTGTTGGGAACATTGACCTATTTTGCAAGAAATGAATGGCCTGTTTCTTCCTGTATTTTCTGCTGCCAGCCTTATTCTTCTGTTCTGCCCTGAAAACACCCCAAATAGAAATCATTTAAAGAGTCAGCTCTTTAAATGGTTGCTGGGTCACATTCTCAATGAAAGAACATGAAAGATTTCTAAAGCCTTCCTGAGGCTTCTGAGCCCCATGGCAATACAGACAGGACAAAGAAACTGCAGCCTAACCCACAAATCACCTTTAAAAAAAAAAAAAAAAACCACTCTTATTGTAAAACTGCTGCAAAACTTCTTGCCATTAATTATAATGCTTAAAATGTTGCTAGCTGGATCATTTGCTAGTTCAAGCTTATCTATTAGCTAACAGGATCAAATAGATTCATGAAACTCTACCTGCGATTTTACACCTGTTTCCAAAAAAGAAAAACAATTTTAACTAAAGAAATGCAACTTTCATGCAAAGGTTAGGTGCACAAGACTTCTATGAGCAGGCTGAGGTGCAAGGCTTGACAATCTAAGCTAACCACAGGTTGCTCCCATGAACAGCCTTCCCTGTTCTTCCTCTTCCTCCAAACCATGCCTTCCCACTTTCCCACTTCCATCAGCACTAGGATGGGTGCAACTGTGTTGACAGACAAATCAGGAAACCAAAAAAGCCAGACCATTACACAACTCCAAACAAACCCCACACCAAATAGCATTCCACTCACTTTTCATTTGCCAATGAACCTGTCCACTCTTTGGTGAGCTTGTTCTGGGTCAATATGTGCGACCTATAGTCACACCTGCTTTACCAAGAGGGGAAAAAAAAAAAAAAAAAAAAGAGTTCTTGCCTGCTTCTTTCACAGCAGCCACAATAGAGCAGCTATAAAAATAGAAGGGATGAAAAAAGGAATTATTTGAATATATTATAAAAACAAATCTATAAAAGATGTGTGTAATTTACAGATGTTTGTCCATACATTCACTTCCCCCCCCTCCCCCCCGCCTTATTTCCAGGGAGGTAAGAAAGGCTATACATGTGAGGCAAAGGCTCACCTCCCATCTCCAACAGCAAGCAACAGCAGAGTCCTAGGGAAGCAGCCAAGAAGGAAGCACAAGGTGCAGTAAGATATCCTCAGAATACACACTAGCTTGCACATTCGGGACTTTCTGAGCCAGAAAATACTACCTCTGCATTTAATGGCTCTCAACGGGCATTTCAGAAACATGTCCTGTCATTTTGTGAAACAAAGCAGCAAGGTGTCACATGACAAGTTTCACAGCTTAGTCACATTGTACAGAGAGGGATTCCTTTTATTTGCTTTGAACCTGTAGCCTTCTAGTTATTCCTGATGCCACTTATTCCTGCACTGGAGGACTCAGTGAACAGTCATTCCCTAGGTATCTCCTCCTTGACGGTCACAAACACATTGACCTCCATCATATCCCTGCCACTGTAGCTCTTTTCCAGCCTAAAGAATTGTATGGTAGTTAATCATTCCTCTTTCAGAAATCATTCTGCGCCTTTAACCATCCTTGTCACTCTTGTCTGTATCTATTCCAGTTAGACTATACCATTTTAGGAATGGCAGAGAAGGGAGGCCAGAACTGTACATCATATTCAAGATATGGGTGCACCACTGACCTACAAAGGAACATTGAAGTTTTCTGCTGGTTCCTCCTTCCCTCCCTAATAGCTCTTACCATTTGATCTGGTTTTTGGCCACTACTGAAAGACTATTTTCAGGAGAATATCTTTTATAACCTTCAGACAACTTCTGAAGTGAAAGCATCAGCTCAAGTCAATGCATTCATTTTCGTTTGCCCTTCTATTGCCCACTTGGTCAAACTCATAAAGACTGTTAGCAATTTTTGGTGAGATCTCAGTCTGACTACCATGAATACCTGAGTAACACTGGCAACTTGATCACTTCACCGCTTACTGACTTTTCCAAGTCATCCATCAATATATTGAGCAGCACAGGCTCCAGCAAAGACCTCTGCAATATTTTACTGGCACTTTCTCTTAACCATGAGATTTACTTATTTTATTCATACCTGCAGCTCATAATTTTTCATCTATTATTAAATTGCATGAAGAATTAACCTTTAGGACCATTGTAGCCATGTAGAAATTTTATTTTATATTTTTAAATTAAGAATGGTGGGAGGATTTTGTCAAATACCTATGGAAAAATCCATGTATATCACATCACCTGGGGGTCATCTTTGTTCACATGTGCCTTAGAAGAACTCCAGTAGATTAGTGAGGCATAACTGCTTGTTGCAAAAGGTGTATTCACTATTCTGTTATGCATCCTGTTTATCCAAAGGATTCCCATTAATGATAGGTTAATTCTACTCTTGAAAGTAATCTCAATCTCCCACACAGAGACAATTGGATTTTCCCTGGAAACACTGTTTCCCCACCTCACCCTTTTTTATGATTGTTTCAGTCTTCTGGTGCTGAATCATATTAAAGTGAGAGGCTACTTATCACGGCTAGATTTCCAGTTCTTTGATGTGTACCATATCATTGCTATGACTTGTTACCATCTATTTTACTCATCTTTTCCTGCAGTCACCTCTTCTACAAAGGGAGAGGAATCCTTTGGTATCCTCTCCCTTATAAAGGAGGACGGTGGTATGCAAATCGCTATTTTCCATTGTGAAGACAGAGGGGAAAAAACAACAAAAAACTTCGCTTTTATAATATGACTTAAAATATTCTCCATTTATTTATTTCAAATCCTATAGTGGTCTGCTGGCCCTGCAAAAATTGGTGACAGCATTTGTACTCTCAGTATATCTCCAAAGAAAGTATTGTTTATTTACACTTTCTGCAAGTTTACAATGTGACCTGCCAGGTTTCTGTTATTTATGTTCCTCATTTGCATCCAACTTCAGGTTTTCAAAGGAGTCTTTGAGGGGTTAGGGTTTTTTGTTTGTTTGTTTACACTGCCGTCTTTTTCCTTGCTATATAACTGCGCTGTTTTCCCTTTTCTTATTTCCCAGTAGACAATACTTTTCCCTTGGAGCCTCCAATACACTGTCTTTAAATCACTACAAATGTTTGACCCTTAACTGTGACTTGTAGTGTTTGTTTACCAAAACAAAAAACACACTTACAGAAACACCCTCCTTTTCTGCTCTCAGTAGCGTTGTCCTTGGCTTCTGAAAGGGAGATTTCTGGCTTTTGTTGCCCCTGGAGAGATGCTGAGTTTATGTACACTGTAGTTACTATTACAGGACAGCTTTTCTGCCATGACATTTTGAAACCGTTCTGCATACACAGCTCAGGAAACAGCTGCTGCCTGTCCTCTTATGAAACCTCTCACCAGTTGAACTGTGAATTTGTCACTGTCTAAAGCTTAGTCTCAGTATCCCAAACCACCATGACACATACACAATCCAGATGGACATGAAGGACCTCTCCCATGTCTGCTGTACCTTATCCCTCTACAGTCTCTCCTGTCTTCTTCGCAGTATTACTGTTGGTGTAACCACACTAATAATATAGTCCTACTACCAGATTTTTCTTTTCTATGCCTAAACTCATGGGGATTTTGTTACTTATGACAAGCTGCTAATCTGACTTGACTTTAAGCTTTACCATGCAACACAATTTCCCCATCAGCTAAGCCTACTCTGCCTTTCCCTGCACTTTAATACTATATTATCCCCCCCGTAGTCATCATCCTACTAACTTTAGGACATATATTATCTCAACATCATCTTTTTAAGATAAGCATTTGGTTCCCATATTTTGCTCATCAGTTTTCTGGTATTAGTGCAGAATTATGTATACCATGTTTGATATATAGATAGATAGATATAGATATTTAATCTGCATGTTTAAATAGCGCTCCATTTGGTCTCACTCTTCCCTTCTATTTCTCATCTAACTACTGCTCATTCCCTTCTGCCCCTTATAGAGGGCACAGCAAAGCAATTACCACCTACATTTTGTTTCCAGAACCTCTGGATTCATTGTGCTAAGGATACAGACAAGAGACCTTGACCACTGGGTCCTCTCACTCCTTTCCTAGGAACCTGCCCACATACCTTGTGATGCTCACCATCACCCTGAAACCCAAGAGTAAAGTCACTGGGCAGTCCTTCCTTGAATAACACCACCCCTTTTTATATATTCCTTGTAGCTTAATAGTTCTCCATTCCAAAATGCAAAGTCATGGGAAGATATTTTCAGTGCAGTGGAACATGTTACAAGGAGGACTCATTATTGCACTCAATTTCCTTATCACCACATCATTGCCATCCTGCTATTGGACTGGGGCTACTAGTCCCATCTAGAGATGGGACTGCCCTCCTTTGTCCCTGACACACTCCTCATTCAGCTTCTGTCTCGTTTCCTGTTCCTCAGCAACATCGGCATTGCTCAGCTAAAAGAAAACCTGCTGTATAACAGTAATGTCTCTGAGCACCTTCATTCCCCTGCTTTCCTTCAGCTCAGCCACCCTCAAATCAGCAGAGCTTTGCCTCTGAGAGCCCTCAGCCATTCTCAGAGGCAAAGACAAAGCATGTTTTGGAAACTCAGAGCAGGAAACTGAGAACCTACCTCTCCCTCAGTGGACCTCTGCCTGTATTTTGTTTATTTGAAGGGGTTGTTGCTAGTTTAGTCTGCATCTACATAGTCCTTTTAACTATATCTTTCACAGTTCATTGACCATACTGGAGAGTGAGAACTTAGTGGCCTTTGTCCATGCAACATAATTGGATTCAACAGGCTTTCTAGTTGGATTATGTCTCTGAGCTGCAGAATTACCTGAACCTCATATGCTGGGAAGGAGAATACTGAAGACAGTTGACCTGACATCATCTCCACAGGTGACCTAGATTCACTTAGTAAAACAACCCTGCTAGAGACAGCTCAAAAACTGCACTGTAGGTATATAGCTCCTCTGGCTTGCAACTGTGGGAAGATTGATTGTCACCACGTTTGTTCCCTTAAGCAATATTCACCTACTCAGTTTTGAACAAGATTCTCATCCCTACGACAAAGCTGCATTTCTCCCCCAACCCCCCCATCCTCCTTTCCCTCTCTTTTTCCTGCACCAGGAGGGACACTGGACTTTGGTGAGAGTGTTTTATACTCATGGCAGACTTCCCACTGTTTCATTGAAGCTGGAAAGCACAAAAACGTGAATGAGATTAAGTATCCCTACTTTTGCCTGGCAGCTGGTACCCTTAATTCCCTAACAACACCCTATGTTGAACCTTTCACAAAAATTATAATTACATTCTCACTGTGAACAACATATTTTCATATATTTTTAGGGTGGTTTTCATCTTCCACAAGCAATCCAGAATAGCAAAGTACAAACAAAAAAAGCTGAGTTGCTATGAGAGAAGCCACAGCCCCCGATTTAGCACAAAGACTTCAGGAAATAAACATGGGAACTGGACTTCATTTCACCAGCACTACACTTCTTTCTCCGTGATTTGGGTACTGCAATGGTGCTGTCTTTAAGGAAGGATTTCAGTTCTATATAAACAATTTTGGGTTGCAGGGGGGAAGCCCACATATAAAGAATAGAAAGTTAATGTAAAGAAAGACTTGGAAAAAAAAAAAAAAAAAAAACAGTTCTTACTGACATTAGCAAAGAACTGAATTATTCATATTACTGAGTGCAGAAGAAGGTGCTGACACAGGTAATGATTTGCACGAGGAACTTTCCAGCCCTCCGCTAGCTACCCTGAACTCCTGTGTCTAGAAATAAGCAAGAGGTCTTAACCTTTGATAGCTGTTACATGAAGTGATTACTTATCTACTTTACATCTACATCGCTTAGAATTAAATTTGAATTCTTCCAAGGCTCTTGTCTGCCTATCCAATAAAAACAGAGTTTGCCAGTTGTTAGAGAGTTCTTTTCTTCATCTCTGATATTCAATAATCTCTCTCCAGGTATCAGCGGATACAAGTATACTGAAGGAGAAGTTTCCTTATTGATTTAACCCAGACCTCTGATCCAATAAGCCATTTATCACTGCCATACAGACAGTCACAAATATATTTAACATAATGTGTTAAGCACAAAGGCTATAAAAGGAATGAACCATGTTTTCCAAGGGGCTGCTGCTCAACATCTCTTTCCCTCTCTCTCTCAGTGAAACACGTACTACAATTGCACCTATGCTTTTTCACACATGAAGTTGCAAGCACTTTTTTTTCTTTAAATGGATGAAAGTGTGTTGATAACGTACTTCTAATGTTTATGAAGACCCAAGTCTTTTTTTTTTTTTTTTTTTGCTTGGAAAACTTAAGGATGGACATGTTGGTAATTTTTGCTTCTGTAAGTTACATTTACTTGTACCAGAGATATTAACCACTGGAATTTAAAAATCACTCTTCCTGTCATCTCTATGAAAAACATAAGACAAAGACTACAACTTGCTCATTAGCCATGATTCATCACGTTACGTGTAGGCAAGAATCTTTTCTGCCGGTCCTACCCGCCTTTTTTTTTTTTTTTTTTTTTTTTTTTTTATATTTTTTTTTTCAAATAACTT
>VXAA01001718.1:100393-125561 GCA_013399115.1 Anseranas semipalmata | reverse complement strand
AAAAGTCCAGGGTTTGTTGTTTTTTGTTTTTTTTTTTTTTTTTTTTTTTTTAAAATGAGTAACGTTGGCAACTACAAAACCTCTGAAAAGAAATGAGACATGGTAGACAATGAGCAACTCAGTGCAATTCTCAATAAGATTCTATCTCAGAAAAGAGTAAGTGCCAATTCTCAGATATTTAGAAAGAAATTCAGGAGGAAAAAAAGCATTTTCTCTCTCCAAGTAAGCATTAGCTACCAGATACTGGATTAACTGAGAGTTCTAATAGTCTGTTTCTTTTAGGAGACACTGAAAATTTAGTGAGGATGCAGAGAATTACAGTACTGTCTCAAGGTTATATGAAAACTCAGCACTGAAGGTAAGCAGCTCACTCTGTTTAGCAGATGAAAGGAGATGGCCAGGTGACTTGACTGTGACATCTAAAAAAAAAAAAAATCACCTCAAGCAGAAATTGCCATGTCCTTAGGGCTATTTTTCAAGCAGAGAAAAGCATAACAGAAACACCAGCCGGAATTTAAAACCAAACACATCCAAATATGAAATTAGATACACATTTTTTTAAGCACAGATGGAGTTAACTATTCAAATTCATTGCTAAGGAAATGTTAGAGTCCTCTCAATACCTCCACATCCAGGCTGGCTGCCTTTTTAGAAGATACCCAGGAGCCAGATGCAAAACTTGGGCTACAGCAACAGGAGCATTATATTCCAGCTCTTACTCACAAGGTCAGACTACACAAACCATAAGTGCTTTTTAGCCTTAAACTCTTCGAATTTGTTCATCCAGCCATGAGCAAATCTAATGGTGGAGCTGTAAGCACTTTGGATGCGATATCTCTTCCCTAACTTCAAGCCATCCAGAAGTTTGTTGTCCAACCTAAACAAGCCAGTAGCTCCTCTCAGCAGTGGTACTTCCAGAAGTGTCCTCTTGCAGTCTCTTCCTGTCAGCCTGTCCCTCTGCCTCCATGAGGTAAGGACGGAGCCCCAAAAGGCTATGTGTCAGCAAGATGAACCCAAGCTTGCATTACAGTATGGCTATTGAAGACAAAAGCAAGAATTGGTTACTCAGACACTGGGAATGAAATCTCAGCCTGACTTAAGTCAAGGGGAGGTTTGCTTTTGACTTCAGTGAACGTAGGACTTCTATCCCGATGATAAGTTATCTGTAGGGAAGTAGCAGCTATTAGCCTTTTAATCAATGCCAAGGATTTCACAGGGCTGGGTGTCCCCTGCTCCAAGGAGCTCAGTGTAAAACAAGGAATAAGAGAGTGGTACCCAGGAGTACTGGTGAGGAAAGGGAAGTAACCAGACAGTATTTGTCAGAACCGATTGCTGATGTGTTAAGCGTAGTGTTCATCAGGCAGCACCAGGGTTACTGCAGACAAAGAAATGCTCTGTGAAAACAACTGAAAGGAAGATGACGAGATTCCTCAGAGGTCTGCAGAACATCACTCCCAAATGTGCAAGGAAAATTCATCTTACAAGGCATTATCTATTAAAGCAAAAATAATACTTCACTGTCATGCAATCTGAATCTCTTTCAACGAGAAACTTAAAATATTTAACGTGCGTAGCAAAGCACCGTTAAACTTAAGTGCTTCCTTACGAAAAAATAATTCTTAGCTGTAATCTATAGTGATGTTGTAACGTGACAGCTCATCTGATGGGCTATCACCATAGCCCAGACTTCCAGCTTAACTGCTATATAAGATTTTTTTTAAACCAAACAAAAAAAGAAGAATCCAACAAAAGAAGCCTTTTGATCATTTCTCCCCCCCCAACTTGCTGTTTCTCGTCTTAATGAAGTAACTAATTTCTATAAGAACTTATGAAGCTAAATACAATTTTTAAATATTTTTGCCTATAGAATAATTGCCAATGAATACATATTTTCTCCTCCAAATTAATCCCATAAATTTATTTGTCGCTACAGTAGTCTCTGAATACAAGCCAAAGAAATATTTTTGAAAATCTAGACAGCTGTGTATGATGCAGTTTTCCAGAAATTTACTCCAAACACTTGAAAAAGAAAGGCCTAGTAATTGGAAACGGATGACAGAGCCACTGAAGAGCAAGAAATTAGAGACTAAAGCAACACAGCAGGAAATATGGACAGATAACACACAACACATCAGCAATTATCTATGATTTAAATCCAAATAATAATAAAAAATGTTTCTTATGTGATCATTAGAGGTAAAGTTATAAGACAGATACAGGGCAGTACAAATTTGAAAAAGGACACGCCTTCCTTAGACCAGAACAAACAACTGAAGCAAGGTCTAAAACCTGAAGTTTTTTTTTTTTTTTTTTAAATGTTAAACACAGTTCTGTTAGCAGTCACGACATGCCTGGTTTTGAGGGCACATTCCAGCACTTGTGCAGGGAGGATTCCTTTAATTCCAGTCCCTGAGCTTTGGGATACAGCTACGTATGAGAAAATGGAAGCAAAAACAAAAATGTTTTTTTCTTTGAGTCCTTTCAAGCTACAAATGCATTTTATGTTTTCAAAGAATGACAGGCTGGCATTGATCAGCTGATCTCTCCTCTCACCTTTTCAGAGGCAGGAAAGAAATGCAGACAATACAGTAAACACAGCTGAAATACTAGCAAGTCTGAGATTAGAAAAGTTAACTTGTAATTCTGTGATTCCTTCTAAACAGTGTTTAGCAAAACTTACTGCAACAGAAGTTAAAACAGGGTGAATTCATATTCAATTCAAGCCTCCAGTATAAGTCTTGATAACACCCACTAACATTTCAGTCTAAACAATAATTTGGAAGAACAAGCACATTTCACATTTCTATTAGTAGTTTGATGAATACCACGAAAGCCTTGCGTGTATAGGCAAGTCATAAGGACAGGACTGAAATTTCAAGCTTCACTATGGACTAGTCTAAAACACAGCTTTAATTAAGGGACCACGAGACAAAGTCATAACCTGGTAGCATCACTTCTGTGAAGAATATCCTGTCTTATCAACAATTAATCTTTTAATAAAAATGCATGTCAATATGATTGCAGAAAACAGTCTCTTGAGTATATACTTATTTAATCAGAGCCTGTAGTACAGAGTTTTGCAGGAGGGCAATAACTCTCTAAATACTTGTAAGCAGCCACCAGTTTTCTTTTGGAGAAACCATCATGACCCTAAACAACCTATGCTGCCATGAAGGTGAGTTTTACATATTTAATATATACAGGTAGGTAGAAACAAATGTAGTAATACTGCACATTATATAGAAAGTTGAAACATAGAAACAAGGCTATAACAGACTTTTCATCCCGAAGTATCATTTGGAATCTCTTATCTGTCCATCATAGACTGCAAGAGCTGTGTCCAGATTCTCATTCAGCCAAGGAGAGGCATATCATACTGAACACAAAAAGCTGAACATTAAACTAACCAAGATCTCTTTGACCAACTCATCCAACACCTGACTGAATAAAGGAGCCTTATCTGTGGGATTAAGGCAGGAAGAAAAATACCATACAGAAAGGAAAGCAAACAGGAAACACTATGCCATCGAAATATTTAGTTTCATACATTCACTTGTGTAAAGGGCTATGAATGTTCAAATTAATGCACTGTCTGACACATGGAAGTATCAGACACAAAATAATCAGCTAACAAGCAGAAAACTCAATCCCTTTCTCAGTTCTACCACGTCTCACCCTCAGTTAGATGATGGTGTCAACCAAGACCGCAGCCAAAATAACAAAGGTCCAGCTTTGTGCTGAGTTAATAGGTCTTTTCCTCTTCTACTGCCACATCTCCTCCCCCTCAGATAAGAGGACAGAAAAAGGTGATGTTTTAGCATTCCATGCTTAGAACTTCATGGTAAATCCACAGCAAATGTGCTCGAGCTACCAGTTTAAAGAAAAAAAAAAAAAAAAGATGAAAACTTTTTTAAATATCACTCCCAAATAGCCACCATTAGACATGAAGGTTGTGCTGAGTTTAGTCACATACCTTCAGTAAAAAAGACTCCAGAAGCTCAGTTCCTACCTCAGTTATATTTCTACAGCTGAGCTACTAAAATTGCAAAAATGCAAAAAGAGCATTATTTGAAGCCTTATTTACCCAAACACAACTGAGAAGATTCCGATATCTTTAAGGACACGTCAGCAAGAGCAGCACATTTTACCCAGCCAAGGCACATAGCTAAGAGAAGCACTGCTCATGGCTTGGCAGTTCCCACAGTCCTGAAGCTTGCGCATAGAATATTTCTGACCGCATTGAAAGTGATACGAAACCAGATAAATATGCATTAAGAAAAATGCAATGTTTTCTCCCAAGGTAAGCACAAGCCATAGCCCTAAAAAGACTCCCTAGCTAGGTGCTCACCAGGCTGCTCTATACATATCCCACCCAGCTAACCCCTACTACTCTGGCACTTACCCCTCTGTGAACAAAATACAGAATCACCACTCTCCTTGGATACCCCCTCTTCTTCTCCTGGGGGGAAAGTTGGTCTTCACAACTCAGGTACTCAAAACAGCACTACCTTCTCAAAAGCAGGCAGCCCCAACAACCTTCCCTGCAAGGGACGGTACAACTCACAACCCATTGTGCTAGCGAAAACCCATTTTTACCTGTTCAAGGAGCCAATGTTGCGGACAGCTGTTCCCTGCTATAGCAGCACCATTGCAGCACAATGAGGTTAAAGTCCAGCAGAGGAGTAGGGCAGGCAGCTTGGAGTTAGCTTGTCTCATCTCTTGACTGCAAGCATGGCAGGATTGTTTATTTATTTATTTATTTATTTTAGGCTCTCTGGAGCATCAGAAACCTCCAGAATAAACATAGCAGACCCTGAACCAAAGCACACCCTTAATCACAGCTCCTGTGCTGTCAGCTGGCCTATACTGAGCTGGCCCGGCCATTAGGGACACACAGCTGAACCAGATAGACTCCGTAAAGGTCTCAAAAACAGCTGTTTTTTATTTGGCATAGCATTGGAAAGATCCAGATCAAAGGAGTTGTTGCTAACTCCAATGTAAAAGCTGAGACAGAGAAATAGCTCCTTGAACATTGTTATAGCTGTGGGACATCCCTACCCTTCAAGACCTACCTCCTTTCCTTTTTCCTGTGCAGTATTTCTTATCTCTCTCATCTGATCCTGTTGTTATGCCAAGCCCATAAAAAATAAATCCCCTGTATTTCTCTTTTCCACACAATATTACTAAAACTCTGTGACTAGAGACTTTAGATTTTGCTTTTCATCACGTGTTTTCCAAAACTGCATTAAGGAGCAATCAGGCAATAAGTAGTAGACAGGGAGAAGCAGAGAAGGGAAGATCAATAGGTAAAGGCAGTAATCCTTTATTCTGGTAAAACAACAACAGGAATAATTTATAGGACTGCAGGCTTAATTATTCCTGTTCTCACACAGTGGGATTTCAGGGACTGTGAGAACACCTGGTCTCTTTGGACTGCTGTAAATCCATTCTTGTAAACCCCAATTGTGCAGAAAATCTGGGTCAGCCTGGTTTTCTTAAAATGCTTCAAACCAGTCTCTTATCCTCAGGTGCTCTCTCTAGAAAAAATGCCATCAAAATTCAACAGCTCTCTAGACCTCGCTTCCTCTGGAAGCCTGGTGGCCCCTGACAGTATCCCAATGGCTTTGCTTCCAGTGGGGCATTCAGTGGTGCATCTATAGCCACCGTCAGTTTTCACATATGCAGGTAGGCATATTCCCCAGATCGTTTCATTGTATGTTTGGCACTAAAAGCTGTCACTGTATGCAATACTGAATCCATATGAATTAAAAATGAGCTTTTTCATGATTGTCTGTGTATACCTATAATAAACTACATCAATATTCAGAGCCTGTGGGAATGTGAGTGTAATTCATAAATTATGAACAAGACTTCTTTAAGGCAGGGTAATTATTATAGGTATATAGCACTATGCAGGAATGTAATATTTGCACAGAAATGCCTTACTAAAATGTCAATATTATAAAGTCTACAGTAACTGATGAGATTAATTTGGACAAGAACTTTAGCATATATGAAACAACACAGCTTTTTTGATGCTAACAGATGCAGTCCAATTTACCAGTTGTAAATTACAACTGTTTTTCTGCTGCCTTCTAGTCCTCCATTGGATCCAGCACAAAGCATGATTACCTGCACCTCTTATGAGGACTATCATAAAAAAAATAAAATCTTGCGATGCAGTTCACTTTAATTCACAAGTCACAAAAAATATTTACAGACAGAAAAAATATTTCACAAATATTTTATGTAATTATGGCCAAACCAAACAAAAAATGTTACAGAAGATATAAATCATATCATAATTTGAAACAAATAGTAAGTGCAAGCTTTCTTTCTTGATGCTTTGTCAAACTACTTTGTAATTCCATTACAAGGAAGTGAAAAACAGCCTACTCTGAATGACATAGACGTGTAGATAAAATTGAGACAATGTCAAGGAAATAAAACAGGCTTCCACTGGAACTGAAAGGAAATACTGCAATCTATTTTAAATTATTTTAATTTTGGAACTGTTTCATTTCAGCCAGTTAGCAAGTTTAATTTCTACATCACAACAGAAATTATTGTGATCACAAACATAGCAGTGATTGCTGAAAATAGATATTTATATTTGTGGTTGTTTGAGAAGCCATCTCATCCAATTCTTAATGATGCTTATATACTTATATAAACCTCTATACATAGAGACAGAGAGGACAGGGGAGTTGCTGTTTATTTGTTGTTGTTTGCTTTTGAGGGAAAGGGTTGATAACATCATCTTAACCTTTACAACATTATTATACAGTAAAAAAAGATTCATGTTACAAACATATTTCAGTAGTTATTTTAAGGACCATTCATAAACTGGCCAACTAGTGAGAGATTTGGAAGCTGGAGCTCCTGGTGTTACAAGAATGAACATTGTCAGTTTTCCCTCCCTCTGGTCCTGGCAGCTTGTTGTTCACAGATGAGGTAGAAGATCATGGTTTGCAGACATGGCACATGCAACGCCATGCAGCTTGGTGGAAAGGATGTACATTGTAGGGACCTGCTGTTCCATTAGTATCTATCTAACCTCCTTAATGTTGTCTGCTACTGTGAGATCAGAGGCCTGCATATGTCAAAGTTTCATTATTTAGATTATACTTATTACCGGATGAAGTTCAGAGAGGAATAAGAAGCCCATCATGCTCCATCAAAGGTAAGGTTAAAGAAAGGTTGTGACCTTTAGCACTGAGATGATACAAACAAAACCAAAGTAATGTAATGTGCTCATCCAACACCTACATTCCAGTTTCAGCTAGTTCTGCAAGTTGTCCAGAGGGTTATGAAGCTAATTCTAGTACTGGATAATCAGGTGTGCAGCCTTCCCTGGTGAGATGCTCCTTCTGGAAATCTGATCTCTTGCTTTGCTTTCCTTTATTTTATCTTTATGAAAGCACTGAGGTAGTTCAAATGAAGAAGGAAAGATCCTCCGTGGATTTCATAAGTACACCTGGAGTATTAAAGTCAGTTTTAAGAACTCCTTTACTTAGAGTCACAGAATCACAGAACGGTTGAGGTTGGAAGGGACCTCTGCGTGTCATCTGATCCAACCCCCTGCTCAAGCAGGGACACCGAGAGCAGGTTGCCCAAGACCATACACTTCTTTGCTAATTTAATGTTGCTGTAAACAGTCTTGCTTCTATAAGTCTTCTATAAGGAAACTTTAGGTGTTAAGCTGATCTCTGAAGAGCATACTGTTTTACCCATTTGCTTCTGCAGTCAGTGAGTCAAGTGGATTTCAAACATAAGCCGTACAATAACTTTTCACAAACTACATAACATAGAGGTTCCTTAGCAGCCCCTCCACCAGCTTTGCACAACTTAAAATCAGACCTTTTTAATATTGTTATAGTATCTCAGTATATGTATTAGAGAAAAAGACTAGCTGTACAATGTTTCTAGTGGTCTCTTAGTTCAAGTTGTTGAACAGATTCCAAAAGATGCACTGCAACAAACAAATAGGTAATTAACTTGGGGATTGGTGCATCCACATTTCGTTCTTATGTCAGTCAGGAATCTGACTGTCACACCTAGACTGAGCGGTAACATAAATAACTTGTTTGCTGGGAGTTTTAAAGTATATTAGCTAAAAGTTTTGGCCAGCATTTGCAAAAAAAAAAAAAAAAAAAAAAAACACAACTTCTAGATTAGCTGTGAGGACCAGATTCTGCTCTTATCTGCTCCAATGTAAGAGGCTGCCTGACTTATAAAAGCTGACACCTGTACTGCTGTACCCTTCTCACTCCACACTGCACCAAGGCACAAGCCTCATAACTCAGCTAAGGTATAACTATCATAAAAGAAAATCTCCTTTCTGCAAACAGATTCCAAATCTGAAAAACTCTACAAAAAAAAAAAAAAAAATCCTACTGAAGTCAATGTAATAGATTAGAACTTGCAACAGGGTGCTTGAGAAACGAATTTGGCTTTAAAACTCATTAGGATGCATTTGAGCATGGAAAGTGTCTGGGCACAGTTCAGTAACGTAAATTTAGACTGAATTATCCAGGAGAAACAAGAGGCCACAAGCCTTAGCCTGTTCCCTATGGGCTCTTAAAGTCTCATCTTTTCTAATAACTTGGAATCTGTTGGCATATTATGACCAAATTTGACTGAGGGATAAAGATTGCAACAGTGATTAATCATTCCTACCAGCTCTGTAAAAGTAGACAGCCAGGGACAAACCAGTAAAGAACAGGCACAGAGCAAAATGGTCCTTCTCCCCAAAGGTTTCTCGGAAGATTACAGGCTTGATTTTGGAAGCTGCTTTGTATTTGTCACACCCACTCAGATCATACGGGCTCCCATGTCTCTGCAAACCAGCTCCTCCTAAGCAGAAATCACTTCACCCCTTCAATATGGAAGCAATGCTGAATGGAAACAGTGTAGCCATTCTCAGCCATAAATTCCCTTTCTTCAGTTGTTTATTCTAAGGTTGGTCTTTTATTTTTTTCCCACAGGAGAAAGTGGTGTAGTAGTGAAACATCCAGTTCAATAATAAAAAGAGTGAATTCGTCATCAGAAGTAAATATCTTGACATCAAATTTACAAAAAAGCATCAAGAATGCTAATTGTCCTCTTGCAAAACTAATATGGAATACTTTTATGAAAACAGATGGGTTTACATCTCATAAAAACACCACAAAAATTAAACTACAAACTGCACTGCTGGAGCCCCAGTTCACTTCTGACTCAGAAGGCTGAGCATTGCCCACTGAGTCACCAGCACTTGCATTCTGCTGCCAAGTCTTCCCATCAAAACACCTTGTAGTTCTGGGAACACCATCGTGACAGTTGCTATTAGAGTTGTGTGACTTCACACTACAAATGGCCAAATTTTCTGCTAGCATAATTCTGTTGTCTCCAGAAGAGGTGCAGCAGCAGAGAATTCAGATCATAACTCACACGGTGCTGTCATGGGGCCCAATCTGTTTATAAAAAATAAATTGAAAAAATACTTGCTGTACCTGCCTCTGTATACCTTATAAGAACAGACAAAATCTTGTTCTGTTTTAGTACCACTGCCTTTGGCTGCAGGCCATAACGTGTTCTTTATAACAACAAACTGGTCACCAGAAGAGGTTTTGGTGATGGAAAGGTTAAAACAGCAAAACTGTATTGTAATTGCTATGGTTACCAGCATGGAAATAGAACAGTGATTGAAAAATAAATTCGGAAATGTCTATCTTCTTCATTAGCAACAATCTACTGAGGTTGCTTGCATTCTTGCATTGCTTACTGGGAGTCCAGTACTCTAAAAGCCTGAATTATGATGTGACATTCCCAATCATACTCATCTTCACCATAATGTCACCGGCTTCCTGAATAAATCAGGTTTGCATTCATTGAATGAATACATCTTTTATTATTATGGAACAATTTGGAAGGACAAAGTATGTTTTGGATACCTAACCTTAAATTTAGGAGTCACTAATACCTTTTTTGGCAGAGTTCTGACAAAGGCTACAAAGAAGGTTGTAGAAGAGGCTTGTGAAGGCCTCTAGACAAGCTTCCCATAGATGTGGGGAAGAAGATGGACAGAAGGAGCCTCCAGACCTAGATGAACCCTGTGGACAGGCGGACAAATGTTACACTGCTCCTTACATGGTGCTACCATCATACACTAGGTTCATCTAAATGGCAACCTGCGGCCCAGATGCCACACCTACTGTGAAGGGGATGAAGAATGGCTGTTAAAGGATTGCAATGTGCCAAAGCAACCAAATGCTTTATCTTCCCTTTAGGCCCAAGCTGCTTGCCTTGGTGAAGGCAGGATTCAGAGCCACCACCATCTCATACAACACATCTGGAGACAAGAACCCACCTCTTGCAGCTACAGCAGCTGGATCACCCTGGCAGCAGAGCAATGCAGTACCTGTCACAATTCTTTCCACACAGCGACACTGTGCACTCTGAGTGAATCAGGTGCAGAGCAATAGGGGATTGGTGGTTTGCTTTGCATGATTTTGTGTATTTTTCCTTTAGAAGAAATAGCGATAGTTGAAACTCACTTGTACTGAGAATGGTCTTTAACCAAAGGAGGGTCTGTTGCATAAGAGCTCAGTTTTGCAACAAGACATACAAAAAATAGTGAGCCATCAGGCAATTTAGTTTCAGGAATTTCCACCATTGCCTACATAAACGAAGCTAAAAGTTTGTGACAGCTGCTTGTGTTTTGATTATCTCTTTCAAGGTCTCTGAGTTCAAAATCACATTCTAGAGAAGCAACTGGCAGAAGAAAATTATTTCTAACAGCCCATCCATAGAAGAGGCACCATTATTATTATTAATTACTCATATTGCCATAGAACCTAATTGTCCCAGCCAAGAATAGAGGCTCACTGTGTTGCATTCAATACAAACAGGCGGGCAAGGACAGGCCTTGCCCCACAGAGCTTACTGCCTACAAACACCCAGGCCAAGCTCCACATTAACTATTGCCAGTTCTGCAAGTAGCCTGCTCAACACACCCAATGAGATTTTGGCCGGCCTGTGCTCCCAGCCAGCTACAAAAGCCACGCCTCGCAGAATTAAATGAACATTTCCCACATACCACCATTATAAAGGGCAGCCCACACTACAGGGCCCAGTACAATAACCCATGCCCTGCAAGTTTCCCAGATGCAGCAATGCCAACAAGGGGTACTTTGTGGTAAGAGCTGAAGCTGCTGCCCAGAGGCAATGGAGGAGGAGAGGCATGGCACGTCCTTTGCAGGCAGAGCGGGCTGGAATTTGTCTTCTCCTGCAACGAACAATTGGATATTGGGAAAGAACAAAAAACTGCAGCAGAGAAGAGCTGTGTTTTCAAAAGGGCTGAGTGGGAAGGAGTAGGCAGACTGCTACAAATGCCACAATGGCAGCCAGAAATGGTCAGCTTCTGAAGGGGCAGGGCAGGGAAGAAGCCAGAAGTGGCAAAAGAGAAAGGGCAGGTGGGGAGGAGAGACAGGGATGCTCTGGGATCACCGGAGTAGGTGGGAGAGGGACCAGGAGAGGCTGGAGGGTGAAGGGGGCAGTCCCACAGGAGGTGGGGATACAGGCGAAGTGCTGCCGATTGTCTCTTGTGACAAGGACTTTGCCACTGAAACACTGCCAAATAATGAATTAAGAGACCAAACAGGTTTCCATAAGTTTTTCATCCTCATTTGTCCTTAAGTTTTGATTGTGTAACAGTAGCAGAACTACCAGCTAAACTGTTCCTAACTGGCCTTACTGGTGACACTGGCACCAGTGGGAGCTACTGCCACTGCACGTGCTGGCCAGTGAGTACAGGGCAGCTGATTTCTTTGGTTTTCTGGTTGATCAGCCTTTTAAAATGGAAGGATCTTCAGAAGATAAATGATTGGATTAGAGCTGAGAAAATCTCTGTTTTCTTTGTGATTTAGCCATAAATTTCCTATTAAGTTATGGCTGAACAACCTATCCCTGAACAGCTTCTGGGCCTCCATTACTCCTCTGTAAATTCCCCTTACTATTTCTTAATAACAAATCCCCGACAAGGCTGTCTGTTTCTGCAGTAAAATCTCTAACCTTTTATTTATATACTTAAATCCATTGTGCCCAGCATTGCAGAATCACCAGGTACTACAGTCAGGCAATAAATAACAATTTATCCCACCCTGCTGAGATCTAGTGGACAAAACAGAAGCTCATGAAACAAGCAGTATTTTGTTTTTTCAGAACTTTTCCACTTCAAGGGAGTGCAGTCTGTTCTTTCACAGTGTAGCAAAATTTTCTACGTTTGCTAACAAAATAACTTTTCAGTAACTACAGACTGTTTTATGCCAATGCATGTTTTCATCACCACTATATACATCTCGTCCCTTTCACCTGTCCGACACACACCGCCAGTGATTACTCTAGTGAGTTTTATTTCACTGTAGGCTCTTCCTGGTGAGACCCCAGGCAACATCAGCCACCTGGGGCTGGAGGCACTGCCCATCCCTCTGCAGCAGCCGAGGTCGAGGTCGTGCTGCTGACTCACTGCCTCTGGCCTTCCCGTGCTCCGGGAAGCACTCTGCTCCACTCTCCACTCACAGCACAAAGCACAGGACTGCAAGCTCTGAAAAATGCTGTTTATCAGCTTTTGGACTCCTTTCCGCTGAAACAATAACTGACCGAAATAGAGGCCTCTCACTCTTAACCCAATGGCATTCCTAAGGGAATAGCTGAGCTGAAGAACCTGGCCAGAGAAGAGTTTCTGCCACAGGTTTTTGGGGCACAAGTCAGGTTTCCACCTTCCAAACCCACCTCTTTCAGGTGGAATAATTAGTAATCAGTTTCTCACAGCAAGCAGATCCTTGTGTAATAGCAAGAAAGTGACAACTGTCCGCGCCTAGCCCCGCTTGAGCTGTGGGTGCCTAACAGAAGTTCTCACTGGTAGAGAAACCAGGGGCCCCATCTCAAGAAGAATCTTGCAAATAAGGGATTGTTACAGAACAAAAAGTGTATGCAGCATGATCTTCAACTGCAACTCTTCCTGTTATACCCAGGGAAAGCATTATTTATACCCAAACAAGACTTATATGCTCATTTTAGATTTAAGGTTCTTCTCATCAGTCTAATCTGATGCAAAAGCAAATCCAACAGCAACAAAAAATAGGAATGACTCTAAATGTATATAATCTCCGTCCAAAGAACAGTGGGTAAAGTACTTTTCGAAGACCAAGTGATAAGGCTTTACTCAAGGTGTCATTTCCTTTCCTGTTCTTGAATATTCCACCACACTAGTGCAAGCAAGAAGACAGAAAATACTTGAAACCACAAATCATGAAGCAGTGTTAAGCAGATTACAGCAAAAAGTGTAAATGCGGGTGTCTAAAAGTGTATCCCAAAACCTACATACAGTCACTCAAATAGGTGTGATCTGTATTTTCAAAGTAGGTAAGCAAAAAGATGTCATATAGGTTTCAATACAAGGCTGCTCAGCCTGCTTAATAAAGCAAGACAATGTTTTCCATGATAACTAAAATACAGATTTTAGGGTCAAAATTTCCAGATATCTGAATCTGATGATTCAGTTCTGTCACTTTAATGTGTTGTTTTTTTTTTTATTATTTATTTTAGGAATAGTAAGCATCAAAGAATATATAGCATCATTGTAACTTTGAATTCAGCACATTTGGAAAAATGTTATCACTTAACTATGTTGTTCCAGATTTGCTCCTATTTTTACACAGCTAAGCTTACAGCATGTTAAGTGAAAGTTTTGTTATTACCAGATGGCAGCCCTTAACTGGCAGAAAAAAATAAGAACTTACCTAATGCCAAAGAAATTGAATTACCTAATGCCCAAAGAACTGAATTCCTAACAGATCTCCTGTGCCTTCATCTCCCGTATTAGTATAAATAGGCAGTTACATACCATCCATGCTACTGTTTCTCTTACATATAGTTATATATCATGTACATTATTTTGCAAAGGAGTCTTTGTGAACATATCCCTACATTTCACTTTAAAAATTGTCACTAAACACACAGATTTATAACTCAGGTTTTATGGATTAGTAAGTAACTGATCTACTGCGCATTCTTAGCTCACTGCAGATGTAAGATATGTGTCACCTAAAAACTCATTCCTTCAGCTTTCTGCATTTTTGTTTGTTTGTTTGTTTTTTACCTTGCCCTTATGCAATTGGACCTAGCCAAGTGCACAGACATGATCAGCAATTGAAGCTCAGCTGAGTTATGACAATTCATTAAGCTGCAAGAATAAAATCATGTGTTTGAGACCTAGTAATTATAGTTATTCCAGTTCTCCCTTCTTTGGTGAGAAGAAATGTGAATTCTCAGTATATAACAATTTTATCATTTACATCTTGATGACAGTGCTGTTTGTCAGCTGGTGGTGAGCACAGATTCAACAATTAAATCATTGCCCCATTTCACCCTTGACATACCCATGTAGCCAGGACTTCAATGTTAGCTTTCAAGTCATACCTGCTCTGAATGATCCTGAGGCACAATCCTGAACATAGGGTATATTGCTACAGGTAGCATTCTTCACATGAGATTCTTAAATGAAACCTTTCCTAACAGTCTGTAGGTGGCAATCACGTGCATTATGAAGGAAATGAATGAATGCAAATGTTCCCCTCAACTAGACACAGACCAACTCTGCATATTTGCTATCGCTGTGTGGACACCTAGTTTTATCCAGAACAGTGCAACCTTTTGATGCTTTGTAAAAGCTCTGTGAGGTATTCTGGGTATGAGAAAACTTTTCCCACCCACCTAAAAAACAAAAACTTGTCTTTATTAAAGCTATGAATTACACAAACTACAAGTTGTTCAGAGAACATTTTTAATAAAAGAAATCAGAGATTCAAGTTGGGCAACAATTGTCAAGTATCTTGGGTTAGCCATCAAATTGGGAACCAGAGGCTATGTCTACACAGAAAGTTTAATAACCCAGCTGTGAACTCCCCATGTACTCATACCTATACCCATACCGAGTTCTCTCTAGCTCTCTTAACACCGGAGTGCCAAAGGTTGAGTGTTCTGTCTTCCTGGAAATCTGCAGCCAGGTCCTGGAGTCTGGCATCCTGCATCTTGCCATGAGGATGTGAGTAGAGGAGATGCCAGTCCTGAGCAAGACTAAATCCAAATCATGCTGTGTTCATGTTTGGCCGAAATCCAAACTTTTATAAATGAATTATTTCACCAAGACACCTCTTCCCTTGGCCTGACCCAAATTCCTGTCTTCACTCTTAGAGGTTTGCTGCTCCTTTTCCATCTTCCTAGCCGAGCTTTACAACTACTAGGAGCTGTTCTTCCTCCTCCAAGTATCCAAAACAGAAGTTAAAACTGCAGCTGTTAACAACTTCTGACTTTCTTCCATGGATGTAGCCATCAGTCAGTGATGACAAAGAGCACTTCACAGTTCATTCTCAGTGCACCGACATTTAAACCCATCCAGAGTAACTAGGGAAACCAAAGAAAGGCTGTGTGGTGTGCCTAAACTTCCCAGGGTGCATACCGAATGCATGGCACTGCCCCTGCTGTGTGTCACCCGTGATTTCTGAGAGCACAAACTTTAAAATGAACAAACAAAGACAAAAAAGAACAGGAAAGAACAATGGAGTTTATATAATTCAGTTGAAATGACCCCAGAAGTGACTGACTGAAGTGAAAGGTGACTAACGGGTAACTGAGGACTTGTTCTATGCCTCTGGGTTAAGCACAGTGTTGTATGTATTACTGCTAGCACTGGAAACCTATGTGCTGTGTAGATGGGTTTAACTAGGCTGTACAGCACGGGGGCAAACTAAGTGTGAGTCAAAGGAGAAAGGAAGAAGGAGAGGGTATGCCATGGCTGTGTGGGTGATGGGTTCCACTCCCAGCTCTGATCACAAGGACTCAAGTGCATTATCTAACCTCACTATGCATCAATTTTCTTGCCTGGGCTTAAATAAATAAATAACCCCAGAAACCAAACAATGAAAAAAAAGAAGGGTTGCTTTTTGCAAAACATTATGAAAAGATATCTTCCTGTGTACTCCTTCACCCAACCAAATTTTAAAACTGCCTTAGAAGTCATCTTTCCAAGGATGATTTTAATGGTGAGGTTGCTACAAAGCAGAGCTGACAAAATCCTCTACTGTTTCATTTTCAGCCCATGTTAAAAAAACATTTCTAAGTATTTCTATGATTCCCTCATATCATTGCAATACCAGGACACAGTATGGAAGATCTAGTCTGCCACAAATGGTGAGATTTCTTATGTTCACACAATGACAAAGAGGGTCTTTAATATAAAAAATTCAGCTCAGTGTCTTATGGAGCGACAAATCTACACTAATTAAGATATAGGGCAGAGACTGAAAAAGGGAAGATAAAAAAGTGCATAAACCATCATGGAGAGGAGATGAACGCTATACTAGAATGAAACACAGAAAATAAAAGGCTGCAGACAGACAGGGAGGAATCACAAGAGATATGCAGAAAACACGAATGGACCAATTTCAGTCTTAGCAAAAGCCTTCAGGTGTTAATATTTTTAATAGGTCTGTCCCAAAACCATAGATTTAGGACAGTGGCCTGCTTTTTCCTTTAACTATTAAGTTTGTTAAAGTTTGATAGTGAAAGACATTTGGAAACACATATAGTAGAATCGTGAAATTATTTTTTTTAATACTACTCTCCACAGAGAAGCACAGTTCCCATTAAAGTACTAACCTGCAATCTAGCTCAATTTCTACCTGCTTACTTCAGCTTTAGGCACCTGCCCTTGCTGAGCTGTGTTTTTCACCTTTAGAATAGTCCTAACTGCTTCCATCTGTAGCTGGTCTATACTCGGACTGCTTTCACAGGACAGTATGAAAAATTGCTCTTTTCTCCTCATAGTCATCTGCTGTTAGTGATGCAAGCAGTCCTGGGTAAAGGGACAAAGGGAACATTCATATCTTTGCATGCCATACCAATTCCTCTAAATTAGGAATATACCCTCTGTTCTCCCCCCTAAAATATAATGTTGAGGAGCTCAGAAGGAAATGAGGAAAGAAGAGGGAAATGAAAGTCACGCCACAAATACAAGGCAGTTCAACAGAAATGAATGCATGCTTTTCATCTCTGCCATTATAAATTAAAATCATCCAAAAGAAAACTGTACAGTACAGAATTGTACTGAATTAAACATTACCCCCTCAGGTATCAGACAAATAGGGAAGGGAAATCCATGGCAAAGCCAACTTTTTAACAAAGCCCTACAACATAACAGAGCTATGAGGGACACAGAAATGCGGGTGAATCAGATTTCATTCCCATTGTCCGTAGGCTGAACATAACACCAACGCGAAAACATGACAGAAAATTAGGTGTTTAAATGAACACATACGAGCTAAAAAATTGAGAGGTTATTTGAGAAGCAAGCTCTTTTTCCAGAAGTCCTCAATACAGTCAGAAAAACGTATGATCTCACATATATTTTCCTCCAAGTGGCAATTGCATAAGGTATGTAAAAGTTGGCCAGGTGCAAATTTAGTCTATGCATCTGACTTTGAGAATGTTCCTCATTTTACTTTGATGAATGCTCACAAATTACTGTTTTATGCCAAATGTTATTTTCTCCACCACTGTTTTGTCCCCAGTTGCATTTTCCATAAAGCCAGGTGTTCAGTCTGACTGCTGTTCTGCATACAGACTGCACCCACACACACCTTAGAAGGCAAATCTGCACTGCAATACAGAAGGGAAGGAAAAATATTTCATATAAAGGAAAGTGAAAAGATGGTAGTGAATTAATGTTTAAAATTCATTACAAAAGGCTTAATTCCAAACAGATGCAGACCTTTAGATTAAAGTCTATTCAGTGAGCCATCATTCTACATTCACGAGCCTTATACAGGAAGTACTTCACAATAATAATGCCTGGCTCCCCCATTAACACTTCAATCAGTCATTTTAGATTCGGTACTAATTCAATATTTTATAGAAAAATCTATGGAAAATTAAGTTTTCCATGACATAAAATCCAGTTGCAACTCCCAGTTATCGCAGAGGAGTTCAACACATGGCGGATTCAATCCGAATCCCTCAGATTGGAGAGGGATTTCTTAGAAGATTTCTTAGAAGAATGGAAGTAAGAAAATGATTTAACTATGGGCAGAAAACAAAATAAACTCAATTTAGATTTATTTTAGTAGTATGCGAGTCCCAAGCGTTTAAAGCTGACTATCATTATTTAAGGGTTGGCTATTGCAGGAGGTCTAACAAATCACGTGTCTATCTGCACTGGCTCATAAGTATTCAATGCAATTAGTGAGAGCAACTGGCAACACAGGTCCCTGGGAAAAAAAAAAAAGTTCATCTACATTTCTCTTTGCATGGTGCCAAAGCTCCAGCAAGAGCCCTAATATCCCCTAAGATGATTTCAGCTGCTTACGTTTTCTGTAAGCTAATGCACAGCATTCATTTCCCTTTAGAGGAAGCCATCCTGCCATAATTTGATAAGCATCTCTTTTAACATCAGTACCTGTTTAACCAGCTCATTCTGTCCCCCTATTTCTCTGGCATTCATTCCTGTCCTCATGCTGACTTTTTGGCTATGCAGGTAAAGCAGTTTAGAGGAATGTATTGTGAACCACATCATGTACCCAAGACTGATTACAGAGAGCATACACCCCCTTCTCAGTTATTTTTAACTGAGGTCAGTTTCCTACCTAGGTGTGACAGTATAAACAGTTGCACAACTGAGAGCCAGAACAGGGACAGGAATGACAAAGGAAGATGCAGAGCTGTCTTGCTGAGAGAAAAGCACATCAAACTACTCCCTTACTAATGCTAGGTCAATGCAGGCTCAATGACAATCAAAAGAAAGTGAAATTCAGACACGGAGTGAGGCTATGGCTCTGCTAACAGTCACTCTTTCCAGGCAGCAGGCTGTTACGTATTGGGTAACTCAAAGCAAGCGGCTACTGGGATTGAACTGGCCATAGTGGGTGCTCTCAGAGACCTTGCATTGCTCCATGTCCCTTGCTGTCTATCCCTTCTCCTCTAGTCCAACCTCCTGCTCAAAGCAGTGTCAGCTCTGAGCTCAGACTGGGTTGCTTAGGGCTGTATCCAGTTGGGGCGTGAAAACTCCCAGGGAAGGAGACAGCACAACCTCTCTGGGCAACCTGTGCCTGTCCTCGTGGGGAAACAGTTCCTCTTTAAATCCAGCCTGAAGCTCTCTAGTTTCAATCTATGCCAGTTCTCTTGTCCTCCCACCAAGCTCCAATGTGAAGAGCCTGGCTCTGTCTTCTCAGTAACCTCCTTGTAGGTATGAGCAGGTTGCTGCAGGGTTCCCCCAAAGCCCTCTCTTTTCCAGGCTGAACCAGCCCAGCTCCCTCAGCCTCTCCTCGCAGGGGAATTGCTTCAGCTCTTGATGATCTCGGTGGTCCTCTGCTGAACTCAGTCCAGACTATCCATTCCTTTCTTGTACTGGGGGCGGGCAAAACTGGATGCCATTTTCTAGGTGGGGTCTAACAAGTGCCAATTCCAAAGTAATTATCACTTCTCTCAACCTATTGGCTACGGTCCTGCTAACACAGTCAAGGATGCTGTTAGTTGGCCTTTTCACTGTCAGGGCACACTGCTGGCCCACATTCAGCTCACAGTCCTCCAGGATCCCCAAATCCTTTTCCACAGACCTGCTCGCCAGCCACTCAGTCCCCAGCCTGTAGTAATTGAATGAAAGCTTTGCACGGTGCTGCTTGATTTTGGTAGGGCATTCCTTATAAGCGCAGCTCCCAAAATGAACTGCTCAGAGCATCTTCAGACTCTTTTTGTTGCAGACCTGTGCTTATGAGGAAAGTACAGAGAGATGAATGCAGAGCTGGAGGAACACCCAAAGCTCTGTCCGTCTTTGCTGCTTACGGCTCTTCTGGATCCAGGTGCTGTGCGAGCCCCTGTGTAGCAGCTTTGTCCCTGAAGTTCTTGCGCTGCCTTCCACGCTCTCCTTTCTGCGTGTAACAGTTTCCTGCACTGCCCTGCTCTCCTCTCCTAACCAGGCATAGCATGAACAGGCACCAAGAACCAAGTGCTGAGATCAGGATGAGGTGTTGAAAATGTTCACCTAATCCCACATACATTGTCACATTGCCACTTCACACTTTCCTAAGCATCCTGTGCTGCATACAGGTGTGGAGAGTGACTGCCCATTTAACAGGGCTTTATTTGGGATAGAGAGGCTCCCCCTCCACTGTTCTGTCCATTTTGGATCCAAAAAAGCCCCACCAACTATACACTTCAAAGATGGAAAAGGCAGAGAAAAAACTGCAAACACAGGGCTTCGGAGAAGAGTAGAGGAGTCAAGAGGGGCAGCACCGTGTCAGGGGGAGTGGGGAGATGGAGCCTGAGCCACCCGCAAGAAAGTAGTGCAGGGGAGAGCAGAACAGCACAGAAGCTGCCCGAGAGAGCTTCAGCTCTGCTCCTCAAAAACCTTTTCCAGTCACAGATCAAGAATTATTTGTGGAAGCCATGTTACTAAACTCACTAAGTGCTTCATAAAACAAAGATGCAACATCTCTGTGAAGTAAAGAAAACACAAATTTTTGACCTGCAAAAGATAGGGCTGTTCACCAATAGTCTGGTTTCCAATAATTTACCAAGGATATTTGGATTTAGTGTAATAGGAACACCAAACTGCACCTTCAACCTAAAAATCAGATAGCTAGCTCTATGTGTAATCCAGGGGAATTTTGTCCCCACAGAACTAAATATATAAAAGCCAAGAAGCTGAGTGAGAAACTGCTTAAACTAGTCAGCCAGAGAGGGAGTCAAGGAGAGGCACTTGAGGATCTGCGCAGCTGCTATGTTCATGATTTGATTTTTAAAGAGCAATCTCTGCTTAGGATTTCCCAGGCCTAGATGTCCCAAAGCTGCCTTCCATCTCCATTTTATCACAACTGGAGGTGACAGATACTTCTCCTCCATAAAAACATTGCAGGCCACCACTGCACAGCAACTAATCACGGGGTCACAGGATGGGTGAGGTTGGAAGGGACCTCTTGAGATCATCTCACCCAGCCCCCTGCTGTCCCCAGCAGGGACAGCTACAGCAGGTAGCCCAGGAAAGAAGATCAACATGAAGCCATTTTACACTTCATTAAAAGAATGAAAACTAACAACAAAGATTGTCCTTACAGCAAATGCAATGTAAACATTTAAGACCACAAATATGAAAAACACTGGAAAATGGTTTCCACAAAATATGCTGGTAGTTAAACTCTCACCCCAGTAACGCAGTGAAAACAGAGTACCTTTAAACACATGAGTAATAGCGATGAGTTTTACTCCCTGCACTCTTATTCACAGTAGGTTAAACGGCACATTTGCTAAAGCAACTTTCTGAACAGGGTCCTAAAACTATAGCATTTTTACAGCAGGGTTAAAATTCCACTAGTTTGAGATGTAATTGAGTGAGGCATGGAAACATCTCTTACAGACTGGAGGAAAAAAAATATGAAAATTAATAAAGCTTTAAAATAATAATGTTTTGTTTAACACTATTCCTAGAATCTTGTCTAACTTCAGGACCACCAGTGCTCCATCTCATAACACTGAAGGTAGTTAAAGTCAACACAACAGAGTGTACCTTTTCACACTCCTTCTATTCATTTCATTTTTGAAAACATAAGGTTGGTACCTGACAGATGTTCTGAGTCTTTCCAGAACAGCTTACACATGTAATAACTGCTCTATTTTGGAAGAAGTCTTTACTAGGTCACTGTTTAAAACTTCAAGCTTTTGTAAAGTAAATAAATCTTACGCCCCAAAACATCCAAGTCTTAGGCTAAAGCAGAGACCTCTGAATAAAGCACAAGAAATGTCAGAGCTTACTACAATAATTCATATTGCATGGTGAGTAGCATATATTCTGTATACAAGTATTAATATTTAATGTAATGTATTGCAATTTGCTTTTAATTCTACATCCTATAATGGCCTTACTTTCCCATCTCACTCTCCGGCAATAGAAATTATTGTATAGCTGAGGCTTGTACTGCAATCTATATGGAAAAAGCCCCGCTGAAGTTCATTTGAGTTTTGAACTGCCAAGGAACATAGGAGAAGACTTCAGATCCTAGATGGCTATGCCATGACTAAGTAGTCAAAGACAGGCAGCTCTGTCTGCTGAGCAACAAACACGACAATCTCCTAACAGCAAAACACAAGAATTTAATAATGAAATAGTTCAAAAATGATGATTTGCCTCAATAAAAATATAGGATGAGATTTGACCCCAGTAAATGAATCTGTTCAGAGACGGCCTGCACAAGAAGAGGTAATAGCCCTAAACAAAATTCTGCCCACACTCTTGCACCTACCGTTCCTCTTGAATGGATAAACCATTTGTTTCAGTATAACTCCGAGGCCTCATTTCTATACCCCACTATGACTTCAGAGGCTACAAATGTAGAGAGGCAAGAGCAGAGGAACAAATCCTCACTGACATACCAGGAGTTTTCCTAGCTCCTGTTCAGTCATGGGGTTTTGATATCCTGCCATGCAGGACACACCCAAGCCATAGTCCAGGACATTCTCTGCAGTGCCTGCTGGAGACAATACACAGGGACCCTCCTTCACACATTTTGGAGGGAGCCTTAATAAAAAGCTGGCTTCGGGCTGCTTCTGCCACTTTGCCTGAGGGTTTTCAGATAGAACCCTACCACTCAAAAATCTACGCCCCCAAATCTCTACAACACAGCTTGCCCAAACCACCTCAGACTGAATCCTGCCTCACTAATGTCATCAGAGGCATCATTTGCTTATACTCACAGTAAGGAATCTGATCTGCACTCACAGAACAGTCATAATGGAGGTGTTAACAGAGAAGATTAGAAAATCCATTACAGTGACAGGAAGGAATATGAGCAAATTCTCCTTTGCAGGGCTGCATGTGTGGTAAGAATCAGCACGGTTTCTCCTATAAAGGTTGGAAGCAAGAAAATATCTCTTGCAGCCTACATGGAGGATGGAGATGCCCTGTCTGCAGCGATGGAGGGCTCTGGAATTGAGAGCCCCAGGCCTGAACTGGAAACTGGAGTGGCTCCGCTCTTACTTGGCATCGGGCAAGCTACAGGATTTATCCTCTTCCTCTCTCCATGGGTATCTCAGTGTCCATGCTGTGGTTGGCACAGCATGAAGGCATGGCCCCGCAGGACAGCT
This sequence comes from Anseranas semipalmata, assembly GCA_013399115.1. Lineage (NCBI taxonomy): Eukaryota > Metazoa > Chordata > Aves > Anseriformes > Anseranatidae > Anseranas > Anseranas semipalmata. The sequence goes on along the minus strand of VXAA01001718.1, from coordinate 102,389 downwards.
TCTGGGCTGCAGAGCACACAATCCCATTGACTTCAAGGGGAAGTAAACAGGAAGAGAATTTGTGCACATGTGCCATTTCAGTTTATCATGTTGACTAATCCCTCTAGTTTAATCATTTAAACTCAGTTCCTTGCACTATCCCTTCTATCTGTGGCCGTGTGTAACCATGTGTCATCCCTAGTTTCTGACCAGTCTTCTTTTGTACATTATTGTGATGGGATAACAGCTAGCTAAAGTGCTGCTTATCTCTCTCTTTTTTCTTTTTTTTTTTTTTTTTCTCCCTAGAAATTGCCTAGTGTTTGCCCTATAATTCTGTTCCTCTATTAATGCCAGGTCATTTCAAATAGTGCTGCCTTCATGCCCGTGCAAGTCACATATCTCCACCCCTGAACCTGTGACTATTGATTTCAAGATCCTAAGCCTGCTGCATAGTCTCAGCAGGGGTGGGATATCAAGATAACAGATATCAAGTTTAAGTAGATCAATAGGTTTTTCTGAAAATTAGCTTTCTTCTTCTTCTTCTTGCAAATACAATTTTTATACTCTTCTGGTCACTGAGCCAAGCCTGTAGCATAACACATTTACCTGCAAGTAAAATAAAACCTTTATTTTATTAAAAATGCTTCTAAAAGTGCATCAAAGCTAGTACTCTAAAGAATATTCATATATAATCTAAGTTTATTAAGTGATTTCCGTCCTTATGGAATGTGTTCATGATTTCTGACTGAATAGAATTTCTTCACATTATATATAGCGATACATTCCTTTTAAATTTGGGGAAAAAAAAAACTGTTTAATACTTTACCGTCTCTTTTTGAAATATGTAACTATTTACATTCTCATACAATATAAAAATTACTATCAAATGTAGAGATATGAGTGCTGCACATGTGTGTACACATACCCCTTCTGTAGATGCTGTGTATGTGCACTGCCTCAGTCTCAAGTTATTTCCCTTAACGATGACTACAGGAAGAGCGATGATATTTCACAGTCATGTTTAGCAGAGCCAAAAGGTTAGGTGTAGCACTCACCTACTTTGTACTTCGGGTCTTACAGAAACACATTTGAAAGATAAAGTCAAAACACCTCTCAGATAAACATTTATCCTCTCAGCATGACGCAGAAGTTTAATTTCCACTGATTGGGGGTGAACTCAAGACTACTGTACGGCTACTTCATCTCCCCTTAATGGCAGCGATTCCCCTGACTGGTAGAATAAAACAGGTCTATAAATAACTCCAGAAGGAATTGTCTCTCTTCCCATGCACTGCAGACAACTGTTTACATAGCTCCCATGTCTATACACACTAGGTTTGCTCAGCCCTCCTCCTACGTGCTGTTTAATTTCCTTTTCCCCAACAAGCCCCAGATGATGCGGGCATGACTCGAGGCACCTCCGGAGCTGCAGATGCCCGCTACCCGAACTTGTGGCTCCCAGCGGCGCGGGCGGCAGCGCTGCCCCGAGGAGATGCCACGGCACGGGGGAGGGTTGCTGCGTTGTGTAACCCGGCGCCGAGCCCACGGTGCTCGCCGAGCCCCCAGTCCCGGGAAGCCGCTCCTCGCCACCCCACGAAGCCCCGCGGCCACGCCAGGGCCCGGGCATTTCCTCTCGCCCACCTGCAGGGGGCTGGCGCGGGGCTCCGGGAGGGGCACGCGTGGGGCGCCCCCGCAGCTCCCCGCAGCCGTGGGGCTGCGCGCCCCTGCGAGGCGCGGGCCGGCGGGGAGAGACAAAAGCCCGGGCTCGCTCACCTCCTTCAGCTGCTCCAGCTCCTGCTTGAGGCCGTCATACTCCGCCTCCAGCTCGTCGTACTGCTGCTTGAGGGTGAGCTTCTCCTCCAGCACCACCAGCCCATACTCCGCCGCCTGGATCTTCTCGTGGGTCGTCTCGGAGAGCTCCCGGGTCAGCCGCTCGATCTCGCTCTTGTAGTGGTCCGCGCCCTGCAGCACCTCCTCCGCAGCCATAGCCCCGCCGGCTCTGCCGCGCCGCCGCGCC
>VXAA01001718.1:28340-100089 GCA_013399115.1 Anseranas semipalmata | reverse complement strand
CCGCCGAGCGGCCGCGCAGCCCCAGCCCGCGGCGCCGCACGCCCCGCGCCGGGTGCGGGACCTTCCCTGTCCCCTCCGCCGGCACGGAGCGGGGCCGGGGGGCCGCGGGGCGATCTCGGCGCCCCTCGGCTTTCTCGGCGTCTTGCGGCGGCGGCCTCGTTACCCACGGTGCTGTTAAAAATAGAGCGGGAGGTGCAGCCCAGCCAGCTGCGGGAGCGCAGCCTCCAGGGTTCACCTGCCGTGCCGGGAAACCGCGACGGGAGAGCTGCCGGCTGCCTTCCCCGTCCCCCGGGAGCGGGCGAGGAAACCTGCACAAGGAGCAGCGGCCGGACCGGGGCACTGAGCTGAGGCCGCTGCTCCCGGTGCTGCTGGTCAGACAGCAGTGCAAATCCGAGTCAGATCAGATGCGGTCACACCATTGTTCGTCTGTCAAATTAACCGGAGGACCTAATGCATAGATTATGTCAGTTTTATGCTGGCTTTATGCTGGCTGCAGAAAGACAGATGATACTTGCCCAGCATAAAATTAGAGTGCTGCAGACAGACAGTAACTGATCCCATACAAAGCCTGCCAGTAAAAAGTTAACACGTCAGATTAGGGGCTTTTTACATGTTTGGACTGGAAGAGTGAGTTCATCCAGGATCAGTGTTATAATGTCTCATGTCACAGCCTTTTTGCTTTGGTACTAGGAGTCTTAAACCCAAATTTATTGTTTCTTCAAACTATGGCCTGCAAACAAAGACCTCATCCTATTGGCATCGAACAAGTTTTGCTATAAGTACTAATAGGATCAGGTTTTCATGAACAACAAACATTAATGTTTTTTAATACTAGCAAAATCAGGCTTTAAAGTACAAAGTTTAACAACTGAGTTAGAATTTCCAGGAAACGGAAGATGGCTTGTTTAAAAAAAGGTGCTATGTATATCATGGATGGATATCATGGTCCACCAATGAAGCACTACATTGGAAATCAAAGACACAAATTCCCTTTCTTCCCGACCTGTTAATGTAGTTTTAAACAAACCACATCACCTTTCTACCTCAGCTTCCCCCTGTTCTAAGAAAGACATAAAAATGTCTAGACTCCTCAGCAAAGTGCTTTGAGATCTGCAAATGGAGGCTCTAATGCTAGTCATATATGTGCATACAGTATATAGTATCTATCCATACATACATGCATAACTAACACGTTATAATCTAACATAAGCACTGCTGCGTAAACACTCCTTCTTGTTGCCTAGAGAACATAAATTGAATAAGCAAGCGAAGTAATAGATATTCTGTCAATTCTGCAGCTTGAAAGCATCTTCCAAAAATGTACATTTATTAAAAAAATCTAGTGTAGAAACAAGAGTGAATATTAATAAAAAAACAACAAGTGTGAATATCAATAGGTAAGGAGAGTGAGTGGCTCTCACCAATGACTGAATATCAAAACAGGGGGAAAAAACAGTACTGCAACCATAATTCCAACTGTATGCCTAACCTCAACATCCTTTTCTTAGAAGAGGATGAAAGATTCCACAACTCTTAGCAAAAACACACAAACAAAACAAACAAACCAACAAACATGGTAGCAAAATGTTGTCTTGAAAGCTTTTGAATGTTCTAGTCTAGCTGTCTTCAGCTTTTGACCAGCTTTTGGTCATTATGAAAACAACCCTTTTGTGAAATTTCATTCAAGAATGGATTGAAGAACACCTTAAGGCCAGTGCTGAAAATGAGCAGTTGGTTCAAGACAGTGTGGAAAAAGGCTGAAGCAACAGGATGCCTGTAGCTAATCTATCTTTGGTGTAACTCCACCTACATCATTTAGTTGACAATCTCACTCGTAACCCAAGGGCAGCCTCACCACATGTCTGAACATCTGTGCCCTGGAGAGGAAATCTGGCTCATTAAAATGTGTCATTTTTTCTGTGATACCTCACAAGAAAGTTAGGGAGAATCTTTCCTTTCAAAATTGGAAGGAGGAATGAAGTCCAGCTGTTGTGTGTTGTGCAGGTCACAGTGGCTGGGGGAGAGTTTTCATAAACTGGAAGTCGTGTAGCTACTCCAAATTGAAAACACGTGGCACAGCTCTGATTTGCTATCATTAGGACCCATTTACTCTGTATTGTGCCTTCTATATGTATGTACCATCAAATCTTGCTCCTTTGGTGAGATTTGTCTTTGTTTTAGAAGTCTACTGCTTTAAAGTCTTCTTTAGGATGAAACAAGTCATGCCTCAGAGTTGCCAGTTTCTCTACTGACTACAGAGGACCTGGGGTGGCCAGTTCAGACACAGATGTATACATTCCAACATACACATTTCAATAAATGAATCCCACTTTTTGAATCTATATCTTTTCTTAGGGCTTAAACCTGGCACCCACACTCTACTTTCCAGACTCCTCCTCCTATATTTATAATGAACTACTAAGGTTGCTGGTGGCTCTGAAAAATATTCAAGCTCTTTTCCCTGCTATAAAGAGCTCCAGTTCACCTCATTCCTGACTCCGTGGAGATGAGAAAGGATGGATGATCCTATAAATAGCATCTTAGTTATAGGGACAGACATTATTAAAGAAGGAAGTGCTGCAGCATGACCCTAAGGTGGTCATTCTCTAGTGAATACCTCACAACTGAAACAGCAGGATCTCCTTTGATTTCTTGCTTTCTGGACTGCCTGTGTACGTATGGATGAAAGTGACTACACAGTGGTGCCAGCAAAGTGCTGGTCTCGGATCACAGATCTGGTACCTTTTGGAGCATATTTATCAGTGTAGATACAATGATGTAGGTATTTTAAATAATTTCACTACACAAATACGCATCACCTCACTGTACTGGGTTTACGTGGCAAGGGTTTGGTAGCAGGGGGCTGCAGGGGTGGCCTCTGTGAGCAGAGCCCAGCAGCTGCCCCATGTCAGATCAGAGCCAGCTCCAGCCGGCTCCAAAAGGGACCTGCCGCTGGCCAGAGCCGAGCCAGGGAGCGACGCTGGTTGTGCCTCTGGGAGAGCAGAGCTAAGGAAGGGAACAAACTGCTGTGCTACAGCAGCTGGGAGAGAGGAGTGAGAAACAGCCCTGCAGGCACCCAGGGCAGTGCAGAAGGAGGGCAGGAGGGGCTCCAGGCGCCGCAGCACAAGTTCCCCTGCGGCCCGTGGAGAGGCCCATGGTGGAGCAGGCCGTCCCCCTGCAGCCCATGGGCACCACACGGAAGCAGATCTCCACGCTGCAGCCATGGAGGAGCCCCCATGGAGCAGGTGGATGTGGCCTGAAGGAGGCTGCGGCCCACGGGAGCCCCCGCAGGAGCAGGCCCCGGGCCGGAGCTGCAGCCCGTGGAGAGGAGCCCACGCAGGAGCAGGAGGCCTGGCGGGAGCTGCCGCCTGTGGGGGAGCCATGTTGGAGCAGTTTGGTCCTGAGGGATGGGCCCTGTGTTACGGACCCATATGGGAGCAGTTCCTGAAGAGCTGCAGCCTGTGGGAAGCCCACACAGGATCAGTTCGGGAAGGACGGCATCCCGTGGGAGGATCTCAACCCTTGAACCCTTTCCATCATATTCTCTCCCCCTTTTCCTTTGAGGAGGGGGAGTGAGAGAGCAGTTGTGGTGGAGTTCAGCTGCCCAGCAGGGTAAAACCACCACACTCACATTGGTTTAAGTCCTGCTACAATGCTTCATGTTTTCTGCCTCTCCCAGCTCAAAGAACATGCTCCAGTCTTATTAAAGATTGGCATATCACCCTGCATTGCTATCCTCCTTCATTTTGCCCTGCTGCACCCCTTTCACATGAATATTTCAGAACACTTTACAGTCATTTAGTGACATTCCACATGCCCTTATAAAACAAGCTTCCTTATAATTGCATTTCTTTCATGGGCAGAAATTTTCGTTTGAATTCCTGGCACATTACACTGGTAGACTCTTAAACTAGGGATAGTAGGTTTCACTACCAAAAAATGCCATCTTGATTGCACATTTTTTGAGACAACCTGATATCCTAGGATGATACAGTTCAAATATTGCTCAAGATAGTATTGTCTAAACTCCAAACCATTTAAGAAGCATTTAGTGACCTATGTGAAATGAACTACTGGTTCTACATCTTAGTGGAAATGCAGCTATAAAAGCCACCATGTACTATATCGCAGACGGCTGAATCACTGTACCTACAGCATGCACAGAAATCACTTTGAATCCATTTGTATGGAGCATCTCACAGAACCGGAGCCCAAATCTAACAATTGCTAATTAGTAGTGTTTGGCAGGCTTGCCAGAGTGTAGAAATGGAAAAAAAAAAAAAATGAGGAACAATCTGTTGTCGTTAGGAGGAATGGGATTGATTTCCTGAAACAGAAAAAGAGGAAAAAGGCACTGAAGGAAGCCAGTACTGTAACTGTGCTGTGTTTTGGAAATAAACAAGTGGCTGTTATACTGCCAAAGCTTCATCTTTCTTGAGCATTGAATATATGCAACATATTTGTAATGAATGACCAGCCAAGAGATAAAAGGAAGGCACTGAGAAGAAAATGAAATTTTAAGAGATATTTAAAGATCATAGTGCAATAGAAATGGTAATAGGTTTTAAGAAAATTAGTTTATAGAGGACATTAAGAGCAACTAAACAAAGGAGTTAATAAACAATAATGCATATAATGAAAGGTAATGATGTTATACTGATTAACGTCAGTGTCAGTATTCAAAAGGAAGGCTTTCAAATAGCAGTGTCCTTATCTAAGTTCCTGTTAAGAAGCTGCAAAGGTAAACAAAAACAGAAAAAAAAAAAATTAGAAACCCTGTGGTCAGGTGGGCTTAAATTTGGTGCACAGGAGCTTGTATCTCCACCAGAATAATTTTGGACACCCAAAACCTGACAAATTTGAAAACCTCTGATGTAGAACATACAGAATCCAAAAAGAAGAACAGGAGAAAACAGAACACTTCAATAAGGAAATCAGAAAAAGTGGTTGGTATAAGTTTTATATGCAATGAGCAGAGGTCAGAGAAACAAAAATTATTTTTACAAGAAAGCTATGAAAAAATAAAGCACAAGGACATTTAGAAAACACATTCAGTAAGAATCCAACAGCAACACAATTCCTGAAGAATATAAATACTACAGACTATAGCAAAGGATGTAAATTATTGTTCTGTTAAACTGAATGATATCACCCCAGCTTGAAAGGATGTTGCTTTCAGCATGCATTGTGCATGGGTCTTGGTTCATCTCCATGGACATCAGCTGATTCTTTTCATTGACATCATTGCCTATGGGTTCAGGACCCAGGACACAGCTTTTCCACTCTGTGCAGGGTCTTACAGAACAAAAAATGGCCAAAAGAAGCATAGAAAGGGTTATTGTATCTATTTAAACTACTAGGCACTTTCATGTGATGCAGGGAAGACCTGTCCACTTAGAATATGCTGTCCAGGCAGCTTCTCAGCAATTTAGTCTAGATAAATCAGTGTCACAATACAAGCTGTTTCTTACTGGACACACTTAAAACCAGAAAGAGGAGGGAGAACACAGTTTATCTCGGATGAACAGTCAAAGCATCCATTGCCCAGAGAACGAGTATAGTGAGGGTTTAGGCAAACTGCAACATAGCAGGGTGCCCAGGGCAGCAGATTATTATGAGAGAAGGGCAAAATAATCATATACTGCTAGAAGGCATCTGAGAGGGTCATTGAGTCCAATTCCACATGCAGGTGGGATCAAACATATCTAGGCCATTCATGGTTAAGGGTTATCTAACATGTTCTTAAAACCCTCAATGACAGATACACTACAATATGCCTTCAAAGCCTTTTCCAGTATCTCACCATCACCATCACAAATAGAAACTTTCTTAATGTAGAATTTTAACTTTTTTCACTACATATCAAGATGATCTGCTCCTATCTTTTGGTAAACACCATGCCATTTTCATCAACTTTTAAATGTCTGAAAGCTGCTCAGTTTTCCCTTTTCTTCATTGAGCAAATTTCCAGCTTTTCTTCAAACCCTTCATATTGTCCTTATGAATCATCCCTTCTAAATCTCTGAATGGCCTTTTCTAAATGCTCTTATTTCTTGCTCTTCCAGGCTGACCATAGTCCTTCCAGCAGAAGGCTTCTCCGCTACTCAGTAACATAGGTCAAATATTTCCCATGTTGCCAGTGTAACACTCCCAGTACTCCATCTGATCTTTTAAGAACCAATATCACATTATTAATTAGCATGTACTTTGCAGTCTACTGTAGTTTCAGGACCTTTTTTTTGCCCTACTGCTTTTCCAGCCACTTACTTCATTGCATTTGTGTTTGCTGAGGTTTATCTTGTTGATTTTGGATCACTTATGCAGTATGTCAAGATCATTTTGCATATCCTCTTCCAAAAGGCCTGCAATTGTTTGTAGTACAGAGGCATCCACAAAGTAATATAAATATGTGATTAACCATGCAGGCTGGGCTCAGTTTCTGGATGGAGGATGAAACACTATTTTAAATCTCCATCTAGAAACCTGGGAAAATAAAACAGACTCACAACTTACTGAACTTGCCTCTTTGACCTGCTCTGCTCTGGAGAGCCTGTTGGCCATCCCTCAGCAATGTGTAGAAAGCACCCTTCCTACAACACTCTTGCATGGGGTCTTCCCTTCCCTTCCCTTCCCTTCCCTTCCCTTCCCTTCCCAAAACTGCCAGAGCTCTTTGCTAAGACTTGTGCATTCCCAGAGAGCAGGATCAGATCAGGGCATTTTCTCATCATACACCATTGAGTTTGCCACATTTAACTCAAATAGAAAATGAAGACAATATCAATTGTTCACTATGATGACAGCTGAGGGGTGTTTAAACAGAAATACTCCAAAACTTGCTTGTAATTCAGACTCCTTGGGGCCTCTCTCTGGCCACAGCCACTGTCTCTCCCTGCTCTGTAATGACTACTTCCCTCCCTCCACAGCTGCCCTCAGCCCCCATGAGCAAAGCCCCAGGCTGGGGGCCATGGGGAGCTGTGGGGCTGGACTTGGTCAGCAAGGTCTCTGCCCCACTGGCACCCCCAAGACTGTTGCCCTCAGGACCTGGTGGTGTTCCCCACAGCCACCAGGCAGCCCACCCTGCTGCTCCCCGGCACCTTCACCTAAAGCCATCACACCACAATCAAGCCATCGGTAATGACCCTCCGAGATGGGTACTGCCAGAGATTAGAGAGGGTGTCTGCTGTGCAGAGCAGCGGGTCCCTCCACACAACAGCACCTTTCTGCTCTAGTAGCCATGACCCACGCCTCCTGCTGCTGCTCACCCTCCCAGCCCACTGCTCTTGTCCAAGCAGAAGGGGACTGGGCTGACACCCTCTTTTCTTGGCAGTTCTACGCTGGCACTCTTTAAACCCAATGTATTGTTTTCCAGACACTCGCAAATCAGCTGTTCAATCTTCTTTAGTGTCTTTCTGGGAAGTGACACGAGGCCATACATTATGTCCTCCGGTCTCCTGCTTCCTTTTGTTATGTCAAGTCTCTGCCAAAGTCCTCCTGCCAACACGGCATGGGCAAAAACATCTGGCAAACTCAGATGATTGGGTAGATCCTACGTTTGAAATGGAAGCCGATTATGAAATAAGAAACAAATGGCAGCTTATGGTCCAATTTAACTGATTTTTCTCCTGATAAGTGATTAGTGTGGGAGAGGAACAAATTTGTATTCAGCAATGTGCCTCGTCTTGAAACCAAAAGCCTAGGATCTTCAGTGTGCCTATTAAATATAGCTTCAAAAAGCACTTATTTCTACTAAAGCTAGCATTTACCTTACAGTCCTTATCATGCATCAATGGCTAACAACATTTACAGATAACAATGGCTGAGAGAGAAACTGAAAGTTTTATGTGGAATTTAATTATAATGCTGTGTTGATAATGTTATGAAAATTTGATCCAGATAATAAAAAGGCACACGATTTAGCTTATTTTTTAAAGAGATATAAGCTACTACTTGAGCATTCAGGAATAGGCTGGCTGTGGCCTTCTCTCAAATGCAGCTTTCAAACACACATTACAATGAATACAGAACACGCAACACAAAAGAAATTATATTATGTTTATAACAAGTGATTGTAGCATTTGAGAAAGGTATGAGATTTATGACACTATCCTATAAACTTGAGTTTTATTGGATTTTTCTCAAAATCCCTAATACAAACACCAAAATAAAGGCTTACAGAGAAGGCACCTGGATCAGAGCTACAACTGTTTTCCTCAGGTAACAGGGTTAAAGCATAATTAGGAGACTAAGATCTTGACCTGCAGATTGACTTCAGTGTGAATATTTCCACTCATGCATTGTATCTGTTGGGTGGAATGATCGGTCTATCACACAACAGGGTATCCTAAGAGTAACTGTTTAAAAACCTCCCTAGAATTTTTTTTTTCAATAGCTTCATTTATACTATCAATACTTTTTGTTATCATAATCACATTATTCAAAACAGACAAGGACTGGAATAGCTGAAACAAGTACTACATAAAATTATTTCATGTGGGTTCTGCGTTGTCAAATCTAACAAAAAAAAAAAAAGAAAGAAAGAAATCCATTAAAAATCCTAAGGATACTTCCTTTGTGGTTCGTTTTGGGGGAGAGAGGATTGGGGTTTGCTTTGCCACAATAGTTTGAGCTATTTTGATTTGTATTATACCTTCTGAGGCAGGTCAAAACTGGCTGGTATCTGCTTCCAGCTTTTCCTTACAACCAAGACCTTTATTTANNNAAAAAAAAAAAAAAATTGAATGAACTTCTGAGGCCCAAGAGACACGGGCTGTAACTAAACCTGCAAATTAGCAGGGCATAATGAGAATGCAGCGGTTGCCAATCCTGACCTTACAGACCAGAAAACATGACTGAATTCCTAGAGCTTGCCTGGTGGGAAACATAGTAATCATAGTAATGATTTTAGGTTGAGCACATTTCTTTCAAAAGCAAGCCCTATCAGTGAGCAAAGGTAGAAGGGTAGGGAGTCATATTTTAACAACAGCTATCTGAATGTATCTAGATGGGAAAAACAGTGTGGGGTAAGAGAAGAGTAAATCCCACAGAGCCAGAGCCCATCCCAAAACGTAATGCCACTTTAGGGAGGGTGATAAAGTTAATTGGGAGTTTCTGTGAGGTTGTCTCCTGAGATTTTTTTCATTCTTTCTTGGATGATTAGGTGTTTCTGAAAGTGCAGCAGATGGAGCTGCATGTGGAGGCTGTGAAGTGGGGTATAACCAAACACCTTTGGGTGCTGAATGTTACAGTTCCTTGCAGGAGTTCTTGGTACAAACAGGGGAAAAGGCAAGAGGGATGCTGATATTTGCCTGCCTTTGTTTGCCCAACTGGGCAGCAAAGGATCAAGGGTGACTAGGAGAAACAATCAAACTCTTGCCAGCATTGCACACAATTGGGAAGAGAAATAACAGATGGTAATTCCTTTGATGCAAGCTACCCATCTGCTACTGCTTCCCCAATGAGCTCCTGGAGATACTACGTGGAAAAGCTTCAGAGACATCCTGTGAAAGGCAAATGTAAATGTGGATTGTATAGAAGGAGATGGAAGAGAGTAATTCTGCTCGTGGAAGGGGACATAAAAAGAAGGGGAGTTATATTTCCACTCAGCTCTGGGTAAGTCCCAAAATAGGCTTGTCAAAAGCAGGAATAACTCAGCTATATAGGACACATGCAAAGCAACTACTCCCCACTGGTCCACACTGAATACAGATGAGTGATAGTATCTTCTGAAAACCCAGTTACAAGCAAAGTCCACACAGAGATCATACTGTAGCTCTGGTGCCAGACCATGCAGTCCTGCAGAACAGCAGAGTCCTACCACTGGTGCTGTCTCTGGTCACAGCTGTCTTCTCTGCCTGCTCTGATGAGCAAAGGTAATGTATCTTGATAGTATTTAACTTTGATCCTTAATGATTACTGTTTATCGTTCCTTTTAAGATAAATAAGTTCATGAATCCTCCCATTTTTCAGGCTGACTACTCAGGCAGCTACTATCTTCTCATTTATCTATATGAAATGAATGGAACAATCTCTGCAAACAGGGACAATAAACTTATCTGAAAGCAACATGATATTTTGGAGCAATCAGTACAACAATGGGAAAATGTATGTGGGCACCTGATCATCCTCTACTTCTGCCTGACTTCCAGCTGCACTGCTGCCTGCCACCAATCACTCAAAGCAAATGAATAAATAGGAAACATCCCTCAATGAGAAAACTAACTACCATGGAGAAGACGATAAAAGCATCCAGCTAAAAGGAGAAAGCCAAATACTAACCCCCCTCTCCCTAGTTTTCTTTAAGAGAATTCCCTCTCCTTAATATTGTGAGAAAATGGCAGCTGCTACTTTTTAAGAGATTTGACAATTCACTGATGTTAGATGCAGAAGGGAATGTTGATTTGCAAACTTGTCACAGATTCTGTCTGCAAGGGATCTGTCAGAGTAGAAACATGTTTTGAAAATGAATTAGCAGGATGAGGGACTTGTTTTGAACAAGGAATTCCTTATAGAAACAGTCAGGAGGCATGTCTCCTGGCTGACCTGGTATCACCACTGTCGTCCTTTGACTCCAATCCATGGAAAGCTGGAAGAGATGCACACTCACACATATGTTTCACAGCTATCCAGAGAAAAGGGCAAACAGAATATTTTTTTACTGTCTTTTACAACAAGCAGTTGAGATTTGGTGTTCTGTAAATACATAACAAGGTTTAAACACCCACCCACATTTACTCATGTATTTGTTTATAAATAATGATATTAAAGGAGCATCATGACTTTGCCTTGATCAAGAGTTGAATAACTGAACATAATGAGCCATGGCCAGTAGGATAATGCAGATGACTGAGTGTGATGAGCTTTGGGACAGGCTGTGGGTCAACAAGTGACAGGAGAGCAATACCTGAAATTGCTGGAAAGGTAGTATCATTGTGGACAGATTTGGCTGGTGGCCTGTGCCAACATCAGGCTATAAACCCCCCAGCATTAGGGAGGAACAGACTCAGGGAGGGCATTGCTCTGAGGGTGTCCAACACTGCATGGAAGCAGATTGCTCAAGGTGCAACCAGACTATGAGCTGCTGCCAAGAACCCAACGCTGAGGCAGGTTGGATTGGCCAGGTGTCATGTTCCCCCGGGTTTGACTGTGCCAAATCCCTGTGCCAACTGAAGGTCTCGGTTAATGGTGGGTGTGTGTAGCTTTTCCTGATACAACCTGTCCCTCACTTGGTCATCTAAGTAAGTTGAGTTTGGCAGTATTGCATTGTCTGGTGTTTCTTTTCCACCTGTAACAGATGGCAACTAAAAAATAGAGAAAAAGACAGGGATGGGAGAGTGACTTGGGAATATGACAATAAGAAGAAAAAGAAAAAGAAAAAGAAAAAGAAAAAGAAAAAGAAAAAGAAAAAGAAAAAGAAAAAGAAAAAGAAAAAGAAAAAGAAAACAGAAAATGTATGGGAAAAATGTGGGACCTCACTGACTGGCTGAGAAGGGGATTACCAGCACATCAGAGAGAGAACTGAGGGTGGTAAGGATTAGCCTACCCAGCGCAACCATCAGGAACGGCAACCTGCCACTGGGATCCTTGTCAGCAACATCTTGGGGTATGACCAAAGAGTGAAATGGGTCCTCCCTTCCTGGCCCTTCAGGAAAAGCAGCCAAAAGTACTTTGCTGCTCCCATTCTCACAGGAAATAGATGTCAGGAAACGGGCTGTTTGGCATTACAATGCAGCAGCTTTCCCCAGTGTGCAGCTTTCACTTCAGTCTGGGGCTTCAAGTGCTCCAGATTCTACTCTCTCAATAGACAGGATTGAATACAAATATCAAGAAAGTAAGAGGAAACTTACTTAGGTGACTAAGCATTAAAAAATGAAGTGAGAGGCCTATCATAGCCAGTCTGGTAGATGAAACTCGATGTTTAAAAATGAGGTTATATACAGAAAAGCTGTTGGGAGCCTAAGGGGAAAAGAAACCTCACTATTAAGCAAAGTTTCTTTTAAACTATTGCAATTAATCAGCTGTAGTTGTAATGACTGGATGTAATAAATGTAGGTAGAGGTCAAATTATCTGATCTAGTACTCCCTGTTTTCTTTCTAACCAGTGATCTGCTTAAAGAGAAAAACAAAAAACAAACAAACAAACAAACAAACAAATTACAGGTGGGCTGTATGTCAGGCTGGTGCAAGAGGAATGGGGAGCTGGGACCCTGCAGGCAGGCACTGCTCTCCAAACACCCTCTCACCAAAACCTGATTGTTGCAATTCAGTATTAGCTTAGTGTGGCTAAATTGCCTCCTCTGTAGCTAAGTTATACACAACTAAACAAACCACAGGAGTGTGAGGTATTGACTGGCAGAATTAACTTTAAAAAAGCCTTTGAAGATAAAGGTCTCTGCAGTCTTTTGTTTTGTTTTCTCCGCAGCACACAGATCTGATGTTTCCATTGAATGGTTCTGTATTAATAGTGTATTTTTTTGAGTTAGGAATCATATCTGAAATAAATCAGTATTTCTCTAAACAATATTTGAGCTGAATTTTGCAGACCTGCTGATACACATGAAAGACCACATTTACCCGTTCCACAGACCACATGACATCCCATTGTCTAAACCATTAAAGCAGCTCTGTGCTGATGCACAGGGACAGTAAAACCATAAAATGCCTGTTGTGAGTGTTTATTCTTTCAAATAAAGGAGGTAGGTTTCTGAGGAGGTTACTATGGTAAACTGCAGATGTTTCTGCACTTCCCACTGCATCATTTGCAGACGTTTCTTAACAACAGGTAGAAGCAGGCAGGGACAGCTCACACCTACTGGATGAATTATTTGCCATAGGCATCAGTGCTTTACAATTCTGCTTTCTGTTCTTTCTTGTGGGTTTTAATGTCAACAGTTCCCAAGCAAATTCATTAGGTTCCCTGGGAGATGAAAAACTGCTTGTTTGGTCTTTCAGCTGCTTTGTTTTTCTTAAATCCCCCTTTGACATTATGTACCACTCTGTTCTGTGTATTCCTCTTCTTTTTGTCCTTTCTCCATTCCCCTTTATACTCTGTTTTCCTCAGGCTTCCTCAGCTGCCATACCAGTGGCAATTCTCAGTCCTACAAAAGCTACACTTCTTCAGATAATTTAGTTTCATATTTATACCATGTAAAGCAAAAGACAAGAAGTCTGTCTCCTGGAAAGCTGTTAATAAAGTGAAATTTCACAGCATTTCTATATATAACTCTGATCTAAATAATACTGTCATCACTGCTGTGTTCAGCTGCTATATACTGGCAGGACACTGATAAAATAAACATATGATGTATTCACATCCTTCAAAAACACATATAAAAGAACCGTATATCAATGAGAACAATTATTTTTCACTCAGTATAATGAACATGCCAAAATCAGCAAGGACTCATTGTGAAGCTATTAATCCCAAGCCTAAGACTATTCTACAGTCATAGCATTGGAGGTCTCATAGAGACATCTCGTACATTTCCTCCCCAAGATGGGGGTTGTTCTGCCATTCCTGTGAGCTGTCTGTCTGACCTGTTCTTGAAAATTTTACTGATGGAGACTCCATAATCAGGGAACCTATCTGAAGCCTCTGCTTTTGTTTTATAACCAAAAGAAATGGTTTGCCTGACAGTTTGAGAGGAAAAAAATTTGGGGGGGGAGGGGAGGAATCTTTGTATTTTGTTTGTTTTGCTCTAGGTTGCTTACCAATCGGAAGCAAACACAAGAAGATATCTGTTTTGTGTGAGATTTGGCATAAACACATCTATAATTTTTGTTTGTTTGTTTGTTTTTCCAAACATGCTCACACTTCAGAGTTGAAATTGCCAGCCAGGAGTTACAGCCAGATCTCCCAGTACCGAGTGGCCAGCTAAGTGGCAGAAGAAATGCAGCACCAATGAGTGCAAAGCAGTGCACACGGTGAAGAGTGACTCTGATTATAGGTTCGCAAAGCTGAGTTCTTGTGTTAGCTTTCATCACCAAGGATAATATTCTCCTTTGTCACTGCAGGTAATTCTTTGAAAAATGAAGCTTCCTGCTCCCTGACCATCAAATAGGCCAGGAGGGGAATAGAAAATACCATTGGTACTCTATAAAACCATGGTTTACCCAATCTTGTCTGAAGCTTGAGTCACCTCACTTCAAAAATGGTAATTTATAACAGAAAGCGTACAGATAAAGAGAATCAGATTGGTCAGAAATATGAAAATTTCCACGGTAGAAGAAAGTGAAAAGATTGGTTTCCTAAGCTTGGAAAAGAGATGAGTGAGAACATGATAGAGATCTAGAAAACTATAAATCACATGGAACGGGTGATGAGGGAATGATTAGTCATTATTTTTCATGAGACAAGAACTGTGGGGCACTAAATGAAATCACCAGGCAG
Organism: Anseranas semipalmata; assembly: GCA_013399115.1. NCBI lineage: Eukaryota > Metazoa > Chordata > Aves > Anseriformes > Anseranatidae > Anseranas > Anseranas semipalmata. The sequence goes on along the minus strand of VXAA01001718.1, from coordinate 85,703 downwards.
CAGGTCAAAGACAAATGAAAGAAAGCACTTTACATGCAGTGCCTAATTGCATTGCAGGACATAACATCCTGTTTTGTTTGGATGCCCAAAGTATAAATAAACTACGAAAGCTACTAAGCTGCTTCAAAGAAGAAAGGTCTGTCAAGGGCAGCTGGACAAGATGATGCAGATACAATCTGTAGATCAGGAAGCCCCTAATCAGAAATTGCAGGAAACTGGGAGAGTATCTTGGAAAAAATATAAATCTGAGATTGCCCTGTTTTTATGCCTTTTTCTTTACTGCCTACTACTGGCTGCACTAGAAAGAAGATACATCAGAAAGGATACCTGGATCATTTTTCTGATATAGCACAGCTATTCTTCTGCTCTTTGGTCAGTATGACTACGTACAAATGCTATATAGTCAGAAATGAGAAATCATATTAAAAGAAATATTGTTGATTGTTTCAGTAAGTTCATCAAACATGCAGAAGCAGAGCTACTTTTCCCCTAAAGAAAATCTACACCTCTCAAATAATAAAAGTGTTGAAATCTTAAAGTTGGAGGGGTAGAAACAAGAGAATCATAGAATTACTTACAAATGAGAAAAAAAAGAGAGAGAGAGAGAGAGAACACAAGGAAGTAGATATCGTCTGTGAGGTTGAAATCATCACTCCAATGAAATCATAAGTTTTTCAATTGTTTGCAGCAAAAGTAGGATTTCCAGTGGAGAATTACATTTTGTGAGGAGTCAATATGGCAAAATGATGTCAATATCAGTTGTATCATTTCTGTCCCTAACTGAGGAAAGGAAGAAAATATATATATACTTTTTTTTTTCAAAACCGACTGAACACAGAATGTTACAGATACATCATATGAACTGCACCAATGCACAGAAATGATAATGTGAATTAAAGACTGGAGCTCCCATGTCAAACCCAGTCATTTTTTCACATTTTTTGAAGGCAATGCCAAGGAATTTAAGACAGACTGAAACCAAAGTACTGACTTAAGTATCAGTATTCATCTTAACCTTCCAGCTCACATCCCAGCCAAGGCCAAAGATGTATTAAGAAATCGATTGAGAGATCTGTTTTCCACTATGATAAGGAATGATAATTACTAGGACCATCTTGACAGATAAGTACTGTAAGAAATTAGTATAACTAGAAGATAAATCTATTTCCTTAGCTAAAATAATACACTGTCTTACCTCAGTGCTTCTGTAGCAGATTTAGTGAAAATATTTTTGAAATAATAGATGCCTAGGAAAGATTTTAATATTCATCTCTGTTCACAGAACACCTAGGATTAATTATTTCAATCTAAAAATAATTTTTAATTATTCGGGTATATACTAGAGATTCTTTATAACCCACTGAGCCTTGCAACTGCTGACAGTTGTTCTTCAGAGACAGTCATTGTTTATCTTTTTTGTTATTATGTATATTACTGAAACTTAAATCAAATTACTATGTATGAAGATCTATTAGCCCTTATAAGGAAGGCAAAATTTCACAAAGGAAATTCTGGCTTCCATTGAGTGTCTGTATTTCTTTAAATTCATTCAGAGTCTTAAACTTAGGAGTAGGTGGTAGATATTTTATTCGGTTTGTTTCAGCATATTTCCTTGGGAGTGGGGCCATTTACAATGCTTTAGAGGGAATCCTAATAGATTCCACCAGCTTCTTTCTATGGGATTCTCCTGCCCTCATAGATCGCCCAGTTTCAGTGTCTAATCAGAACAGGTGCTGGTATATTTGAAAGACGTGCTGGGAAAGGAGGAAGTTCTCCTCAAAAAGCTTTTTTTCAGCTGTATTTTTCTATGCTTCTGTAATTTGCATTATTATCAAACCTCACTGGTGTCAGAAAAGCAGCAGGATAAGGTTTGATTTTTCAAGAGAAATTTCCATATGGGTCAGCCTTTTTGATCTCATAATATTTTGCAGCACTGAAGAACAAACTCAGTCAAATTATCATCATGACATGGAAGCTGGAGATAGATTACTGGAAGTTTTTGTCCTCATTTTTTTCTCTTATTCAGCCCAAACTACTTTATTTTTAGATTATATCACTTTGCTCCCTTTCCATAAATACTCCATCTTTTCAGTTTGATGACAAGATCATAATTAATTTACATTAACGTATTTAAACCCAGAATAGACACATAGCATGATTTGCAGATTTTAATAGTTCTTTGTCATCTCCTGTCTCCTTTATCTATCATCTACTACCATATTTTCATACAAGAATGAATAAATATTAATCCAAGTGTTAAAGTCCCAGACAATCTTAACCTGCAGAAGCTACATGTTGACCCCAAACTTTGACTTTCTTGTATCACGTGCAAATGGTGCTGGTTCTTGTTCAACACTGTGCCCATCACATCCAGGGTTCTGAGCTCCCATTCCCAATAAATTCTCTGTACCCAACAACTTGATGTAGTTCAGCTGCCCAACCTAGAAAACAAGTACTGGCTCATCCATATCATACCTGCAGATTCTGCACAGCCTGAGAGGACCCCCTAGCTGTGACCACAGGCTCCGTCTGGTTCACCTGTTCATTGGCAACATCATAAGGCAAGTTACTCCTGGAGTCTTCAGAGGAATCTCTAAACACATGCTTTACTCTAAAGACTGATCAACAAAGCTAAGGAAAAACATCAAGACCTGCATAGAATTCCTTTTCTCTTTTTTCAACATCATACCCAGCCAATCCTCACCTTTCTAGGTAGCCTTCTTTGGCTTTGCTCTACCTGATTCCAGGCTCTGACTTTTTATTCTCTCTAGAAATGGATAATCAAAGAATTCTCTTTTCTCAGTTGCATGTTTTGGGGGCATTGGAGAGTTAGCTCATTTCCTGATATAAAAGCAACTTTTGCAGAATTAAAATTTTCCATTAGGAAAAAAATCAGTTTGCAGTTGGAGTCATTGAAAGGAAATATTTTTTTGGTTGAACTCAAGGCAGAATATATTTAAATTGAAGTAAAGTTCAATGTTTTTTCAAGTGACTAAAATGTTTCATTCTGAAGCACTTCTGCAATAAACTGTAACTGTTGATCGCAGTGCGCTGTATGATATGAATTGTAGTGCAAGCCTCCATTCTTTCCTAATGGCTTGGTTTCCCTGCCACAATGTATGCTGCATAATTCAACATGTTCTTTATTTTAGCAACACGTACGGTGCATTGTAGGAGCCACAGGACTCTCATAGCACTATGGAAAATATGTCTGACCAGGAAACATCCTGCAATGCAGAATATTGGAAAAGTTGTATGTGATGTACTACTCTAAAGAAAGAATTTTTAAAATCAAGAACTATTTTTCAGATATGACTTAGTCTTGAAGTTACTCACATGGTTACTGTACAATGCAACAATTTTCATTTGTTATAGAGCAAAGTTCTGTTATCAGTCACAACACATTGATTTTAAGTTGCACCAGAATTTGGTCTGTGTTACTACAAAAACTAAAGCAAATTGTATTTCTATTTCAGAAATGTTAGGCTGCTTTGCTTTGTTGCAAATTTTTAACATTTCTTGATCAAAATCTTGGGGGGGAATATTTCATATTTGCATTCCAATTTCCATCAAAACTAATGCTGCATTATCAGGTTTTCTCGATCCCTTTTCCACCCAAGCCTAACTGTAAGTTACCTCTTAACGGTCTTGAAGCATGCCATGTGAGTTGAACTAGGTGAACATCAACATTTCTGCCTGCACATTTGCCTCAGAGCCACCACAAATGAGGAAAATACTTTCAGCTTTTCCTGAGATCATAGGTAGCTATGATCCTCTTCACTAGAGCATTTAAGGAACATGGCTTAGTGATGGGACTTGGTAAGTCAGGTTGATGGTTGAACTTGACGATCCTGAAGGTCTTTTCCAACCTAGATGATTCTATGATTCTTTTTATGGAACTCCTGTGTTACAGTGCTGCCTTTCTTAATGCAGTTTGCATCATTACTCTTTCTATTGTAGCTTACAAACAAACTTATTTTCGTAAATAGCAATCCAGTGTTTTTTTACTTCAGCACCAAGGAAATAAAGTGTATGCAGTTTTATTAAACAAACTTCAATATATTTCTAGAAGAATGAAATGAAAATCAATTGAAAAATGACCAAATATTGTATAAAGACCTAATGCATATTTCACATGAATAATTTTTCTTCTAAGCAGGCTATGTAAAATCAAATGTTTCTTCAAAGAAAAAAACTAGATTTTCTGGATACTTAACTGTTTGTTATGCTGGTAAATTAAAACTTTTTTTGGTAGTATTGTGTGGTCAAGAAGTCTTTGTAACTTTACATGGCATTGCACTACAATAAAATATTACCTGCAATATCAGAGTACCCAAATAACCATTAGTATATTGAAGAAGTACTTAGTGTGATAGTTGTTGATCCAGAAGTACCAAGAGGTTTTACAACGCGGAATTTTCTTTCATTAAAGGGTCAAATTCTGCTCTTACTTACAAACAGCTGAGGAGTGTGTGAAACCAGTGCTTGGCCAAACCATGCTTCTGTAACCTCCTACCAGTGCAGACCTGACAAGCCCACCACCCCGAGTATGAGATCTGGCTCCAGCCCCATACTCACCAGGAGAAACGTTCCCGCATTTGCCCAGGGTGCCAGGCCCAAGGAAATGCAGCTCTAAGGCACAACTTCACTGATGAACTGAAAAATACAAACAGATAAACTTCTCCATTTGATTATGCAGCTGATGAGACCCCAGATTGCCTAATCTAGGTAAGGTAAGCTTACCTAGGCAGGTAAGCTTTTGCCCTTGACTGCAGATGTCCCATACACACACCACCCCCAGCCTCCCCTATACAGCCCAACAGCACATCTCACGCTCCCACCACCCAACAGGAGGCTGGGGGTGTTACTTGTCAAAGGGCACATTGAGGAGAGAGATGGACGTATCGCAAAACACACGTCTTGGTTAGCATTGCTCCCAGCTGGCTTGCTGACAAATCAAGTATTTACCACATCAGAACACCGCCCTGCTCACCTTCTGTGTGAGCATTGCTGTCATGAGCGGGGCAGAGAGGGTAGGACACCCTTTGCATCTCCATTTATTTCACGCACAGAATCTCAGAGCTATAAATTCTAATTAAGATTTGCTGCATCAAATTTGCTTGCAAGAGCAAGGAAAGCCATGAGTACAAGTATGCCCTGCTCTGTGCGCAGCACGGTTTAAATGTGCCGGGTTCTGAGGCCCTCCTAACTTCCCTTGATGCCTACTTCACTGGTGGTAAGACCAGTGAGGTAAGGTAAGGTAACACTAATGTGTCTATCATAACCTCATCCTCTGAGATTCTGTCTCTTATCATTACTTCAATTATAAAATATTATTAAATTTCTTCCACTGCTACATGCAGAAGGCATTTTACGGTATAATATTCTAAGACAGACATGATAACTCCCCACACCATTACAAACTGAGAATGATGGTGTTCTTGGGGCCTATCATATTCCCTGTACTGACAGAGTAAATTTACAATGGTGGTATTTGCAGACATCTCACTGGAAAAATAGGAAGAAGGAGCCTGCCATGTGATGAACCCATCAGAAAGGCTGCAGCAGTCACAGGCTGCTCATACATCACCCCCTTCATCTTGTCTCCCCTTCTAGGAGGAGCTGGTGTCAGTCCAGAAGATTGCTTGCTTTTGGCTTTGCTGGGCTGGTATCAGAAGACCTTCCTGGGGAGGAGGTTTACCTCAGCACTTCAGACACAGTGACACCACACAGCAGATCATGGCGCAGATGCACTCCTGGGGGCACCAGGTAAGCAACAGCTGGAAGCCAAAGCAGATGGGCTTCCAGGATCACTTCTCCACACAGCTCCACAGCGTGTTGCTTCAACATACCTGCCCAGACCACTGTTCTCCCAGGCATCTCTGTACCAAGCACTTCTGCGCAAGGTGTGCGCGCCGTGTGCTGGCCTAGCAGATAAGGATGGGTAATTCCCCAAATCGCACTGCTGATCTTCATCAAAGGCGTGAAGCATTCAGCTCTTGCCTTTGAAAATCTTCCCTCCTAGTACTCACTCTTCTCATGACTGCTGGTGGTGTTCCTCCCTTCCATCCTTAAAAACCTTCAAACCAAGGCCCATGTATATAACTCACAGATGACCCAATTTTACGCGTGCTCTCGGTGGCTGATCCAGAGACCACTGATGGCTCACTGAGGTGTAGTCTTGGTACCTCTCCCTTCCACAGTTTAAGGATTGCAGAAGCAGATCCCAAATGTTTGCGAGTCTGTAAAATAACAAGGTTACTTTGTTTTCCATCCTAATTTTTCATTGCCTGGGCTTCTCTGCTGGCAGGCAATTTCATGAAGATACGGTCTGATAAACTATCTTTGAACTGTGAATCAATTGCTTGATTTAAAGTAAGAGCCCAAACTCAGCAAGCAAGTCATAAAGCAAAAAATTCATTAGAAAGAGAGCTGCAGTAAGCCAGTCTAATAAATGGCATCCTAATACCTTTATGTTCAAAGCAGCCTTTAATGCTAAATAATAGTGTTTGAGAAGTAAAGAGAATGAAATAATTGTTCATGAAATTGGACTATACAGTTAATTTAGAAGAAAAGGAAGATTCATCCTGATCCTGATTTTAAATTCTTCTCCACGCAGCTGCCTGACCCAAAGGCCATGGAAAATTCATGGATCAGCAGTTATTAAGCAAGATTACTCATGGTACTTCTTTTCCTCTTCCTCATCACAGAAAGGCTGGTAAAGAAAATTAGACTGACAAATCTTCCCCTAAATGGAAAGAAAAAGCAGAGCAAAAGAAAATCCATTTGTTCTCACCTGTGGAATTTCACGTTATCCCATATAAGGTCAAGTTTCTGCAGCACACAAATGAAAAATCCTAAAACTCTGGGTGTTATAAAATCACCAGGACAATTGCCAAATGCCCGTTTCAAGGCATATGTATCAGGCTAAGACAGAATTGAGGGCACTTTGGGATTCCAGTGCGTGGCAAGCTGCGCTACGACAAATGGCACAACAGATTAATATTTCATGTCTCTCAAGCTAAGACATTTTTTAATAGGGAAAAGACAGAATGGAACAGGATGGGGGCAACCATGTGAGCCCCACCGGATGGTTTGCACCCCGCACAGCACTCTTGCCCCGGGGAGGCCACCACAAGAGGGCACCGCTGTCACCTGTCAGAGAAAGGGACTGCAGAAGGGCTACTGGAAACCATTCGTGTTGCAAGGAAGGGACAGAGAGCAACCTGCGGAGCTGGTGTGAGATGCAGACAACCTTGGGACGAGAATGTGTGGTGTCCTACAAAATGAAGGATATTTAAAAGGGTGAAGCAATAAAGATCACATCTATCACCTTAAAGCAAGGTTAATCACAGCAACCGAGATTGGCAGACTCATTAACATATATCTTGCCTGTATACTGATGGCACATTTTTATGATTCTTTTCATAAAAATTAGATTACACTAGTATATCTTTATTTACTTTAACTTAATCTGTACTGATTTTGATGCCTACACAGTCTTTGCTTCTATTTTCTTTTTCTTGTATGGTAAATCCCAGTTGGGTATTAAATATTCAGTCATAACTTTTAGTGGTTCTTCACACTGCAGCTCCAGTGATAATATCTGTATACTGGGTCACACCATGTCCTAGATGGAAAGAGAAAGTGTGGAGAAAACAGTGCTATGAAAGGAAACCTGCTGTGTTTTCTGGGTGTTCTTACTTGCTTTGCCCATTACCTCACAGAAAACCAAAAAACTGCAGAAGTCAAAACTGTACATGCATCTAGTCCTTATCACCCCACTGCTTTCTGGTCCCTTCCTTCCAGCTTTTTCTTTGCTGCATCGATCGGGGGTCCCTGCGGGACGGCGGGGCTGGGCACTGCTGGCTGTGGGAGTGCACCAAGGGGCAGAACTCGCGGTGTGCAAACAGAAGCATGGCTGTCCGCAAAGCTGCAAGGCACAGCAGAGAGAAGGTGGCTGTCCCTCCATCCTTTAGCTCACTTTCCATCATCGTTCCCCAATTTAATCTAATACCCCAGGTCTCTAGGCTTAGAAAATAAATAAATAAATAGATAGATAGATAGATAGATAGATAGATAAATAAACACACTGCTGGGAAAGTGACAATCACTTTTTTCATGCCAAAGATAAGTTTATTGCTCATACCAAACAAGACCACCTTCCTTCCATGAACACATGCAAAGTTACAAGCCTGTAAAGAACAGAACGGATCTTGCTGTAGCACTGAATTCAATCTCCACACTGTCATCTAGTGGATTTAATAGTGATATCCAGTGCTCAGTTTAATACTACGTTGTAATTTCCTTGGACATCCTGCAGCTAAAACACTTTTTTTTCCCCCTGTGCTGTTTCTGCCTTTTCTTACCCAGTCCTCTTCGTATTGCTCCTTTCTGAATCACCTTTTTACAATAATTTCATTCTCTCCATTTTAATCCCTTTGTAAAACAATCCCTTTTTCTTTGGGTTACTGTAATTTCCAAACAAGGTCCCATTGTCAGCTACTGACTGCAGAATCTCTTCTTTCCTTTCTTTTAGGAAGTATCTCTTTTCCTTACAGTAAAGTAGAAGTAACTTTCTTGTCTGTGAAAGACAGAATAAATGCCCTTATTGATTTACCTTAAGTGATGCAGGTGCCCTTTGACACTCCTCTAGTTTTCAAAGACAGCTCTAGCAGGCTGAACACACTGGGTACGTCTTTTGCTTCATACGGCATCTCTGCCTCTCCAGGCTTCAGCCCCACGCTGTTTGCAGTCTCCTGCTCTCAGAAATTGCCCAATAAGCTCAAGTACTACAAGGGTAAGGAATTTGTGACATACAGTTATACCAGTTATTTTTGCCTAAGCCTAACAGGCATGCAACTACAACAGGCTTAGCAGTATACAAGAGAGATGAATGTTAGCAAAGCGGTGTTGTCAGCATGCCAAGCTGTGGGGTTTGCATGCCTGAAGTAAACTGAAGTAAACAACATGCCTGAAGGAAACGCTTGAAGGACAAATCCGACATCTGGAGAAGAAGTAAAGAACAAAGTTCAAGGATGACACCTGGACAATCTGGACAATTACTGCAGATGAAACCATAATCACAGGAGATAAAACAGGATATGGAAAGTTCTCTGGAAGGACAAATGGATCCTAATTACTGTTGCTGGACTGTTTGCGAGATTATAACAAGAGATACGCTACGTGCTTTGTATTCAATAAACAAATATATCAATGTAATTAAGAAATGTCAAAATGTATCTTGCCAAGTTTGTCATCATTAGCATCACGCACTTCTGTGCTTATAAAATGTAGCTGTGCACAATAAAGATTGGACGATCATTGGCCTTCATATTGAATGTATCGCGGCATCTCATTTTCTTCGCAACACCAAGCACGCCAAGAATCCTGAGTTCTCCCAGTTCAATAAGGCCTGCAGGATGCAACTGTTGGCCCCTAGGGTCCACACTCATGACACCATAGCTCCAGGCGTGGCCTACCTTATGTGTCAAGGTGGCCTGGAGAAGATGTTTGCCTTTGTAGCTGTTGATGCCCAGACAGCAGGATCTTATAGTGCTGATCCTGCTCTGCTGAGGCTACCTCTCGCTCTTTGATTTTCCCTTTTATCCTCTCAGTTTCAGTGACCTGCGACCTTCTGTATTTCCTCATTTATGCAGGCAGCTTGCTCATCATCCCTGGGGAGCTAGCTCTGAATCCATCCCAAAGACAAGCTGTCACTCCATCTGCATTCTGCAGCTGCTTCCTGGGGAGTCAGCTCCACCGGCTGACCAAGAGATAACCAGTCCCTTCACCTTCACTCTGCAGCTGGTTTAACCACAGTGATTTTACAACATCAGCCCTACGGTCTACTAGATGTTAAATCAGCAATTAGCTAAATATATTAATGCCAGGTCAGCAATTCTATTACCGCCTTGCTTCCATTGCTGCCACTAAGTCAGTGATTTCACCAGACTCTGTCTCATCAGAAGAAATGCTAAAAATGTTTGTGCTGGTTTGGCAGTTTCGTTACTGGCCCATCTTGGCTCAACAGCCCCTTTTGCATACCAAGGATCTGTGATCCCCCACTGTCTTCATTTATTTTTCTTACAAAAACTGAGAAAGGATGAAAAATTATTTGTCAGAAGTCATAAAGAAGCAATGTGAGGCCATTGACATACAACAGAAAGGGTGAGACCTTAAACACTGTTTAGTGTAACAGCTTGTAAACAACCCCTTAGTAGTCCAGAGTAGCTTTTCTTCTCTGTAAACATACTTCTGCATTCATAGCAGGGGCTCACTCAAAAACCTTTTGCATGAGTGCATTCCAAAGTTGTTTTTAATAGAAAGTCCCAGTTAAATAACCATTTTAATAACCTTCCACCAAAAATCCTGAGAAAAGAAATGTTCCACAGTCTACAACATTGAGCTGGTTGGGAAAGACAGCCATTGCCGCATTCGTGGTCAACTACCAGAAAAATCTCGGAGTCAAAAGTTCAGGCAACCTGCTCTACTGAAACCTGGCTTTTTCAGCAATTAATTTTCAAGAATTCAAATTGACTTTGGTAAATAAAGAAGGATGTGATGCACAAAGAGCATAAGGAATTCAGAAATTGGTGTATGTGCTAGATATTACTTTGGAGCTACAAATGACAGTTGGAAATTAAGTCTGTTAATGACCTTGCTAGCAGGTGGCAGGTCTCCTGGGGATGATGGCTAACCCAGCCTACCACCGAGCTCCTAATAGAAACCTGTTCCTGTTGGAGGGACCGCTGGAATGGCAGAACTCAGGAAAGGAGAAAAAGTATTTCAGAGCAGAGTTCTCCTTCCCCAGTCTTATCATGAATACATAAACCAAGTCTGCTGAGTGATGGAGCAGCCATAAAGCTGACCTGGTCATAACAGAAACATACTCTCAGAGAAGGATATCTACTTAGCTGGGAGCCCAGACATCCTTGATAAGGGCAGAACAAAGAAACCATGACAACAAACTGACCTTCTAGGAAAGCAGAAGTCAGCATCAATTGTTTCAGGAACTGGAGGCCACTTTCATACCTACATCAAAGATATAGAAGTACCTCACTATCTAACTGAGTCAAACTTCTCTGCGCAAGATCTCCCGGTCAGACCAGATTCTCGCCATGGACGCCTGGATGACTCCAGACTCCATGATGCAGCTTATCCATGCAGAGAGACTTTCCATCCTTGATTGGCCCCACTCCTGGAGCAGTTTGGTGAGCACTGTACCAGTAATACCTCAAAATAATGATGCGAGCCTATAGTAAATAATCATACGTGTATACCTTAACAGTAATAATTTGTAGCAATCTGTAATAAAGAAATTAATGAAACAAAAACCTCCATGTCCTTGTGTATGGCAGAATCTTACAAACCCACCATTGCGATCCCATACACACCAGTGGGTCGGGTAACCCTTATAGGTCGTGACACTGATTAAGCAGGCAGATACACTTTGTTACTTGTGGGTAAGCTCATTTTATTGGTCAGTCTTGGTCCTTTTCTCAACACTGAATTGTCCTATACCTGAGCTCTGTCCTGCTGTGCTATAACCTACAGATATGATTTGGTCCAATTTAGTAAAAGTATCATCTCTATGAATTATCATTAGTGAGAATGATAACAGTAGAGTTCTAAATGTCCAATTCACTCTACTGCAAAGTACTAAGGTACACAGGCTTTGCTTACACCACAAAAACAAAACAAAACTAAACCCTTCTATTTTAGGCATGCTAACAGAAGAAAGAAACTTAAATGCTTTTCATACAGGGATAGCAGAACATAGTAGGACGCTTCAACCACAGCAATATTAGGGCACTTAAGCCTATGTTAATAAACTGAAAGATTTCCTTGACACTAGTTGCAAAATCAGGGAATATGAGACTGAGTAGATGAAGTCTGGTGTGGCTAAGCCTGGAAGCCATTAGGGGGAAAGGGGAAAGGGAAAGGGAAAGGGAAAGGGAAAGGGAAAGGGAAAGGGAAAGGGAAAGGGAAAGGGAAAGGGAAAGGAAAAGGAAAAGGAAAAGGAAAAGGAAAAGGAAAAGGAAAAGGAAAAGGAAAAGGAAAAGGAAAAGGAGATGAGCAAGAAAATTAGCAAAAAGAGTAAGAAGTGTTGAACATAGCCTTGGGAGGAAACCAAGACGTGGCATTTCTTTTGGGCTCTTTGTCTGCTGGAAAAATGGATAGTCAGGTGCTGGAATAGAAGCTGCCATTCCCTCCTCCTGCTAGAAGGTCCTGGGCTACAGGACAAAGACACCCTCAGGGGTGTGAAAACATCTGCTCAGGGTGTGGGAGCTGCAGTTGGTGTTACTGGGGGCTTTGAGCTCTGCATGTGAAACAAGTTCCACAGCTCTTGAAGAAATACACTCATGGGAGGATTTTTCTTGCTATGTTTCTGCTATCTTCTCCCTTTTTGGGAATAAATGACCTCTTTGCTATAGCTATAGTTAAGATGCATATCTGGTGCACTGGTGTCAGCTTCTGGGCATCCTGGGAGCTAATGCACACCTAGGATTGGAGTACATGGACTACGTGGTAATGTAACACCCTGGCCATGGGCAAGGAGTGGATTTTATCTTCTTCACCTCTTTGTGTTCTACTCTTACAGCAAAGGTTGCTGCTCCCTCAGGGTGGAGTTATTTTCCCCTTTAAATCTGTGGTGGGTGTCCCTGGCAGCCAAAGGCCCACACTGCTTACACAACCCTCATTCATCCATCTGCAGGACTGGAGGGAAAGAGCAAAAAAGAGAATGAGAGAAAAAAAGAGAACAAGAGAATTTGATAAAGACAGCAACATCTCTTACCTGTTACCGTCATGGGTAAAACAGACTCATCTTGGGGAATTTAAATTAATTTATTGCCAATTAATATAAATATTTGAGTAGTGATTTGGGTATAAGGAAACAAAAATAAAAATAAAAAAAAGAAACAAACATTTCCAAACTTGGGGAAAAAACATCTCTTCCCCCATTCCCAGGCTCCACTCCATCACCCCAGACATCTCTCCTCGCCACTGTGAGGCAGCGAGAGATGCAGTGGATTGGGATCAGGACAGAGCAATTTCTCACTGCTGCTCCTTCCTTCCTGACCCTTTCCTATGCTCCATCGTGGGTTCTCAATGGGCTGCAGGCTCTATGGGGTGTGCCTGTGTCAGCCAAAGCTAACCAGTTCCTTCAGATATCATGATTGAAAAGAGCAGAGCCGAACAACTTAGTAGCTAATCAACTCACTATATTAAACCAGCTACCTCAATTATTACTATCAATTTTCTACTCACATTAACATGATATACTAAGTTATCATGTGTCTACAACAAACTAACTTGGAATTCCACTCGCCCTTCTGTTGACTCTGACACAACCAGCATCTCTCATTCAGTTCCCTGGGAAAGAAGTGTACAGGAGAAGGCATCCCTTGTCCCAGGAGGTGGTCACCACCTGTTTAGGAGGGTGCTCAGTAACCAGAGCCCAATTTGCTGCTGTGCCTCAAGTATATTTATACCTCACTTGCCACATCCACAGTTTTCCCAGTTTCGACATACTTCTCCCTCACGTTTCTTCTCCTGGAACATTTTGGTGAGCGTACCAGTGACCCCAGCTGCCTTTTGTTTCACTTCTTGTAATGGTTGCTTCAAAGAAACATTTCCTCCCCTGCAGTTAACTCAATTCCTCCTCTGTGGTTAGTTGGCGTTACACAAGATCATGATGGTTCAGCACACCAGGGTTCATTTCCGGGTGAAATGTGCACAGGGGCTCTCTGGGCCCCCAGGGCCCAAGGGAGGGTGTCTTAGTTTGGCTACCACCTGCTCTGGCATGGGCTCACCCAGGGGCCACAGTCTCTCTGGGGAAGTATCTGCTCCTGTGCAGGCCCTCCACGGGCAGCGGTTACTTCAGGAATACCTGCTCCACCATGGAGCGCATCCTCCTCCTCCAACCTGTGTCCCCTCTGCTGTTTCTCACTCTCGTTTCCTCTTCCTCTCTCTCTCTGCGGTGTTGTCTGTCCTTTCTTAAATGTGTTTTCCCGGAGGTGCCACCAGCTTGGCGGAAGGGCCCAGCAGTGCCCTGCGGTGGGTCTGGAGCCAGCTGCAGTTAGCACAGGGCAGCTCCTGGCCTCCTCCCACAGAGGGCCCACCTGCACCCCTCCCCTGCGAAAACCTTGCCACCAACACCCAGTACAACATTATATCTCTGTTACCAGAAAAAAATATTCACATACACACCTTACTAATCAAGTAAGAAAACACTAGCATGCTGTTACGATGTTTTACTCAAGATTTCTTCTCAGACTCTCTCGTTAAACAATGCCTACAGTCAGAACTGAAGGGACATCTTAGCCTGACTAAACCAAGGACCCCTTGAAAAACATACCTATTTGCTAATTTCCAGTTTATTCATCAAGCACTGCTGACTCATCATTCACTATTGATCTATGAAAACAGAAACTTCAAGCAGTAAAACAGCACATTTTCCAATCCACACTGTGCTTTCTGCAAATTGTATCCACATCAGAATTAATCATGAATGTGAACAATAACCAAGAAGAAGGACTACAGAAAGACATTTGGTACTTCTGCTAAAATCCCAGGAAACACTCTGACTAGCGCCATAGAGAGAGCAGCACTTACAGTTACAGCATCCATACATCAAGCCCCTGTCAACTCTAACATACACGTTTGACCCTTCACCTGTTCCCAACACACAGACCAAAGGAGTAAGCGAAACTGTTGTCAAAACATTGCAGAAAAACTCCCTGCAGTTTATTATCTCCCTTGGAACAAAACATCCCAGAAGTACAGAAAAGCTTAAAGCCACTTGCACTAACCCAGTACAGACAGCAGTGGGACTTCTCATCTTACTCTGTTTTTTTTCCCCAAGAGCCTTTCTTTACATTATGTATGGAAACCTATCATCCCGGTGCTAAATTAATACAAGCCAAAAGCACTGTGGGTCTAGTGTTCACAAATAAATCTAGTATGAGTATCCTCAGGATACAGTCATTACTAAACATATCTTTCATCTTGCTCATTATATCAGGGTGAAGATTTTTCTAAATGTCTGCGAGAGACATCAGTGACTTACCCAGAAAATGTATCATTATAGCAGAGTATAAAGATGTTTACCACAGAATCCCTCAAAACTAACCTTTAATTATATATATGTCACCTTCAAACATTAAAGCATGTCATGATTTTGTACTTTATTCATGCTTTCTTTACCATACTCTTTCTATAAAGAGAGTATCTTTTTGTCATAACAGCATTTTAAAATTTAAGGTTTAGGGACTCATGCATGTTTAAGTTTTGTCTGTAGTCATTTAAGGCCATATCAGAGATGAAATTTGCTTTGGACGTACTTGTACCTCGGAACAGGCTCAATCATAGCTAGCTGTAGGAGATGCAGAGCAGAAATGCAGAGGAGCAATATCGGGTTTCCCTGTAGAAAGGTTTTCTTGTTGGCTCTTCTGCCATGCTGCCCATATTGTAGCTGCTGGAGATGCCCACAGGTGAAGCAGACAGTGCCAGAGACAGTAGTATTGGTCTCTGTTATGCAGGTCTGTGGTCATGCTGGCTTGAACACAGTAAGAGATTTGATGTTACATGTGACATTTATGTGCATATCCAGACTGCTTCTTTTATGAAGCAGATGGTCTTCAGGCTTTTTATGCTGCTCCCTGTAGATACGCCTTGTAGCCATAATGTTGCTGTTTGCAGGTATTTTCCTCTGAGCAGCTGTCTGAATGGACAGCGGCCAATTTATCAGTCACAGCAATTTATCAAAGAGATTCCAATATTGGCAAAATTGCTATGAAGTTAATACACTGGAGACTGGAACTGCATAAAGCAGTTTAAAATAACAGTAATTCTGCTGAACATGGCATCATTGAACCCAAATGCAAATTACATTAAAGGACATTTGCTTACAGAGCTTGACAAATTAGAAATGTATAACAACCCCTGACATATCCTGAGGATAACTGCCACTGAACTAATTATTCCATGTTGATAAAATCGAACAACATTCCTTTTGCCAATATCCCTCGGCAAGCCAGTTGTGATAATAGGAAAAAAATCCATTTTTCTACCTAAATGATTGTCTTGCAGTTGTTGTCTCTTGTGTGTTTGTGTGTTTTGATGTTTATTCATATTTGGAAACACGGGATCTTTTCTGTTTTACTGACAGAGATTCTTAACACTTGTGTGAGGATTGAATTTGTCTTTTCCTCTTGCACTAAGAACTGGATACAGCAAGCAAAATGAATCTCTTACACATTATATTTATGGATAGTTTTGCAGAAGTTTGCTATAAAGTATGCTGACAGATCATTACAATTTTGCAGACAAATCTTTAAAGGAAAACACCTGTGCCACCAGCTCACAAGCTATTGTTGTGGTCCTGCTGGTTTGTATTAGGGAAACTTCCATCCACCTGCAGAATATGTCTGCTATACCCATCAAACATTTTTGACCTTTTTTGGTTCTGACTAAATGTCCTAGAAGATGAATTTGCAGGGTGGGCCACAATGTATCACCCACCGGCGTCTAAGAAGAGCATTCTTTTTTCTTGTTACTTACAGAACAATTGTATGCATGGGGAGAGCATTTATCTTAGTCTTCATTCCTATCCATTGCATTTATAGCCTGTTCTTTCCAATCTATATTGTTTTCTTTATTCCTTGAAGTGCTCCTGAGAGAACACAATGGACAAAACAAAGCCTTTCAGGTTTGCACTGGTACTGCCCATTCTAGTTGCTTATGGCTTCAAGCATGAATAAGCAGTTCTTTATGCCAAACTTAACTTTGGTTCAGTTTAAAGGTGAATCCTGCAGTAAATTCTCCTTGCCTAGACTTCTATTTGTTTCTGGCAACACTACATCTTGCTTCCACAGTGCCTGAAATTCAGGACAGTCTCTGTATTTCTAAAGCAGAAGAGACATGCATTTTTAAATCAATGCAGTTAAATCATTAAAGAGTCAGACAGGCTGAGAAGTACTATAAGCACTGGAATTAACAGAGTGCATCCAACATCGCCAAAGAGGTGCTCCCTCACCTCTGCAATCAGCAACCTCTCTACAATATCCCCTGTTCAGACCCATATTTTCTCTGGCCCAAATAACTCTAAACTCTAAACTCTAAACTCTACTCATACTCTAAACAAAAAACTCTAACTGCATCCCACATTGTTTTCTGGTAGGGTACAAGTCAGCATCTCTTGTGGCTAGCTGGGAAGCCCACGTATGTCAATTCATGGGCTGCCCTGAGGGCTGAGCTCTCCTTGCCTTTACTGCAGTGTTGGAGGAAGGAAGGACTCATCAGTTTTCTCATCTCAAATGAGGCGTCACCTTCTCTGGTTTTCATTTGATACTGGTCAACAGAGTCCAAAGTTACTCGGTGAGAGCAAACTGGCAGGCTAATTTCTTTATGAAAAGTATCTAATAGGGATATAAGGAAAAGGAACTATGAGCCAATTAACATACAGAGCAGGTTTTTGCTCCTTATTAGCTATGTCTATGTTTTAGTCTGAAGGCCATCTTTAGTGGTGGTTTAGTGAGGGATTGTTTTGTTGCAAAGATTATAGTTTTTGTTTTAATGTGAATGATGCATATGACTAGACATTTTAAGCACTGTTCATCAGAGGAAGGGGGATAGTGCCCAGGGGATGCAGGTACACAATGGTGCAGGCTCACTTTTACAGTCCTAACATCCTTTCAGAACAGGATTTTGTTTCCCATGCTCTTGAATTATTAGTGCCATAACATTATTGCCATTAGTTCAAAATTAAGTAATCAGTACTGTAAAATGCTTACACACATGTAGCCACAGAAAGCAACATTACAAAAAACATACCTCTATAAAGACCACCATTACACTATGTGAATGTCTTTCGCTTTATGCCATGGTACATCCATAAAGGCAGGAATCTTTCTCTTCCTACAGTTCATTAAATAAAAACGCTGAGATGAACTTTACTTTTAATGTTGAAGACTGTAAGGCTCACACTCATTCGAAGCTCAACAGACACCAGCTTCCATCACCACATCCTTAATGACGAGATGTCCTCCTCACAAGGTCTCAGCATTGGGACTTATACACTTGCAGAGAGCCACATAGAACTTTATTTTCCCAGGACAATTGTCATAGCTTTGGATTGAAAACTTAAATCCATCTTTGACTATGTACTGTGTCTGGCTGGCAGAGAGTTAATTTTCTTCATATGGTACTGGGTTTGTGGCTAAAACAGTGTCGGTAACTCACCAATATTTTGGCTACTGCTGAGCAGTTCTTGTGCAGCATCAAGGCCTTTTGTTTCCACTCCACTCTGCAATGAGTGGGCTGGGGGTGAGCAAGAGGCTGGCATGGGACACAGCCGGGACAGCTGATCCAAAGTGACCAAAGGGGTATTTCATACCCAATAAGGCCATACCCTGCAATAAAACTGGAGGATAGTCTTTCTAAAGTAGCTGTTGCCTGGAGAGTGGTTGGTCATTGGTCTGATGGTGGGATGGGGCATTTACATCACATTTTTTGTTCTTGATCTCTTCACTTATTAAACGCTCTGCATCTTGACTCATTTTCTTGCTTTTGTTCCTTCTATTCTCTGCCCCCATGCCTTTGGGAAGCAAGTGAGTGGTTGGTGGGTTCTTAGATGCTAGCTGGGGTCAGCCCACCAGACTACCAAACTTTAACTGCCTTACCTGAAATACCATATGAAGGGAACTTAGCTTCAGGTTATTTTTAATGTTTCTTTAGAAATAGCTCAGTCATTTCAAATAAAGTGCTAGAAAAATGGTATCGCATTCACTGGGAAGTGTCAGTAGCTTCCTATTGACGATGAAGAAGATGAGAAGATAAAAAGATTTAAAGAAACAAGATTGCAGTAGCTGCTGAAAATTCAACAAGGAATCCCAAGGAAAAAAAAAAAGCCTAAAAGCAAGATTTCTGAAAGAAAAATCTAAGAAAGCAGACAGATAAGGACTGTAATAGGAGCACAGTAAGCATAGACACTACAGCCAACTCTTGAGGAAGACTTTTAAAGGACCAGGTTTCTAGAAAAGAGGCTACAGCCCACCAGCCTGCCATCAAGAAAATCACCCTTGATTGGAAAGCAGAGCACACACCTAGCTAGCATTCAGCTAATGAGGTATTAGTAGGAAAAAAGATGACTTATAACACCTGGGAAGGTGAGTGGAAAAATACTGGGTGCTCATATCAGGGAGACAAAGGAGAACATGGGTGTTCTTGTTGAAACCACAGGAAGACACAGCGTTGGGCAAACATTTACTTTTGTAAACCATAAAAAGGAACAAAGCGTGTTGAAATGTTAGGACATAAACTGTATTTTTCTGTAAGATTCACGTTTCACAACTTTATTTTTTGGTAAGATTTAGTTTTTGCAATGGTTATGTAAGTTGATAGTAACTAGTGGAACGTTCCAGAAAGTTCTATTAGATGGGCAGATCCGGGAGATTGTAACCCCACAGTACCTCAGCCAATAGGGAACTGGGGAGGGCTTTTTTGTGGCCAGGACAGTATAAAAATCTTGGGAGGATTCAGCGCCCTGAGAACCTTGGGTGTTGGTCACATGTTAGGTTTCTCCCTTTATTTGAATAAAGACTTTCGTATCCTTGTTCTGCCTCATGAGCAATTCTTAAGCGAAAGTCACGTTTCGTGACAGAAGGAAAGTACTGTTAACTTAAGGAAATAACTTGCAGTTAAGCATGGCAAATTTGTTATCTTGCTGTTACACAGACTTCCACCCTACTGGCCTTCTGAAACATCACTTCTGATCTGATGGGAAGAACTAAATATGTGTTTTCTTACAACATGAGACAAGATAGATATATCTATGCCAAGACCTTGAACCAGTTCCTTACAGAGAAGTGTATACACAAAGGAGGTTGTCACAAAGATTTCAACCTATTATTCTCCTCTTCAATACAAGTCAGTGTTTCCAAGTTTTGCCATTTCTCTGCTGCCAGAAAACTCTTCAAAACTCCCCAGTGGAGTGCGGTCTTTCTCCATCTGTAGGCCCAAACAGAACTCCTGTTTGGAGGAAACTTCCATTTTCCCTCAGTCACTCTGTGGACTGAAATGGCAGCAGCATCTTCAGCGGCTCTCAAAGTACTAGCTTTGAAGTTGATGCAGTGGAAGATCAAAGGGACACTGTTTTGCACCAGTGAGTGCTGTCATTTAGGATTCCAAAAAGAAATGCATGAGTACTACACAGGAAGTTACAAAACACATTTATTACAAGGCTAACAGAAAAGAGAGAGCTCAAATTCAGTTTACGTCCCTCTGGATGCTGGGAACCCTGAGGTGATACAGCATTGGATGGACCTCTAATCAGAGCATGGCATGCTCCCATCCATGGTGAGGTTCACCAGCCTTCTAGCTATCAGTACTTACAGTATTTACAGTTTTCCTTCTACTGAAAAACTTAAAACTGCCTGAATGTGACAGACTAGGGATGTTATATGTGGGTATTTGATAAGGAACACTCAAAAACCTACTTGAGTTTCACATGCCAAGAATAATTATTCTAGAGGGTACTGTTTGCATCGCAGTCATACATCAGTCATTTATGTGCTTCAGCTGCCAGGGTTATTTAGTAGTCAAGCACTCCATACAGCAGTGGCCTATGGTATCATCCATGTCAGCCATTATGTGGATTGCTGTCTCCTCACTACAGTGGTCTTCCAGGAATGTCCATTACAGTTGTCAATGTGTTTTTTAGTTTGATTTTTTAAAATACTATCAAATTGGACAAGCCAAAGTTTTATTAAAAGAATGCATGAATGGAATAAAACATGCACAGTTAAGAAATGTCTATGGCGTTTTAATTCTGCTCCACTGTATGGGTGTTTTGTACTTAAGTTTTAAATTGTATGAGCACTTGTAGTTGTTTTCCGAGGATAGATCAGGCAAAGGATGATGAAAAAGCTATGGTAAATCCTGTACTGAGAATACTGTGAGCATTTTGGCTTTTGCAATAAATGAGCAGTTTCTTCTGCTATGCAAGTCTGATTTATGGTCATCTTTTTGATCTCTCCGAGCACACCATTAAAAGCCCAGACCTCCTTTTGTCAGTAGGAAGTGTCAGATGATATACAGAACTGAAGGAAGAAACCTCCAAGCTCATTGTGAGCTTCCAAAATGTATTGATACAGATATTGGTGTGGATGTCTCACAAGCAGCAACAACACAGTGAGGTGCTGACCAGCCACAGGGAGAACTCAGGCTCAGAAGCCCCAGCTTGGAGTCTGCTTCATGATTCACCCCCACTCTATGTAAGAAAGTTCGCATACGTGCACATATTGGCTTGCAGTTGATCATTAGTCCTTCATCCAGCTCTACATGCCAGTTGTCTACCAAGCAGCTAAATATCCTCAGCAACATCTTCTGAACATCCGCAGAAAAGACCTCTGTGTAAACCACCGTGTTAGATACTAACATACCACAGGGTAGTCAGCTGTCAAACCCCCCTCTGTTAAACTGTTCTAATTTTTCTGAGGGAGGGAAAAAGATAGATAGTGAAATGTGACTTTTATCTCTGACACCAGAAGAAAACTTTCCCTGGAGTGCTAGAATCACACCCTACTCATGGCTCATTCAGGCTGTTTATTATCCTGCTTGACTCAGACCTGTTGTTCCACCCTGACACAGAGACAAGCCCTACCTAGCCACATTCTCTCATGCTGCTGAAAAACACAATTCACGCTGGCATTTGAGGGGGCCTCACCATTACCAGAAGTGGATTGCTACGTATCAGCCACCTCTCAGCTCTTGATTATATATCTGTTCTTCCACAAAGCTTAAGCAGTTTTTTTTCTGATTACTAGCAATCCCTTTACCTGTGTCAGAATATTCCACGCACCTTCTGTTCTTAGATCAGGGTCTCAGCTATAATATCCACGTTGCAACTTTATGTTAGCAAATCCAAATGAGTTTGACACTTGAGCCTATTTCCCTCAAGGGTCTTTTCTCTCTTGGCACATTACAAACTAAACAGACTGGATCCATAAGCCTGGAGAAAAAAAAAAGTTCCTATATTGCAGTCAAGACCAATTAAACCTTAGTCCACTTACTTACTTTCTGCAAACAGAAGTTCAAAGAGGCATCTGGACTGAAAGAGTTATGAGCATTGACACACACTTCTGGCAGAACAGTCTCAATCACCAACAGGCAGTTTCTGAAAGGCAGTCTCTGAGAAGTCTAGCACTCTCTGACAATGGCTCCTCCTTGCCTATTTTTATACTATAGCCTCAGCAAGCCAATGCCAATACCTGCATGGGCCTAACTTACATGTTTCCACTCATCACACACTTGGAAAACAGCTCTTGTGAGTATCTCTGCTTTCATCTGTTAGAAGTGAGTAACAGGAAGCATTTTTTTCAGGAGGCACCCTGCATGCCTTTCCTGAGCTTCCACTGAAAGTTCCTCTTGAGGTTCCTGAGAAGTCCATTTCTCCATGCAAACCTGCAAGGGTTCATTGCATCCCATTTTCCAATTTATTAATGAAGGTAGTGAACAATGACAGCCCCAGTATCAGCTGCTAAGTAATGACAGTAGTAATCAGATGGCAGCTGAACTTCATACCACTGATCACAGGCAGTATCCCGCTGAGCCAAACATTCAGCTAATCTTCCAGCCACTATGTAGGCCACTTATCCAAACCATCTCCCTCCGATTTGGCTACAAGAATACAATCAGCAACCAAGTAAAGAAGCCTTGTTAAAGGTAGACAACAATTATTACACTCCCCTCGTCCATAGAATCAGTCATCTCATCACAGGAGGCCATCAGGTCAGTCAGGTGTGATCTACCCTTTGTAAATCCATGGTGACTGTTCCAAATGACCTTACCCTTTCCACACTTGGGTAGACATGGCTTCAAGGATGGTTGTTCTATAATCTTCCCAAATAAACTGGTCATGCTGACCAGGCTCCTGTAGTTCCCTGGATCATCTTCTTGTCTTTCAAAATGGGTAGTACACGTCATTTGCCTTTTTCCACTTATCAGGAACCTCCCTCCCACCAAGTTGCCATGACCTTTCCAGGATGATAGAGAACAGCCTTGTAATCATATTAGTCAGATTTCCCATCACTGTTGAATGTATCCCATCTGGTTTCATGCACAAACAATTGGCTTGAGCAGTCTCTAATTCCATCTTCCCGTAACGTAGGTAACTCTTCACTCCTGCAGGCTAGACTGTCACCAGGCTCAGGGACAAGGTCTGACAGAAGACTGACAGTAACGGCAGAATAACAGAAGGTATTTCCCAAGTCTTTCAGCACTAGGCCCTCTGCGCATTGAGCAACAGGATCATGTTTTCATTATTCTTCCGTTTGCTGCTGCTGTACCTGGTGGAGCACCTCTTGACACCCCTCCACCTGCAATAGTTCCCCACAGACTGCAGACTATTGTGTCTTGCACGATGATATTCACAATCATCCAATTTCTCTGTTCAAACTTATCAGCTAGCAGTTAGGCACCAAAATGCATGCTCTACTTCCACCTTTCAAGAATTCAGGGTCTAAACAGATAACTCAACCTCCAGTCTCAAAGCACACACACATACAACCAGGGATGCACTCATGTTTTGGATGTTTGCGCTTCACCTTGGTTCTACATCTAAGTTGCAAAAGACAAGGATGTCAAACTGTCATTTCATCCATATGTCTCCTGGGGCACAAAGGCAAGAATGGTGGAACTGGTGGCTCTTCCTACTGACGTAGAAAGTTTCCTAGAAGGGAGCAGGAAGAAGAGCAAAGACAGGTATCAACGGGTTAGGATGTCGCCCACCCACATCCTCCAGTTCTGTATCTGTCAGGGCTTAGCAAGGATCAATTGCTCCCTAAAGGGCCAAGGGACAGAAGCCAATGGAGATACCATGATTGGTAAGGCACCAGACAGGGCCCCATACCACAGCACCCAAGCAAGGCGAGCAAGACAAGCCCAGGGATGGCAACCAGGGTGAAGCCAGAGTCCAGATCAAAAGACAATCTTGTGTTGATGGAGGGACAAGGTGAAGCCATGAAGCCAATCCACAGGCCAGGATCAGATCCAGTGAAGGTAACCATGGGTCAGACACAGTCCAGTGTTTGACACGCAGCTTCAGAGTAATAACATATGTCTGAGTCCAGGCAGGAAGACAGACCACAGGTCAGGATCAACAGGCAGTTTCCATGTTCAGGCACAGGCTCTGACAGAGGTAGAGACAGGTACACCATGGACATCACTCAGGCAAGGACTGAAGGCCCAGGCTTGACCTTAAATGGAATACCCGGACCCATGAGCAGGGGTTGTTAGCGCTCACATAAGAGTGAGCAGGACCCTCAAGGACTATTGGTGCTCTCAGGACCATGACGGGATCCATGGTTTGTACAATGAAACCCCACTGGTGACATTTGTATTACAAGTCCTTTCAAATACAGGGAACTTGAGACAACGGCCACGTATTACATTCATGATGGATATCTCCAGTGCTAGTGAATGCCCTCACCTTCACGTTTGCCAGTTTTATTCAAGCAATATAGCACTAGGGTTTTTTCACAGTAGCCACATCTAGGTGGATGACAGCATCTTGCCAGTCCCAGACCAAGGGCTTGTAATACTACAGTGGCTTCAGTCAGCAGTATAACGAGCAGGAGACAAACTGAGTAACAGCATCTGGCACAGCTCTCTTATCCTGCAGGTACATGCAGCACTTTTGCAGTAAGTGTAGCACAGGCTAGAGGCAGCCACAAGTGCAAAGTACCAAGTACAGAGGCTTACAGGATAACTACTGAGTCAACCCATGAACCCAACAGAAAGCCAGTCTATTCCAAAGATCCTAGCCATACCAAAGCAGTGTAGCAGTGTAAGCTACAAGTCGTCTTGCATACACTGTCACAAAGGCAGGCTCTTACACCAAGGCTGGCTCCTTGGTGTAAGAGAGAAAGAAGATTTAACTATATCCACTGGGACTCAAAACTGGCATTCTTACATACTGGGTACACAGGGCCAGCGAGCAAACTTCTGCACACACAACATAATCGTCATGGTCCAATGGACTGAATAATTTCCTATTGAAAAGAATTCATTCAGGCATTTAAGTCAGGTTCATGTATCATTATGCAGAACAAAACCCAAAATAAATTCTCGACAGGAACTGTGTGTTGTTTGCACTGGGTACGCTTAAGGCTACAACAAATCTTCTTTAATGCAGCCAATATAATACAGGTGCTAAACTCCCAAGAAAGTGTAAAATAAAACCTTCTTAAGAGTTGCCAACATTGTTACAAAAATTCGAGTGGCAACATTCCGTACTAACTAATACTTGGGCATCCATCCAGAAAAAAAATAAGTTATTAGGACACATGGGCCAGACAGAGGGGGAATTTAAAACCTCACAAATAGTTCTTTAGTTTGAAAGAAGAAATCTACAAATGATGGAAGGGAAGACTTCTTTTCTCCCAACAAAAGCCATTTTTTTAATTCAGTGTACAGAGAGAACTAGGAAACTGTAATGTTATGCTCCACCAGGTAATATCATCCAAGATCCCTACAAGCACGACTCTTCATGATTGGAGTAATACTGAAGTACTGATGCTAATTTGGCAATTCCCAACTTCAAGACAAAACAGAAAAAGAAAAAAAAATACTGGAGAGAAAAAAAAATCCTGATGAGTTTTCTGAAACATAAGTACATGTTGTTAGTCCAAAAGATATTCAAGAGATTCAAGAAGTTTGGACTCAAGTCCAGTTCTCACTTATAACTATGAAACCTTTCAAAGGAGGAAGATCTGACGCAGTTATTTTAAAGCTGGGTTTCATCTACAGGATTATCTCCAACACTTATTTAAGTAACTGCAATAAATATAACTACGTACTTTTTAAACTAAAAAGAGACTAGGCATAGCCTGCAAAAGTTTATTTCAAGTACAAAATCATTCAGTGAAATATCTACAGAGCTTTTACTTTCAGTATAAAGGCTTAAACAGATAAAAAGAATCAGATACCACAATTCTGAAAAAAAATACGATTCAATTCAAAAATCTGAACAACAATGAAAAGGCACTTCAAAGATATCCAACAACAAATACAACTCATGTCACAGCGAATGTTTAGTCAAACATTAGCTAACATTTTATAAACAAAAAATTAACTACAGTCTGGTTAAAGTGAGCATCACGGTCTAGACAGAAGTGAATTCAAACTCCCTGCACTTCAACAGCTGTGCTTTTCTCTCAAATGTAAAGAAAGCAGAAAGCGAGAGAAGAAAGGAGGGAGGGAGGGAAACAGGGAAGGGAAAAGTCTTCAGTCAGCTATCAGTTTACAGCACTGTGTTCAGATGAAGAATTCAGGGTTCGATTTATACAAGTTCTACAAAAATAGATGCAAGAAAACTGGGTAGCAGCATAAATACTTCATAGTATCCCCTTATCTTCATGTTTGATTTTAGGGTTTTGTATCTGTATTCCAAGTTTTAAAAAAAGGTTTCCACAAAAAATAGAAAGCTCTGTTAGGAGCACAATAATCAAACTAGCATAAATAGAAAATAAAGGTGTAATGCCTAGGAATCCCTGCAATCCCTTTCCAGTAGGAATATTCTTCCACTGCCAGCAATGGAAAATATCACAAGTATAACTTTTCCAGAAGCAGAAAAGAAAACAGATTATGACAACTTAAATGAGTTTGAGGTTTGTTTGTGCATCTTTTTTTTTTTTTTCAAGATTCAGCTAACTCCTGAATCTTAAAAAAAAAAAAAAAAAATCAAATATGCCAAAAAGAAACAACATATTTGACGATGACATTTTCAGCACCAAAGTCTATTTGTGTAATAAATACAGCTTAAGTAAATTACCAGTCATTCACAAGTATTAGGCAAACAGAGGTGAAAATTTGCCAACATACATATATATATATTTTAACAGTTATGAAGAAATATGAAGTAAATAGGAAAAAGAATTCTAGTGTTGTCATTTTTTTCACCAGTGATATTGAGTAAGACCTATGATAGAGGAGTGCTATCTAGGTTTTTGCATCTTTTTTTCCAGATACATTTTCCTGTAGGTCTGAAACATCTCTTTTGAGTCTTTGATTGGAATGTGAAGAGCTTCGCCATCTCCTTCCAGGATTTGTATGGCTGTATCAAGTGGAATACTGTCCTCAACTGAAAGACAGAGAGAGAAGCAGGTTAAAGCAAAAGTCACCAAGCAGCTAGCTTGGGCTTTGCCTACAGATTAAAGCTCTGGCTGAATCTCAACACCAATGCTCTCTAATATTCAACTGCACACGTGCATGCAGGAAAATTCCATTGATCTCCAACAACACATTCTTATGACAATAAAAATCTCCACAAATCTTTGAAACTGTTATGTCTACCCAGTAGTATCCATTTTGGCAGCAGAGTTGGTAAAGAATCAATTAAAATAGTTTAAGACTTGCTGTCATAAAGGAACGCTTAAACCAAGCACAGAATATTCAACTTTTATTTCAAAACCAATAATCAGAGGGCAGTTCACCTGTAGAGATCCCTTCCAGCTTTTTTTGCTTCATTGGATCATATTTTAACCAATCTTCTTTTTTACTCTTGACACCTATAAAGAAAATTAAGAGTGTTTTTTAGGTTCCTATATGACAAGCATTGGTCTCTATTCAGCATCAGGTTTTAACATACATACTGCCACATGTAAAAGGTTTTCTTTGGGTGTGAAGATGACTGCAAGGGCTGGTATGTACAACTTAAGATTTATTTTTATTTAAAATCTCTTTGTGTTTGACACAAATCTGCTTCACAATGCACTGCTTAAAATTTGTAAAGACTGGGGATAAGAGGAAGAGGAGGAGGAGGAAGACTTAAAGCAAAGATGGCAGAGGTTACCAAGACTAAGAAAGTGCTGCCGCAGTTAGAAAAAGAAAAGCGCGCAGGATATATTTGGTCCAAGCCTTCTCCCTTCTTCAAGGCCTTGGAAGATCTCTCCCTCCTCTGTCTACCCAGCTAAATTTATACACAACCAGGCTAACACTGAATACAAATCAGATCACCTCTGCTAACAACACCAGGAGAATCTGCTCTCTACAAACAAGTCAAGCTATCTTCCACAAGAAGGCTTTCCCAGAATAAAAAGTTATTTGAAACTGCCACATTCTAAACTAACTTTATTCTGTAAAACTTAAGGAGAAGGAACAAAATATGAAATTGAAGAATTCTCACTTTTTTTCAACTTAACACACAGCTAAAGTCTGTCAGAAAGCTAGATAAGCAATTTCAGCCTTCAGCTTCTAGTCCCACATTTTCACTGTCTGCAGTTTTGTATAACATGAACAAAAAAGGAATACTTTTCACTTGCAAAAAATTCTTAATTATTTGGGAAAACAAATTATAAGGATAGCCAAAATTCTAGCAGTGACCCAGGTTTACATGCAAGTATTCTACCTAAATTCATGACTCTCAACCTACTCTGAACTGCCTACACCCACTTGAAAGTGGAAGAGAAGAATTATACATGTATCATACCTGCCACAGTGGTTTTCTCTCTTTCCAGAGAATTCTTTGTACTTAAGCTTTCATCATCAGTGGCTAAATTTCTGAACAGTATCTCTGGACACAGTTTAAATTCAAGTACTTGTGGTTTCCATGATTTATCATCTTCTGAGAGAGAAGTATCTCTTTTCGAATCTGAGCTATTTTGTGATGCCTTGGGCTTTAAATTCCAGACAGGTCTGACAGGCGATGTCTCTAACTTTGTCAGATATATGCGCTCCTGGGCAGTACGTTTAAATGCAACTCTATTAAGATAGTGCTTTTTTGGTTCCTTTTGAAGATGTAATTTTAATCTGTTTGTTCTTTTATTTAAATATAGCAGGTTTTTATCAGAAAATATTTTCTCAGAACACTTGTCTTTGTTTTGACCATCGAGATGTCTCTCTTTGTTAGAAAAGTAGTTTTTGGAGATGGTAGAAGATCGACCCCTTTTTCTCTGCAGTTTAAGCAGAGAGCGATCTGCCAATGAATTCTTAGGTTTCCAGCCACTTTCTCCATGCAATTTTTTAGTCTTGTCAGTATTTAGCATGCAATTATAGGAGCACTGCTTGGAATTCTTTGCTTCAGATTGTTTTAGTCTTTCATCTTCCACCTTTGTTTTCTTAGAGTCTCTCTTTCCAATAATATTGTCCTTCCTCTTCCGTTTGTATGACTCCTCCTGTGGTGGATGAGCTTTTATAGATCTATGCTGAGAATATTTGTTGTTTCTCGACTTTAAGTCTACACTGCCAAAGCCTGGGAACTTCATAGCTTCAGTATGATAACTACTCAGCCTTTTATGTTTTATTTCTACTGATAATTTTGCTTTCCCTTTGGTATTAATTCCTACATTTTGTCCAAGTATGTCTTTTTGTTTCCTGTAGTTCTGTTCTTCAGCTGGGTTCTCGTCACAGATGTTTTTTTTTTGTCCTTGGCAGACTTCAGTGTTCTTAATTGCAACAGTGTCTGATTTTGTAAATTTGTGAATCTCTGTTTTGGATTTCATTGCCAAACCTGTTTTGGTTTTATCTTTTGAAAAGGACTCCATTTTGAAAACTCTCTCCTTTTGGGATGACTTCGTCATACTGTCTACATCTGTATGACAAGCTTTCTCTGATAACTCTTCTTCCGGGACTTTCTGATAATCTTTTTTGTCAGAATGAAATTCTTTCCCTAACAATGGGGATCTTCTACACATTTGCAGTTCTTCCTTCCAGTTACTCCTTTTTGATTTATCAACATCTTTTTTTTCAGAGGAATTGAGTGGTCTAACTTTTTCTGGTTCTGTTGAAAGCGGTTTATGTTCATCATTCATCTTTAGCCTGGGTTTTTTGCTCATTACGGAGGTATATTCGCATGTATCTTTTTTATTCTTGTGAACACTATTTTGAAGATTTTCAGAAATTGGTGGGCTTCCTACTGCACAGTTGTTCTTCATTACGGCATCAGATTTACTGTTGTTTTCTTGTCTCTCTGCAGAGCCAGTATTTTCAGCTTCTGGAAGCTGATCATCATCATTTTCATCTGAACCAGAAGTTCTACGTTTGCAGGAGCACTGTGGCATTCCACCCAGTACAGACAGCCAACCCATTAAACAACAATAAATCTTTTCCTTTCTGGGTTTGGGAGGGCATTGTGGGTTTTCTTTCTCCTTACATAGACTTTGACCAGGCTGCACACTGCTTTCAAGATTCTCCTCCTGGACTGAAGCCTTTTCAGACTGAGCCATTTCTCTACTTTCACTAGAGGAACATGGCTTCTGTTCAGGAAATAACTCTTGCACCTGAACAGAGTTTAACAGTGAAATTTGTAGCTGATCTATTGGGTCCTTTGAATCAGACTTTTTGTCAGAAATCTGAGTTTCTTTTTGAGTTTGATTCTCTGTCAACCCAGCCACAGAACCATTTCGTACTGGTTCTTTTGTTAGCATATCAGTCCCTTCAATACCATACGGAAACTCTTTCACAAGTTCAGTCAGCTGATTCGTTAGATATTTAATAGGTTCTGCTCCAAAAAGGTTCGTTTTTTCTTCTATGGTATTTTTAGGGGACATGTCTTTTTCTTTACTGCTCTCTGTTGTAACAGTGAACACATTTGTTTCAGCAGTCACGCTCATCGAGAAATCTGGTGAATTTTGAGCTAACTCGTGGTTTAACCTAGCAAGAATTTCCAAGTCATTTTCAGGATGCTTGAAAGATGCATTTACCGGCATTTTTTCCTCTGAGGTAGAAATTGTTCTAGGAGGATTGCCACTGCTTTCTTTCTCAGAATGGCTAGTTGTAAAACTGTCCAAAATCCTATCTGCTTCACCAACACAGCATGATGATTCTTCCAATGTCTTTTGCAGTGAGGTCTCTCGCTGGGGAGAGTTCTCGCTCAGGTCATTTTTATTCAAGTTCGGCAGTTGCTCCTTTTGCCTTGGGTCAGACGCATTTTCTTCTGATGAGGTACTGTTATTTATTGCATGCGTCTGAGGGACTGAGCCAAATATGCTTGCTATTTGTGGATTATAAAATGTATCACCTTCAACAAGAGAACATACACTAGAAATATGAAACATCTGTTCTTCTAACACAGGTGTGGGAGTATTTCTTGTCTCTAACACTGCTTGTTTGTCTTCGTGGTCTTTTATAGCTTCTTGAATGATTTGACTAGAAAAATTCTGGCCCAATTCATGAAGAGAAGGCTTGTTTTGTAATCTGAGCTGTAGATTTTCTCCAGCATCTTGCATGGTTTGACCAAGTTTCCTTTGTTTTTCATCACAGACATCATTTGCACTCATACTGTTTTTTACTATTCTGTTTCCATCGGCTGATTTGGTCTGTTGCAAACATGAGTCCTCTTTCTCTACCAGAACACAGTCATTGGGTGAAGAATGAACAGTTTCTGTTGTTCCTTTATCAGGATTTACCACAGTTGAAACATTTTTCCCCTCTTCTTGCAAGCTACATATGCTTCCCGTGTCAATCACTGGATAGGTTTTATCTGCAGATTTCAGACACTTGTCTGCCTGCTCACTCTGTGCTACCTGTTTAGAAAGCACTAAAGGAGAGACGACAGCAACTTGGAGTTCAAAACCTTTTATCAAATTGCAACCCACTGTGTCATGTTTTTGTCCTACGGAGGCAGTTGTTAAAGGCAAGACTGCTTCATCTGTACTAGCCGGAAGATTACCCTGTTCTCTCTTATTTGTTGTGCTTTGACTGTAAGGTGACGGTGAGATCTGATTTTCTGTGGGGCTTTCATGTGACTGGCTATTTTGAACACCCGCAGGTTTTTTCCACAAGCCCAGGCATGCAGTTAGTTCTTCTGCAGAGTAATTACAATTGCTCTGTTTAAAACATGAATTTTCAGTAAACTGCATTTTTTTCTGAGCTACATCACTCTGGAATTTATTTTCATTAGATTCCATTGTTTCTGATACAGGAGTGTGTGTGTGGACCATAAATGTCTGGTCACCTTTCAGACTTTCTACCTTCTTTTCACTAGTGCCTTTTAATAAGCTTCCATCTGAGCCCGCTAAATCTACTTGTGGTTTTTCACTACAAAGGAGGTTAGTCAGTATGTTATCAGCAGTAGCACCAGCTGTCTTCTCTTTCAACATATTTGTGCTGCTCAATACAAACTGAAGAAATGACGAGTTCTCAGGGTAAGCTGGTACATTCTTTGATGCGGTTCTGATAGAGCTATCAGTTTGACTAAAACATGAAGTATTGTTCAAGGATGTCAGAGTTTTTTGAGAAGAGGCCAAGGCCGATGCATCCTTTTGTTCCAAGACGGGAGCACTCTCAGGATTATTTAATTGAGCTAGGAGTTTGCTGTGAGAAGGAACAGGAAGCGACCTTGATGCAAGGCTTCCCTGTTCTACCTGATGATTACTCCGAGTCACCTCTAATCCTCTGTTGTCAGCACCGGCTATGTTTCTGACATTTCTTTCTTCAGGTGAAGAATTAAGAATGGGGTGTTGCTGAGTGTCTGTCCTCACTGTTTCGGATGGGGAAGGTGCTATATTTTGATTGGGCACCTGAGGAATACAGTTAGAGAGCATACTTTTGTAACTTGGAGCAAGCGCGGGAGTGCTTTTGTCACATTCTGAAGCTAAGAGTTTTCTTCTGTAATGATACATCTTTTCAAGCAGGATACATTTTTTTTTAATAGTGTGCAGTCTTTGAGCTTCCCAAGCTAAAGCGTCCTTTGCCATTTTTCTTTCATCTTCTTTTGCTGAAGAAGTTTGAGAATTAACAGGCACATTCACTGAACTACTAGTCTGGCTTTCCCGAACAGAAGCAGGATCACATGGTGGCTTTGAAACAGCCATTGAAGAAAGAGATGCCATTCCTTGCAGAATACCATACAGTTCTTTGGAAATGTCAGTGGACGGTGCAGACATTTCATTAAAAGGCTGATTTGCTGTCACATTTCCACTTGAGTTATAGGCATTCCTCAGCGATTGACTGACTTCTCCAGACTGCTGTTTCTGCCAGCACTGCTGCACACTGTTAAAACCAGAAGCATTTTTTTGATCTGGCAGGCACCTCTGCTGGCTGACGGTGTATCCGTTAGACACATTTTGGACTGCCTGTTGTACACCTAGCAAAGGTTGTGCTGCAGCTCTTGAATCACAGTTGGCAGGTAGCAAGGATGGTGCAGAACATCCACTAGGAGCTTCTGATCCCATCTGATTTGGTACATATTGTGGCAGCTGTACATTTGCTGCAGTATTTTGACTCAGTGACTGTGAAACTTGAAACTGATTACTGGGATAATATATTTGGTTTTGGACACGTTGCCCGGATGTACCAAGAGACAAAGAATTGTTCTGGGAATGGACATATTGACTGGATGACTGATTGACAGGCACAGAAATGCTCTGAGAAGAAGCAGGGCTATTCATGTTATACTGTGGTAGGCACCCCATCTTTGAAGAATTAGTGCATTCACGGTTACTTTGATATAACATCGTAGTTCTCACAGAATTGTGCTGTAATGTTTGTGTCCGCATAGCATAACTGTTTGTGGTGGCATGCTGAGGTCCCTGAAGCATGTTCTGCATGTTATTTCCATCGCTCATTTGAGAAGACAGGGGAGCTAACTTTCTCTGGGAAGAAATATGCCTAGTAGAGTTTTGCCAAGAGTTCTGAGTCATCTCTGTCCGTGCATGTGACGTCTGATTGGGAGGTCTTGGAGCAATTAGTACATACGATGGTAGACACCGATTGACTGAGTATTCTGAGGTAAGAAAATCTTTGCCAGCTACAGATGTTCCTGGTAAGGCAACGTTGACTGTTGGTAGATACATCACTTGGTTATTTCCAACATAACTGCACGCATTTTCAGAGGAAAATGCATTTGTTTGAGGAAAAGCATGTGCTTTAGAAAGCAACTGAGTGTAACACGGTTCTACACTTTGCAGGTTATTCTGTGCATCGGAATTCTGGAGTGGTCTTACATTCCAGTCCATCTTTTCTTGATTTCTTTTTCTTCAGTACAAAACCAAAACTCTAAAAACAAAAGTAAAATCAAACCTTAATATTTCTATCAAACCTATTTCACTTATCAAGAAGTAATTTAGGATGCATTACAAACAGAACAATTCAACTTAAATTGCTAGACAGACCAGCAGCTCCATTGGCACATCCAGTGGACAGCAATGTTATTAATGTCAAGCTGTGTAGATTATTTGCCAGAACACAGCTAAATTACAAAGAGACAGAGCAGCAGTTAACAATTCTATTGACTGTTTCATGAATAATAAAATCCTCAGATTATTCTGCTAATTCCATTATCATTCAACTTTTAAATTTAATAATAGATTGCTATATTTATATTTTTATATATATTTATATTTACCTTCTCATCCAAATCTGATGGAAAAAAAGCAATGCATCTGTATAACATGATAGAATAAGCAATGCTTAAGAGCAGAGCATAAGACAACCCTACAGTATATAATATAAGTCAGTTTTCATACAAGAGTGGACTTCAATTACTCCTTCAAATGTGACAGAAGGAAGGAGAAAATGAATGTGGGTTCAGTAAAGCTCTCTCATAATAACGTGCCCTGCTTGTTTTCATTTTACGTTGTCATTTTCTCTTCCCTGGCTCTGTGGTCAGTTACTAACTTTTGAGAAATACAAGTTATGACACTTGTTAACAGCAGATGTAGCTACAAGAAAACCACCCCTAATTCTGTTAAGTAGCATTAACTTAGCAGGCCTGAAGGAATGAAGCATGAGGATGACATCGTCATCATCTCTGCTACTGCTGTGAGTACACCTCCAGAGGGTGACAGTCGCAAATCTCTAACTCATCATGTGTTATATTCCTTAATTTACATTATCAACAAGCCCAGCTGCGTGAGCATGTTACCTCTGAACGACCAACAGAAAGTTGTTAGAGCCAGTATCTTCAAAGCCAAACATTATCTTAGCCTTCAAAAAAAAAAATCTTGGTAGTTTTGGTAAGTTCCTCTCAGTACAGTCAAACCCATCTAGGACAAAACCAACAGCCTACTTTGTGCTGGGTGTTAGACTCAATTTCTCAAGAAAATATTTCACATAATTTCTCCCAGGTCACCCAAGGCTCCTGACTTTCTTTTGTGGGTTCTTTTAGATTTTTAAGTCTCTCTTGATTTCAAATTTCAAATTAGAAGCATAACTCAGATCTAGCTGATAAAAGCCACAAAGTTAAAGCTTTCTATTTGATTGCCCAGGTGTTATTATCAAGACTGAAACACAGCTGTATCTCTTCACTCTCTTACTTCACTTTCTGTGCTCTCAGAGGACACTATTACAAAACAAAACTGGAAAACAAAACTGCATATGAAACTTGTAAAAAAAATTTACAACAGCACAAATCATCCAAGATTAACAGCTGTATTAAGACAACATTTACAGTAATATAAGAAGCTTAGATGAGAACACAGGCTTTTGCACCCAAGCTAAAGATTTCAGAGTGATAATGTTTGACTGGAGATTTCCTGATAAATAATCACGGGATAAAACAATCACCTCCTTGAATAAAGTAGCTGCTGAAGCTATTTAATACATTTACATTCCAGAAGTATGATTTAGATGTGTGAACAAGACTAAGGTGACATCCAGTAGTAATTACCAAATCCTCATGAAACAGGAGAAACTTGGACTACATGCAGCGCACAGCCTAGTCAAGAGTAAAACCCAATTCTTGTCACTGTCAAGAGCACACGGATGAGAAGCACAGCCTTAGTTCATAGCTGCTAGCTGAGTTAAGACAACATGAAGTCTGCGTGGTGGAGCAGCTCTCTCCTGACACGGCATCATTCCTCTGTTATCCATATGTCTGGTCTATGATTCAGGGAAGAGCCGTCACGGCATCATTCCTCTGTTATCTACAGGGCATGGTGGAGCCTGACACTGCACCATCCCCATTAGCTATACGCTACAGGCACGGGACGATCAGGCCTCCCCCGACTGCATACAGAGCTCCCGTGATGTGGCTAATTGATGAAGGGATAATTATATGCCAAGGGGTTTGCACAACCTGAATCATAGCCAAAATGGAAAAAGACCCGAATCATAAAATATTACTGGCTTAAAGTCAATCATCTCACGATCCTGCAAATAACAATCCCAAGTGAGAACCCTTTGAGCTCTCCAGGACTGCAGTGGGCTGTGCCTCAGGACCCCCCCAGAAGGGACATCTCTCAGGGAAGACTCCTCAAGGAGTAATGATCATCTGCTGATGATTATTGTCCATAATTGGAAAGAGTGAGTGTTGCACTCTAATAAGGGGGAAATCCTTAGGCGTGCAACTAACTTGAGAAACCCCTGATACTCTGCAGTAAGACTCTTCTGAACCTTGCTATTCTCCAATCTTTAAGCCTCTGTTCTAACTATAATTAGACTCTGTTAAATTGCTATATCTTATCAAAAACTTTGGAGCCGTTAGATATCACATAAATCCAATCTTGTAATTACCACCAAAGTGCCAATAAATTTCACTCACTGCTAAATCCAAGTTCATCTGAGTAATCTTACAACTGTCTGCAATTGTGATCACAACCTAAAAATATCATATAACTTTAATACAGCAAAACATGCTATTTAAAGTGGTATTTGGCAGAAAGCACTTGTCTTAGGAAGAACAGTTGAGAAGATCAGTATCAGTACAAGACTTCAAAAGACAAAGAGAAAACTACTCCTCATACATGCCTGCATCATTCACCTGCTACATTCTCTTCTTGACCACAAGCCCCCAAAATCACCAGCAACTACTACACAGGCTACTGCCAATTTTTCATTGGGGGTGCACAGAAAGGGAATGGAGAGAGACCCAGCGAATGCAGGAGTAACAGCACAGCTCCTCAACAAACCTCCTATTATACAGCTAAAGTACCTATACCTAGACTTCTTTATCAGATAGTCTGAGGCATGCCTCTGGCCTCTATATTACCCAATGTCCCTGAATCACCCTTCCGAGAAACCTCACATTTCACTTGCAGAGAGATCCGAGAGGAATTTGGGCCATCTATACAGATAACAGTAAGTTTAACTGGAATGGGTTTCTCTAAGGTTAAATGTTCAAGGGGGAAAAGAACAATACATTCAAATGGTATAAAACTCTCTCCTTGGGTTTTCTAATAACCTTAATCTACACAAAACATCGTCTAATTTCATTTCTGATAGAAGGGAGAAAAATCTCATTTTTCATTGGCAATTTTCATTATTGATTACTTATTCTTAAGAGGCCCTCCTCTAGGAGGTGACATTAGAACAAAAATAAATGAAGCCTAAAACACAATCAAAAACGTTACAGAGTTTTTATGTACTGGATCAAGTAAGATATCCCAGCAAAGATTTAATACTTCATTCACTCAACTTTGTAACTTAACATTAGAGCCTCTACCCCTGCATACTGGAAGCAGAAAACACCTAAATAGGGAAAACAGGAAGAATATGTAACTCAGTGTCATTTAAGACCTGTGAGAATCTTACTAGATGCACCACTAGAGCAGATAAGACACCTGCACAGTGATCATCAGGTAGAACTGCTCCCCTGCCAATCGGTTTCTATGATTCACGGGGAACATGGACACCTGGTCCAAATGGAGTAAGCAAGAACAGAAGCCAACAGACTGCAGAAACCAAAAGTAATAAAATGATGGCTTGCCAACTATGGGTAAGACTGGCATTAGAGGATCACAGCACTGAAGATCTCACCACCGGAGGGGAGGGACGACACTCAACAGTTATGCAGGCAAACATTCTTCTCCAGGCTACCTTAACACACAAGGATGGATGCCCCTGGAGCCTCCATGCCATGAGTGTGAACTCTTAAGGGCCAACAGACCTTAACAGCTTGGGACAACTCATTCTGGGGTTGCTCCTATAGCCAATTCCTGACAAATGGGCTGGTTAACAACACCTGGTAAGACAAGAATTAAAATGTATGTTGGGCATGCTCTTAGGAAAATTTGCAACCGGCTCATCACCAACCAAGGACAGAAGTTTGAAGTAGAGTACAGAATTACAAGTCATAAGTTTATTCATGTGTATGAGGTGACTCAACCGGAATTGAGCACACCAAGCAGACTTCACATACAGCTTTTATACCTTTTCAAATACATACTTATGTATGGTCATCCTACCTCTACCTGACTTATGCATTCTTAACGACTTACACGTAACATATCTGAAGCATAGCATGGTGTTTTCTAGCAGTCAGTTCTTCATGCAATCCTGCTGGCCCAAGGATGGGAGGAGACCTCTTTATCTTGTTTACCATCCAGCCTTACAGTCAGAAAATTGTGAGGGGCAGCAAGACTCCACCTGGACAGCTGGGGACATTCTGATGGATGACTGGGTTCACTATCCTGTTTACTCCAGCAGGCTGTTTATCAAGACCCTCACTCCACTGCCCCCAGCCTTACAAAATAAGCAGTCTCCCACAGGTTTCTGATGTTGCGAAATCCATATCGCACAAGGCTGGATTAGGTTCCTGGACCTAGTAATTCTATACAGAACTCCAAGACCTTCTGGTAAAATTCCATTAGTATTTGTAATTGTATTATCCTGTGCAGTCGATACATAATAAAACATCTCTAATACTTAATATTTTTTGTCACAGCACACACAGAAGTCAAAGACGAGTTGATCTGAAGGGCATTTGCCCAAAAATGAGCAAGTCAAAAGGGAAGACAATCATCACCTGGATTAAACAGTACCAGGGAAATTCAAAGGTACTTTTGAAACAAAAAAAGGAATCAACCAGAAAAATATAAAAGCAGCATGAAAATTTGTATCAAAAGGAAAACACCTTGAAGTGGAAACAGCAGTAGTCAAGAACAGCATGATACTGCCCGAAGTCACAAACTCTACTTGCACCAAACAGCATCTTCTCTATCAGATGCCGTGAGCAGCCCAGCCCCATGCCAGCAGACTGACAGCACAGGAAGCAACAAGCAGGAACCCACACCTCAGGCACCTGAAAGCAAACTCATGGGACGCCTTCTCACCAGCACCTGGATCTGCAGGCTGTGGGGCGCAGTGAAGGCTCACATAGAGCTGGAGCGCACCCAACTCGCGCAGAAGGGATGCGCAAGAAGAGGGCATGTGCTCGTAACCCATACTTTGGGGGGAAAGAGGGGAGGGGAAGCACTTCCTGGGATAAAAGAGCAGGGTTTAGAAACAGTGGATGTTTAACATTTTTTAAGTGTCTCATTTCATGGTTTATTTGTCACTTTACCAATTTTCCTTCTGAAGGTATCATTGACCGATTCCCAGTTAATTACATGTTGTTAATAACTGCTTCACTAATAAACAACAGGAACAGAATGATTCTCTACTAGCTCACCATAACTGCACATTACTTTATTTGGGCAAATTTATTTATTATAGTTGTATACCATAGTGCTTGGACTATTAAAAAAAAATCACTGTAATGTTTGCATAGTCGTGATCTCTGTGCTTCAGTAGTAACACTGCTATACATTTTGCTTCTGGTAACAGACCAACCTTAAGCATGATCAGAGGAAGGAAGTAACCAATATTCACCTGGAGATTAGCGACATCAACAACCCCAAAGTACCACAGGAAATAACCAACAACAGGAGATGAAAGGAAAGATGACAAATGGGGAATATCTGATCAGACGGCCCATGCGGCACTTGGACCAGCAGGCAGGGTTGCAAATAATATTTAACTGCAAGGCTCGTGTCTGATATGAACTTGCTATAAGTGTATAAATTGCTCCTGCTGTGTATGTAGTGCTTTCTTTAGTCAACAGTCTGAATTAAGGACTTGACTATTTCCCTGCTATAACCACTTCCACGCTAAATCAACTGTCACAGCACACCCCGCTGAAATTCAGAGCCCAGAGAGCATTAAAGGCATTGGCGGCTGCAAATTGATCCTTGTGCTCCAGTGCCACAGCTGCCCTGCCCTGGGACAAACCAACAGAGAATGCAGACAGCACTGGGGCTGTCCTGCGACATCGCCCCATGCCAAGCAAGTACAAATAAATGAGATGTGAACACAAATAGTCAGGAATCAGTGCATGGCGTAGAAAGCCATGTGAACACAAGTTTGCAAGATGAGGATTTAAATGTAGGGGTTAACTAGTAAACACGCTACTTACTGGCATTTAGCTACTGAGCCTCATCCGTTTGGATAAATACAGACGGACCTAAGCTTCCTCTGTGTCTTCAGCTTGCAAAGTAAGATCTGGCTTAGGCCTGGAAGTAATTGCACACTGCATCATACTCAAGACAATATGCTTTGCTAATAATGGTGGGTACATAGCTATATAGATATACATTTTGCTTATACATGGGAATTTAAAAATTGCATTCCAAATTCCCACAATTTTTTTTTGATGCTCCATGCCTGCCAGTGTTCAAGAGGCATTTGGATAATGCCCTTAATACTATGCTTTATGCCCTTAATAATATGCTTTAACTTTTATTTAGCCCTGAACTGGTTGGACTCGATGATCTTTGCAGGTCCCTTCCAACTGAACTATTCTATTATCAAATGCCGTGACAGGTAGAGGCTTGATTTTCAGATTTACGATCAATGCATTTATTCTAGACATAGTCTGCTAGAACTTCAGCTACGGAAGTACTGCTTAAAATGAAGTCAGGTTGGGTGCATGTACGCTAAACCACACAAAATAGACAAGGCAACTGACCATCTCCAACGAGCTTAGTTGCATCACTTTCCTATCACCACATCAGAACTCTGTAGCGCTACCAGGAGAGACACCAGTTCTGTGGGGCAACATCCAGATGTAGCCCTACAAACTCTCCTTCCAAGCCTCTGTTTTTCCTGTTTCAGTCATCTGAGATTTCAGTTTCTGAAAAAAACACAGTATTCCAGTTTCAAAGAGAAACTACCAGCAAGATTCAAGAGGCGATAAAAACTGACCTTCTATGAAACACTGAAAATTGACCTTTTATGAAACACTGAACGGCACCTGTGCTAGAAAAGACACGTACTTCCCCATTTTCACACTGACGGTAACAACTCCTTAGTTAGCCAAAGTGCCACATAATTTTCTACTCGAAAAATACAGACTGGATATCCAAGTCAATCACGAATTGCCAGACAGATTAACTTGAAGGCAAACTTGTAGAAACAGGAACAAAAAAAAGTAAACAGGAAAAAAAACTAAAATAATCACAAGAGAAAGATCATCAACACTTGCACTACTGCTATCAAACAATCAGAAGTTGCAGATGTTTTATCTGCCCTCTTTAGATAATCACATAAGCTAGTTATACAGATACAAAGCAGGAAATGATGGAAACTTCAAATTCTTCCTTATCAGTAACATTTACATTACCAGTGAAAGAGTTCACATATTTCAGTAACGTTAAAGCTATGCTCTACTGCAACATACTGTAGAAATGCCCAACCAAGAAAAGATCTTCAAAATTAACAACCCATGTCCACATTTTCTTTCTGTTATACTTGATCTTTCCAATACATTAAAGCAAATTATCCAAGATCCATAAGCAAACAAAAAAGTGAGGATTACAATGGTTGTATACAAGTAAAAAGCAAAGTATAAAGAAGTTTCATGTTCAGACTTAACTGATCCTCCCTAATTAATATTGTATATCAACCTGTTTACTTGAAATGTTATTCCAGTAAGAGACCACTTCTCCATTCTAAACCTAGGCTATTACAGCAATAAAGTCCAACAAAAACAACGCTTTCCACATTATTTATATACACTATCCAGTTTGGATAACTGGTTGTTTTAAAGGGAATGTTCTTCACCATTATGGCTTTTACTACATAGAGGTGAGCCTGCTACAGCTCTGGGCTGAATGCGCTATATAAACTAATATTTCAACCAGCCCACAGTACCAAGGGCAGGAAGACCATCCTCATCTACCAGCTTCACCAGGTTTTCCAGCCAGCACTTGTACCACAACAGCTCGCAAAGGCAAAACCTACAGGTGAGCCATGCCTTCTGTTTGAGCCGGCTGGCAAAGTGTAAATGGTTACCTACCACTGGACACAGGGTGAGGAACAGTTAAGCAGCAAGCACTAACACTGACTGCAACAGTGATCCTGCTGCTTCTCTCCTGCTGTCCATCCAGCAAGGCAGGATACACAAGAGATACAAAAACCACTTCATCTCACCGGGGAGTGCTGCTTCAGTGCAGAGAGCACTTGGATAACGTACTGCTTTACAGCCCTTCAGGACCATTGCAGGTGTTCTCAGAACAAAGAGATTAATCCAAACCAGGAATTTGGATTCAAATTTGAATCCCAATTTGAAGAAAAAAGCGCCTCATCCTCCATTCAATCAAAATATGGCCACGTTGTTTAATTGAAAGTGACTTAGAAATTACTTAACACGCAACAG
This sequence comes from Anseranas semipalmata, assembly GCA_013399115.1. Lineage (NCBI taxonomy): Eukaryota > Metazoa > Chordata > Aves > Anseriformes > Anseranatidae > Anseranas > Anseranas semipalmata. The sequence goes on along the minus strand of VXAA01001718.1, from coordinate 43,348 downwards.
ACTCTCTACAAGCATATACAACGTGTGAAAGGGTGGGGGGAACAAACCCGAACATTAATCTGAACACAAGATTTCCAGAGCTCCCTATGCTTTGCAAAACAGAAGTTCTGCACAGGAGAGGTGCAGTACCTTTTTCCAAGATCTCAATAAGAAAGGCACAACAGTAAATAGCATAATAATATTGCTTTATTAATGAGATAGAATAATAAGAATATAGATATTAAGTCTTAAATGCCTTCAGATACTGGGAACCCCATTTTTGTGCTGCACTGGATGGGCCCTGAAGAAATGTCCTTGGCATGCTATGCGGATCCTGTCTATGGAGAGTTTCAGTCTCCGTTCTGTACTGTGGTGCATTTTATTTCATGCAAGAAAAAAAAAAAGTCTTATTTTGACAGGTAGGAATATTCTCTTTCATGGTGTCCACCACAGTGCACCAGCTGGCACCAACCAGCACGTATCTGTCCAGCACAGATGCAGGGCTGTAACCTGGGCATTCCAACACGTTTCCTTACGTTGCTGCATACATGGGTCAGAGACCAGCTACTCACACTAATGTACAGGCTTCTCAAGCCTTGAGCTCAGGGCCCAATAGAGCAGAAATGGCTTTGCTCGAGATCACTAACTCCTCCAGCACTCTGTCTTCTGTAAGGCTCCCAATACAGTCAACAAGAAAAAAAAAAATTACTGGAACAGAGAAGCTAGTAGAAACTGCATGCACCAATATTTGAGTGATGGTAGACAAAACAAGTTCAATTTGTTCATTCCTTTCTCTGACACATTACTCCACAGGTAATAGAACAAGTCATCACAACTCCATAGACCTAAAGGTGCCCCAACCACTACTAAGCGAGCTTTTTATGCATGTTCCTTTGACCAAGAATTTTCCTTTAGCCTTGCAGCACTAGTATTGCCTTACCCGACACGATTTTAGACACACTGCCCCAGTTATCACTTATCAACTAACTTGCCAACTAACAATATCCTCTACTACCTCCTCATGCCCTACCCCATTGGTATGAATTTATCTCTGATTGAACAGCTTCTGCGACATGAAAACTTACATTGACTGTTGAAACAGGCGGAGGAGAAGACACTTAATAACTGCCCACCATGATACCACAGAGATCAAACAAATCCTGGAACATATTAAAGAAATAATCAAACAGTTGGTGGGAATCCCTTTCAGGATGGTCTCCAACCACTGCAGGGACAGTGAACATCCTGCTTCATCTCCTAGTTGTTATCTTTATTTTGAGCAGTTTCTTACTTGTTTTAGTCACCATATTATATCGTTTTACTTGGGTTTTGGCCCACACTATTCTGATGGTTTCTCAACATGCCACCTCATTGACTGCCTTGATTCAATTTAATCCTTCATCACTCCATGACTAATCTCTCCTCTGCACCAAATATCCTTGGGGTGCTGCGTGGCACCAACATCAGTCTTGGCATCGTGCTGCCAAGGCAAGACAACCATCCTTTCCACCCAGCTGAGTCAAGTAAGCAAGGGGTGGAAAAGCAAGGGTAGTATTGCCCTGTACTAAAGAAAAAAACTGGCACAGAGGGAAAGCAGAGGTGGGATGCGATGCCTGATTAAGTCTAGATGGTGTTTCTGCAATTCAACAATAAGCAAGGGACTGTCTAACCAGGGAATTTGGAATTCCCCAGCCCCACCAGCTGGTTGAGTCACTCATCCAAAGAAGCCTTGTCCTCCTTCCTGCTGGCCTGCCTGATAATCAGACTTACGCAAGCCTTTGCAGGCCCCAGTATTAAGTTTTGGATTAAGCTGGATTTACTGAATGAAGTTCAGCCCAACGTTACTGGATTTATTCTCATTTTGACCCAGATAATTGTACTACCGATTGGTATTTGTTAATAATGTGTTCAATAAAAAAAGTCAAGCATAGGTGGTGGGAGTCCCTTTCAACCCAAACAATTGTGCTACTGATTTATAGTTATTACTGTACCATTATTTTGAGAGTAATTGTTTATCCTTAAAGCTGTTGATCTGATGGCTGTTACTATAACCCCAATTTAACCAGGCTGCCCTAAGACCCTGTAGTCTGGTGTCAAAAGGGTGCAATACACAGCATTGCCACCAGTCGACTGTTTTGGAGCCTTGCCCTGCTTCTGGACGCCAGATTGTTTATGGACGGAAGTATCTCTTCCCTTTCCTTTGCTACTTTGATTAGAGAAAGACAAAAAGAAAAAAGCATGAAGTGAAAGTTACCCTGCCTGTTTCTTTTTACTCACTGTCTTAGAAATACTGAGCTCCATTTGAATGTGGCTGAAGCCCCACATTATCATCCCTAAAAAAAGGTTTAGCTACAGCCCAGCAGGATATTTGGTCTACAATAGATAAGACTCTCACCAATGCCAGTGTTAGAAGCTTTCAAGCTATTTTGGAGTATGGTCTCCCATATGGTCCCCCTGGTGGCAGGATGTGCCCGGGAGAAACTTGACAGGCAGCTGCATGATGCAGGAAAAGGAGTTTCTGAAACAAAAATATGTAAAGTTTTATACATTGACCAAGACCGGGTCAGAAGTATTTGGTCCAATTTGAATTCAGGCAATGATATGTCAGATTCCCCCTTCCTGACGCCTGACTGAACTTACTAATCTAACAAACAATTAAAACCAAGTATGATGCCAATGGAGGCATCACAAGTGTCTCTACAAGCTCTTTCACATGCATAGACCTAGCCAAATTAAGCAAGCATTATCGCCAATCTGTTACCTTGGGTTATTTTAACTTGTCTTGCAAATACATCACATAATGGGGACGCACCATCCAAATTCCAGAATCTAAAGCCCACTTTAGAGCCTTGGATTCAGCTATAAATTCCAGCAGGAAATATATACTGTCTTTTGGGCATCACTATGCAAAGAGAAGTGCACCGAGATAACCAAGAATCCCCAACTATTCTTGGGCCAATCCCACAAATTTGGAATTAAGCATAGCTAGGTTGGTTATCAATCATGCTTTAGATATAGCCCCTGGGGCAGATGAAGACCTATGGGGATGTCATCCCAGTGAAGCCTAGTGGCACCCACTAACCAAAAAAAAAGGTCCTGGTCCACCCAGAGCCCGTTGAAGTCAATACATGCTAGCCTTACTGGCCCAGTGTCATGTGGCCCCAGCTCTTGGAAAAAGGAATTTCTGCTGTGCCCATTCCATCACCTTCCCAACTCTCTTAAGATTTAGCTATAGTTTCCAACAAATGCCCTCATATCCAGGTGGTTGAAAATCCCCCGAAGCCTGTGCAAATGGGCCCTGACACAAAGTGGCCTGAAGCATGGAAAGCCTGTTTGACCCTGGGCATTCCCCAACAGGCAATCCAGTGTCCCAACATCTGTTTTACTGGCTCTTTTATCAACAACCCTTACAGTGCCACATGTTTTCCTACCAGAGCCTTAGCAAGGGCCCTAGTGCCCCTCCTGCCACTTCACCAGCTAGAAACTGGGAGACCCCCAGCCTTGCATTACCCGGACTTACCAGATGTAAAGTTAACACCACAAGGGGGCTGGTCAGCACCTGATGATCCCTCTGAGGTGGCATGGAGGGTGCAGCTTTTAGGGACTTCTGATCCAAAGGTAGATGTCACCATCAATGATAACATCTGTGTCGCCTCACTGATAAGGGTGCTCAAAATTCTGCAATCAGTAGATCACCCTGGAGGGGACCAATTTCCTCACACCCTGTAGTAGTCCATGGGTTCACAGGAGCCCCTTCAACCCTTCCCATAGTTAGTCAAGGGCTACTTCCCTAATGGAAGGACAGCTCAAGGATCTGTAATTTTGGGAGGTTCTAACATCTGTTGTGGAGTAACCCAAATACAATTCTGATGAGGTCAGAGCAGAAGCAGTTTATTACTATACAAGAGAACACAGCAGCAGTGACAGCCTCTGCTGATATGAACTCTGCCCAACTGGGACAGATGCAGAGTTTATATAACCCCGGGTTACACAACTCATTTTTCCACAGAACTACAGTCAGGTAAGCAAGATGTAGTAAATTACAACAAAGAAAAGTAACATATGGATTGCTTCAGATAAGGAAGCTCTAGACAGTACATCCTTTAACAAGTAATTCACTCCATCGATAACTGGATCCCGCTAACTCAGTAAGTCCGTTAGGTCATGTTGCAGGTATTTGTTAACTGAAGAGGCCTTTGAGGCATTAGCTATTTTACTTCCACACACCCTTAGCATGGAACTACTTATGGAACCTTCCATGATGCTCAAGGGAAGGTACTGTCTCCTGGTACTTCTGAACCAAAGCTCCCCCTAGTTCACATACTCCAAGAAGCACCTCCCCTACCCCCAGTGACCCATGCTGTTAATAACCTGTGAACCTGCATGTCCAAAAGCCCATCACCTCTATTCTCTCAGAATTTGAAGAACATGGAGTACTCAGTGTGGCTGGTACCTGACTTCTGCACTTGACATAAGTCTTGCTCAGGCTTACGAGCCACAGTAGGCCTCAATGTGACCGTTCCTTGAACTGGACAGTTTGAATAACGGAGAGCCACGCAGACACTTGATGCCATGAAATCTCTCATGGAGCAATGATGAATCACATCGGAGTCCAGGAGACAACATGATAAGGAATCCAAGCTTGACTACGAGTCAATCACTTTAGCTAATAAATATGGCGCCTCATCCCTTTGGTATCTTTAATTCAAGGAAAAGCCGTCACGGCATCATTCCTCTGTTGTTTACAGAGTGTGGTGAAGCCTGACACTGCCTCTTCCCGTTATTTATGCGATATGGGCATGGGGTGATCAGGCCTCCCCCCTGAGCGTATCCAGAGCCCCTGTGTCCTGACTAGTTGACAAGTGCACAATTAAGTGCTAAGGGGCAGGGGATTGCTCAAGCTGAGCCATAAACACAGTGGACTGTAAATGGAGTGAAAAAGACCTGAATCCAGGAAAATTACTCACTAAAGGTTATCTCACAACCCTATAAATAGCAATCCAAAGCAAGAACTCTCTGAGCTCTCCAGGGACCGCAGCGGGCCGCACCCTTGACCTCCTCCTGAGCTGCACCCACTCCCCTTTTAACAATCCTATCCAGCCAGTGCACAAACACAATGGGTCTTGGCATCTGACCATTGACTACAAGGCATAATGTCTGCCTCCTCTCCACCTCACACAGCGACCCCAATAGCTGATGAAGTAATCAGTTCCATTTACCTTTCTTATCTATGCATGGTGGTTTGGGATGTAAAGGATATGTTCTTCCTGTGGCAGATCTCCTTAGATGACTAAGCTCACTTAACTTATACTTGGAATGACATTTAGAATACCTTTACTCATTTACCTTAAGGCTACTGCCATAGTCCTACCATTGCTCTTGGCATCTTAACTTCATTATTAGGTGAAACTTCTCCCAGTCCTGATGCCTCTCACCACCAGTATACCAAATGACATTCTCCTACGCAAACCTACATTGGAACCTGTTGCACAAGATCTGATCCTCAATTTCAACCCTCAAACATTGGGATCTTTCTATTCCTCCTGGTAAATTCCAGGGTCCTGCCCAGAAGGTAAGTCTTTTTTAGGAGTCTCCTTGTGTGCTAGTACTACAGGCATTCCTGAAAGCATCCTACAATTTTTTTTACTTAACCTATTCCCTCCTCCAAACAGAACCATCAGAGCCTCCTAGACACTTTAAACTTTTGGAGTGCCAAGGCCTGTGTTTTACTCTGCTAGCCTGTCCTCTCTATTCCTTCTGTTCCTCACTGTGCACACATTCTACCTGGGACTCGAAAGTGAGTCACCAACAGGCCCTAACCCTTCTCCTAAAATGTATTCAATAGCATCATTATTTCAGACCCCTCACTCCTACTGATGGACTTGAACACCATGGTCCACTACAGTGAAAACACTGCTTAGAGGGGGTTGTTCCAATAAATAGGTCCAAAGGACCCTATCCCTAAACCAATCCATTTGGCAGCAAGGGGCAACAAGGTGTGCAAACCCTCAGATTGGGAACGTGTGCATGCTTTCCTTGCCACCTTCCTTGTCCTTCTGATATTGACAAACTCCTTGGGGATCACCCCCTTACACATATGGTGGTACATCCTATTCTTCACAATGTCCTTTGCAATGTTCCTTTCCCCGAGGGACGTGCAAAACCCATTACTATTCAACCTCGGTCTCTTGGTATCTCCACCATCAGAGTCCAACCTTTAGGTCCCAACCATATTATTCTCACTTCCCTCTCCTTCAAGTTACTTATGGTCCCTCAGACTCACCTACTACAGAGGCCCCTCCCTGCCCCATCCCACAGAAGGATGTCTGTTTTACTGATGCCTCTGCAATCCTTTATCACAATGCCTGGTTCAGGCATGCTGCTGCCATCCATACTGCAGATGACCAAGTTGTTACAGCCAATTGCTATGACAGTGCCCGGATGGCTGAACCCTTCACTTAGCCATTCACTCCTCTGACATGTTCTAGGTGCACCCACTGGCTTCCCTCGTGGAAAGCAAGCTCCTTCTGCACCCATTTGGAGATTTGGGGCTGCCTTCTTTGTGAAGAAATCCAGGACTATGCCATTTGCATACTTCAGCTGTTGGCCATGTTGATTCCCATTCTGCTCACCCCACACCCAAGGCCACATGGAATGCCCAAGCAGATGCCACTGCTGTGATCAGAGGGGCAGCAGTGGTGGTGAACACTGACACCTGCGATAAAGCCAATTGCGGACCAATACCAGCAGACGAAACTGAGGAAACTGTAGCACAAATCTCAATCTGGTATCTGTCGCTATATCCTTAATCTGCAATTTCATCCACTGCCTTAAGGCCCTACAGGCCTCTGGCCCAACTTTCACTTTCTGGAACCACCTGGCTATTTTTACGTTTTCCTGCAAGTAAAAGCTCTTCTCTTTCATCCCATAACCCCCGCAGAAGGAAATCTCATTCTGCTTCGACAGAGTATTTTTCTATTCTGCTGTCCATTCCTGGATTCATCTCAACACATAATATTACTCCATTCTTTCACTTTCCAGTCAGCATGAAGTAAAGCAGTGTAATTGAGCTATTCACAATAGTTACAAGATATTCATTATAAAGAGCTTCCTGTAACTGGACCAAAACTCAAATAGCAAACATATGCATTTTAACGCCAGCCGTTCTGATCTCAGTTGTTTCTTACCTCTCCAGGACACACAGCAAACACAAGCTCCAAGAACTGAAAGGACAAAAGTTCAGCTGCAGGCCCACACACCTTCCTTCCCCCACTGCTGCTTCTGGACTCATAGCAGCTGTTCTCAGTTAACCGAAAGTACTTACCATGAATTCAGTGCACTTGACACGTAGTATCATAGAAAGATTAGAGCAGCTTTGCAGAACTGCACCTCTTGTACAAGCTGGCCTAAATCATCCACGTTCCTCTGTCTAGCTCCAAATGCGTGACCAAAAGAAAGAGTACATATATGTTGAGAATCGTCATTTTCCTCACTTTACAACTGTATTTCAGATGCTATCGGAGCCCCAGCACACAGGGGGGTTCTTGCCACAAAGATTCTCAGCAGTTAGGTAGTAGGTAATTTGTTAGAGGTTACCTACATCTCAGATGGACAGTTAATCACACGGTAGTTACAATAACTTTAAGCATAGGAAGACCAGTCACTTCTCTCTGCAGACCCTCATCCCACCATTACCAGCAGTGTATTTCTATCTCACCTTCTGCTATTGGCTTTGCTGTCCTAATGCTGCTACAGATGCACGCTACAAAAACTGTTCTTGGATGGGCCTATTTTAGTTTCACTCCTATGAACTGCACACTGAATCAGTTTCTTCTTCTCAGCCTCCCTTTGAATTCTTAGTGTTGTGTCCTCCACCCCCAGGACTTTTAATCTGACTTTATTCAGTATTATCCAANNNAAAAAAAAAAAACAGGAAGAGATTTTTCAGATCAAGCAGTAGCCATTAAAACAAAACCCATACAATTATCCTCTTCAAATCATCTCATTAGCCTAGTCCACATTCCAGGTGCTTTTTAAGGGATGCCATAAGTAACCACCAGCTCCAGCAGCTGTGGGGGCCCTGGGGGTCACTGGAGCCCAGCCTGGAGCCCCCAGTGTCTCCAATGCCGGCCAACAGACACGGCTGCCGACTTCCCATTTGCAGGTTTCAACCAGTATCAAGGCTAAGCATGTGTCTAAGAGACACACAGAGGACACTGACGCAGCCCCCTACAAAGACAGTTAAGTGCTGCCTTCAACAGCAATGTGTATAGGACTCACATAAAACAAGTATGGACAGCTAAGCCCCGTTCCTCCTCTTTGGATGGTGAGGACTGAATGTCACCAGAACCATCCCCACTCTCCAGTCACACGCACTCCACACTCACAGACCCCCCCCAGATACCAGCATGGACCTGCTGCCCACCCGATGCCCCTGTTAGCGTTCGCTGAGGCACATAACCACGAAGTGATTATATGAAGGTGCTTTTATTAGGCGCCGGAAGTTAGGGGCATACCTGCCCAAATCTAACTTCGTTCGATTTGCTCACACAAAAAATATTTATACAATTCAGAAACATACATTTGCATAATACACCTGTAATCATCAGTTATCTTCATATTCATTGGATAAATGTTTATTCCATCTTCTATAATCACAGCCCCTTTATTAATCTGATTGGTCCCTTTACTCATCTCTATTTACCTTTTTCAGTTACTTAAATATTTTACTGATTACATTGGATCTCTATGGTATCTACCTTAGTTTTCAAACTATTCATTCACCTGGCAATAATCTCCCAGATATCCATAATGTTTATCCCAACTATCTCTTGTTTAGATCTGAGCGTTGCTAGCAGCAAATACTGGTTTCACTACCAATACACCTGTTGTTATGTTAGCATTTACCAACACCCCCACCTGGACCTCCTGCTCACCGGCGAGCCCAGCTCCAAGCGAGCACGTCCCACCCGCACGCACCAAGTTCGGGGAAGACACAGCCCCTCCATGAACACCCGCAGCCAGCACCACGCACACGGGCTGCGGCCCACAGCCCTGCGCTCACACAGCTCCTGCCAGCAGCTGCTTTTGGGACACCCACGCACCGCTCCTGCCTCCAGGTGGGTGGAAGAGGCTCACGCTCGGCCCAGTAGCTGGCACCGCAGCCTAGGGTGCCTATGCCCCCGGTCTGACTCCAGTCGCTGGCCCAATATCCACAGCCTCCCCAGCACCCGGCACCCAGCTCTCACAGCACTCACACACTTGGGATAGAGAGCGAGATTATGCAGGGAGAGAGTTAAATCATGCACAGGGCTCAGTCAGACAGACATCCTGACCAGCCAGGGTCTGCACTCGACTGACCCTCCTTATATCCCCTTCCATCTATCCCCCACTTTGTTCCTCCCCATCTCCCCACATCGCCCCCCACACTCCTTATCCATTGGCACAGATCCACCGCCCTCTTCCTCCCCCCACATCCCAGACTCCCACGTCTGGAGGTTCTCACCCGTGGAAAAGCCCAGGTCTGCCTGCAGTTTCCTGATCAATTAACAATGCTGGCACAGTTTGTTTCATGTCACTGTCTCCTTTACGCTTGCCTGTCAGGTCTGTGTCTAAGTTTTATTTATTGCTTCCCCCTTTTCTTTGTAGTCCCACTTGACAAGGTCCCTGATCAGATAATCTTGTTGAAATAAACATTCTCACTTTCCCATACTCTTACCAATTGAGGAGCAAACCTCCTTGCTACACTGCTGCCTCCATCAGTGTCTGTCAGGTTTGTGTCTGTGTGTTTTCTTTAGTTCTTCCCCCTTGTTCTTCCTCCTTTCTTTTTGCACTGGAAAGGTCCTTCATGAAGCAGATGTTCTCACCTCCCACATGCCCTTATGCTGACCACGTTCCCCAGTGTTACTGCTGGAAAAGGTGTCCTGGAAATGGAGATTCTTCACTGCACCAGTGAGGGCCATTCTTAACCCTTGGTCTGCTACTTCTGCTGCTGCTTTCTCACACACTTCCATTCATATGCCAGCCATGTCAATTTTGGTATCTAAGTTACAAAACCCAAATTAAATTTCAATAACTATTAACTATTCAAAACTTAAGGAATGCTTAGTGAAAGGATCAGATGTGGTGAAAAGGGAGGGGTGAGTAGGAACAACACAAGAGTGGAAAGGAAGAAGAAGAAAAGGGACAGGCCACATGCAAGCAGGGTCCAGTCAGGACCAGGGGCTCGCAGGTCTGAGGGCACCAACAGAAGAGACCAGGGCACATGCACGTGCAAGTGCCACAAGGCCCCGGCGCCAGCACACGGAGAAGAGGCCACAGGACTTGGAGGTCTAGGTGCCAGCAACTGGGGAGACTGGCACGTGAGAGGTCAGGGTGCCGGCAACTGGAAAAGGAGCTGCAGGTCACAGGGCTCACGGGCCTACGTGTCAGCAACTGGGGAGACCAGGGCGCGTGTGCAAGAGGCCTAAGGGCCAGCAACTAAAGGGACCTCGGTGTGCTCATATTTTCCAACAGCAAATGTATGCCAATGTGTGTGGTGGCTACGCAGATGTAATTCGGTAGGAAACTTCAAGCTGAACTAGGACGAAAACCCAGAAGATGCTACCAACTAGCAACAGACCAGTAGCAAATTAATGATCCAACACTCCTGTAGTTATGTATGACCATGTACAAGAAATAGGCTAATAAAATGATTCATTTAAAATAAATAAGTAAAATCTTGGTCAACTTTCTCCAACTTATAATGAATACAAGATTTATAAGAAAATAGTTGATAACTTTCATAGGTAGTTTACGTTATTCTGACCTTGGTACATTACACTACCCACAACCGTGGCATCACTCTTGTGATTGCACGAAAATGGTGTTTCTTGTAGGAGACAAATAACTTCAGAAATTACAACTACGTAACTCGATTTAAAAAAAAAATTATTCAGAGGTAGTACAAAAATCAAAGAACAAGGAAAAAGCACTCATTGGCATTATGCAATGAACCTGATCTGCAGTCCTACAGCTACAGATTCATACCTGGTAACAGGGCCTCAAGAGTCATGGAAATTATGCTCCCAGCCAGAAGGAAAGCAGGAAAGAGGCTCTTGTTCTCACCAAGAACGAGATAACACAGATAAATGTTATACCACCAATCAACAGAAATGCTAGATACAAGAAAAATCTAAATTTGTCATAAGCAGCAGCTAAACCAGGCTCGATGGGATTATTCTGAAAGAAAAAAAATGAATTTTCTGCGAGCACCATGGACTCCAGGTATCTGGAAGAGCTGTGATTCACAAGGAGTTTTAAAATTCTAGTTCTCCACAATAGCAAACCACACACAAACATTGCCAAAGGGAGGTCACTGTTGAGAACAGGCCCAAATCCAAGCATTTACCACTTATGCTCCTCATGGGAAAAAAATATGTTCACTCTTGACTAATAGCCATAAGCATGAGAAAGCAATTTTTAATACAAAATCGGAAGATTTACAGGGAAAAGGCATTAGTAACAGGGATCAGATCACCAAATAAATTAACATATCCTAAATGATGTTCCTAAAACACTTTTTAGAAAATGTCTTCACCCCCACGGTACATTTGCAGATTTCTACTTAGTATCACACTTATGGTAGCAACCTTGAAATGTGCTTCAAACTCTGAAAACTTTCCAACTTCCAAGGCACATTCAAAGAACTTTCTAACATTTCTGGGTAGCTGTAGGTAACTCCATTTAGATGTATTGCTCTCAAATCATTCAACATCTAATGACTGCTAATTGCCGAAAAGTTCACAATCTATGTATGGGATGCTGGCTGAAGTGCAAATTAAGAAGTTAATTGAATTTCAGTCAAGCAGAATACTACTGATCTTTCAAAAGCACATAATAGGAGAGCTCTTTGGCATATCTGAACTTTATGCAGACCATTATACAGGCAGTAAGGCATCTTATGAGCTTCAAGATCATGGGAGTGTTATTAAAAAAAATACATAGCCATGATAATGTCTTTCTTCTCTACTGATTTGTGAAGCTTGCTGTATGCTGTAATTAACAGTATTGTCAACTATTCCACTCACTAAATGGTCTGCCTTGCAGTGCCTCCAAGTAATAAATCCAGAAGTGGTTTTTTTGTTGTTTTACACTTTCATTGCTGTTTGCCGTTTAAAAACTATTGAGAACTTGATCCTAGTAGTGCCTACCAATAAAATGACTGAAAAATCAATAATCCATTCCCTGGCAGCAATAGGAAAGTACTGCAGTCCTTTGAAAAACTGTGGCCATAACACTATTAAGTATTGCTCGGAAACACTTAAAGTGGCAAAGCCAGGTTGAGAATTTTCACTTTCCCCAACATGCATTTTTTTCCCTTCTGCATCTTCAGTTGCACTGAGCCTACTACTTGTGGTGCTTCAGGGTGAACGAGACTATAGCTATTAATATAGGATCCACATTTTCAATTTTTTTGAAAAGCAAGATCACTTCAGCAGTCTTGTTAGAGTGTGTCCCTTCAGGCAGATGTATAACACCCACTGGAAGAACAGGAGCTCCTTATGGTCTTTGCTCCCAGAAGGGACAACGTCATTAAGCTGCAAGTGCTACTTTTACGGAAGCAGCAAGAACCTGTACCAACAATCACTGGACAGTCTCCTGCTTCTCATAATATATCAGAAAATCTCCTGGCACATTTTGGTCCAATTTGCCAACAAGCAACAGCTTCCTTTTATTAGTATCAGCTCATAAAGGCAAAGAATAGCAATCTCCTAACATTAATAACCATAATACATGTTTTCATCATCCTTCCTTGTCATCCCCCCGACCCCCCTTCTTAAGCATCACCAGCAGGCTTTACAGTTTCTCACAAACCCTCATAGTCAGGCTTAACAGAGCATGAGCTGCTCCAGGAATTCAGATACCTGAACAGCAGTTCCTTGGTCTTTTGCTCCCTTTATTCCTACTGTGCCGTCTTCAAACTTCCCTCCTGGTCCCTTTTAAAATAGTGGGCATAAAGTATTAGTCTCCCTCCTGTATAATTAATAACTTAATGACTTAAGTTAATGACTTAATAACTATTAGTAAACAACAGAGTAGAAAGGTTCAACATCAAACTAAGAGGTCAATTATTGTATTGATTAAGACCAGCAAAGACCACGACCACCATGACAGAGTCATACATCTCCAACATACGGTATGTTGCTCCTGGTTGCAGCAAATGAAACTGTGCAAGCTCGGCATATACACAATTTATGAAATCACTTCCCGTGTCTGCAATCTGCAGCCAGAAGCTGATGGACCCAGGTGGTGGCTCAGAAGGCTGCAGCAAGCAGTTCAGCTGGTCCACTACAGGCAAAAGGCTTGGCAAGAGGCACTGCACTGCCTCAGGAGCACACATCCCCTCTGGTCAGGTACACCATCACACCTCCACTCCATCAGGTGACTAAGATGATACAACAGACCTCTTTTGATAGTTTTTTTCCTCGTGGAAAAGGCAAATATAAAAGCTGGGAACCACTGTTTTGCATAAGTTTCAGAAACAGATATTTTAGCACTAGAACATGTTTGCCTGCGGAAACAATCTGAGGCAAATAACATCCTGGCTTTTTAAAAGCCACTGTTTGAAGAACGGCTTCCAACAGATAAGAGTATTTTACAGATCTACAATTATTGCGTTGAAGAGTGTTAGGAAAGGGGGGGGGGGGGGTGAAAAAGCATCTGTGCCTTAAGTAGAAAACAGAGCCAAATTAAAAGTTTCTCCTAAAATCCTGGCAGACCAATGAACTAGGGAAAGCTTTAGGTATGATCAAGCAGGAAAGCACAACACCCCATAATATACTTGATACAAAGGATGCTGTGATGCTTTTATGCCAAAATGTCAGATAATAAACTATTTTATGGAAAAAAAAAAAAAACACATAGGCTTGCTGTTTAAGCTTGAACACGTCAGTTACAAAAACTGGCTTCTACCCTTTGAAGCACCAGTCAGCTGCATGAACATAATGAATTAACAGTTCCTGATAAATAGCTTCAGAACAAACTTTGCACATTTTTAAGGCTTTTTGTTTTGTTACTCAAAGGAATGTCTGACCTGGCACAAGTATCGAGAGTAAAGCATTTGATTTTGGGGATAGAAACGTAAAAGCGATCATTAACACAAGTTTGCTTTCTCTGCCAGGAATGACTAAATGTTTTAGCATACCAGCTGGATAATCCAAGCAAATCAGGTGATAAGAGCCCGTTTAAGGAGCTTTTGTTACTAGTGATAAGTTTTATTCTTCCCACAGTTCTGAGATGCAAGAATTAGAAAATATTTACCAAGAGTCACCAAGAGCTGGGTTTGTTTTTCTTTTATTTTTAAGTCATCCCAGGAGACTAGTTAAGAGTGGGGGAAGGCCTGACATTACCAGAGCTCCTAGAAAGAGGCAGCTTCGTAACAACTTCTAGGAAAAACAACCCCCAGCATTCCTAAGGGCTTCCGAAACATACTCAATGCTGGGGGGAAAAAAAAATCTCGTGTTCTGGTGGACGCCTTTAGTTTTCACCAATATCAAGAGGTCTCCAGACACGTACAAACACAGCTTATGGCAGAAGAGCTGTAGGCGTACCACCCTTTTCCCCACGTCTCCACCTGCCTTTGCAGATGGATTAAGATATTGGAATCCATGACTCTGCAATAGGTTACTGCTACCCGCGCTACTCAGTCAACCCAAAGCACAGGCAGCAGCCTACACGTCTTTACAAAGATTTTTCTTGTGCAGTTACACGGGCAGGTGGGACTCCCACTTCCTCAGCACTGCCCAGCTGCAGGCGGCCCGCGGGCAGGCAGGGGCCGGGGCCGGGGCCGGGGCCGTGCCGCTCCACTCGGAGCACCTGGCGCGCCGCGGCCGCAGCCTTTACGGTTACCGCTCCCATTGCCTTTGGGGTTTTGTTTGGTTGTTGTTGCTTTAATGGGTATCCTCCTGTCCTGCCTCCCTGGACTGCCGGGGAAAGCGAGCCTGCACGTTTCATCGCGTTTGCTCAGCCACTAGCCGGCCGCGGAACTG
>VXAA01001718.1:0-28297 GCA_013399115.1 Anseranas semipalmata | reverse complement strand
GGTGGCTCCGCGCGGAGGCAGAGGCGGAGCCGTCGGTGCCCGCAGGCCTTGGCAGGCGGAAGGAGGCCTCGGGGCCGGAGTTCCCGCTGCTGCCGGCCGGCAGGGCAGCGGCGCAGCGCCAGGGACCGCCTCGGGGCGGGACCGGGCGCTCCCGGCCCCGCTGGAGGAGGAGGAGGGGAAGGAGGAGGAGTTCCTCGGGACGTCGGCTTTCGGCTGCTGGACTCCCTCCAGCCCGAGCCTCCCCTCCCGCCCGCCTCCTCGGGTCCCCGAAGAGCCCCGCGGTTCCCTGCTTCTGGCAGGGCACAGTGCCTCGGCGAGGTACAGGGGCTCTTTCACCCCCCGCCCAGCGTGAGCCGAGGACCAGCCGCAGTGCACGGGGAGCCTGCGCTAGAGGGGTCGGGGAATGATAGTTTAAACGCTCTGTAGTAAATGCGCTAGGTAGATTTAAATAAATGAATAAATAAATAAATGAGGTCGTTAATGCGAGAAGAAAATATATGTAGGCACTACGGTACTTACAGATAACCTACACATCACAACATCGCCACAAGTCTATGATGTGATCAGTAGGGCTAAGTTTAAGTTTTAAACAGATGACGAGCTTGTACTGAATAAATCTTACCTTCAATTTTGTGTACTGAGTAACAGGGAAACTATGATTCTAAACAAAGCTCATACACAACTGTATAGTGAAGAGACTATAGCTTTGCCAATAAACTGACTCTGCTCGCGCACATTCTCGCCCACACAGGTGTCAGGATGTGTGTCCAAGCAGTCTGGTGGGACACGAAGGATAAAGGACTGACATGAGACAAGACATGTCAGCTACTGAATCCTCTACGTGCCTCAAGATTCTCTTCACTAGTGAGAACATAGGCTTCATATACATCACCTTTAGGAGTCTTAGTTCACATGAGTCTCAGGCAACATTGCTGAGTCAAAGCTGTCCCTTTGTTTTCCCTGTCTAGTTATCTTCTGGCTTTGGGCCAGTTCATTTATCGTCCTTCATCTTATCTTATGGCTTCATTCTTTTGCTATCTAGTTACTGGATGAAACCATAGGTTGCACTAGGATCTAGGTGAAGCGCTAACCTCGGGTAACAACACATCATTCCCATTTTATTCAAAACAACCTAAAAATTCTTATTGCAAATTTCTGTGGTCCCATGTGGAAGAGGAAATCTAAGAATATCCAGAAGTAACAGACGTGTGGTAGGGGAAATGAGACCATTGTGCCAAGACAGGACAATAGCCAAACTCCCAGTGCAATACAAATGCATTTAGCATTTCTTGCAGTAAGACAAAGACCAAACTGCTGATTTAGCACATTTAGAGGATGCTGTTTTAACATCTGGAAGGCAACAGAGTAAGAAATGTAACGATACTGTGCTTGAGAGAGCTGCAAGATAAGGGTGCAGTGACCAATTATCTTTGATTATCTGTGGGCTGGTTATGCAAATGGTGATTCACCAGGGACTATTAGCAATCAATCTAAAGGATTTAAGGAAGTACAAGAAACCACAGATCACAGAAACTAGAAAGCATAAAAAGGCTATTCAGAGACTGAGGTGGGACTACCAACAGAGAATCAGCATTGAAGACCTCGCCATCTGAAAATCAATTGCTGCAGGGGCAAACATGCTTCTCCAGGCCACCTCAGCATGCCAAACAGGTTTCGTAAGACTAACAGATGCAATGCAAATGAGGAATTTAAGCTTGTTTCTTTAAGACAAGCTCAATATCATACTATGTTTTGAGTTACTCTTGCACGCGTACATACACACTCATACACTTCAAAACTTCCCAATACAGTGGAGAGGTCAGGAGTCTGTTGCAGCCATCAGCCGGGCTTGGGCTTGTTGACTGTAGCTGCTCCTCACATACCGGTTTTCTTGTTGTCCAAGGCTTTATGGTTTCTTTGCCACTCAGTGCTTAATCTTTTGGGGATCCTTGACCTTTGCCTTCTCCGTATTCCAAGCTACCAGAACATGCCTCCCAACCTGGTGCTTTTTGTGTGTCATCCCTGCCCCCTTCTTCCACTGTCAGGCATGGTTTCTCCTTGGTCAAAAGACGAGCGCTAGGCAAACAGGAACTGACTATAATGAGCATGGTGCAAACAGGAACTGGGTGTAACAAGCCCTAGTGCATGCCATGGTTGAACTAGGGACAGAAGAGCACTCTGGAAAAGTACGGGAGTCAAGGATCGATAAAATCTTTCTGTTTAGAAAGCATGTAATGTAAATTAAATGTGACCATCATGAAATATGGTCATTATATGTTGGAAGGTAGTCTCTGATGCAAGGCTGCTCTACTTGAATGCTGATACAATCTACCAATTGTATCAGTAACACTCTATTGGGCCAAAATTGTCTAAATAACTGTGTTTGAAACACCAGATTTAGAAGCAGTAGTGGAATTAAGGTCAACGAGGAAGAACTAATTGGGAGAGTGTTGTTTATTCAGGAGGAATCTGGGCAGAGGAAAGGAAGTAGGTGTAGGAAGGGTGAAAAGGTGTGTTCAGGGAATGAGAAAAAGGATAATTAGGCGTAACATGAAGTAAAGATCAAAGAAGGGAAGCACCTGGCTAGAAGCGCAGATGCTTATTGATGGTGGTGTTAAAAAATGGAGGTACCACGGACTAAACAAGTCTAGTTCCTGGTTTCAATTTCCATTCTCTCCTGGGATCTCACACTCAATTCAACTTCAGTACATGGTGTTTTCTGCTCATGTGTTTCAGCTCATCTAGATGACCAGATTCCATTATAATTGCTCTAGGTTACATAGATTTTCAACAAGATTGAGACCAAGTAACCTTTCCAGGTCAGGTTAGTAACACAAAGTTCATTTCCTTCCAATCAAAAACCCCCATCAGTAACAGTGGTGTTCCCAGCATCTTGAAACACAAACAGTATTATTGCCCCATTGCACTGGTGCTTCATAGGTGGGAACAAAAACGTTTTTGCACCAGAATTGGTAACATAAGCACAGGAAGTACCAGGCATGCTGCTTCACGGGAATGCACAGTGTACAGGGGCGGGGGAAGAAAGACAAGCTGCTTCCTGCGATTGCACAATGTATGGGGGGAAAGAAGACAAGTACTAGATTGATATTCAACGGAAAAGCATTGACTAGGGTGTATGTGACCAGATGGCTAAAAAGCCATTAAAAACAGTAAGAAGGTATCAAAAGATAAGAAGAACTAAGGGAGGAATTAAAGGTTGATAACATTTGTAAGAAACTAGTAAACAAGCGTTGGGTAGTTTGTGAACCTGTAGTACTCAGCCAATGAGGAACCAGGGGACAGAGTAAGCGTCGGGAAACAGGGCATAAAAGGTGCGAAAATTGCATTCACAAGCGCTCTCCCGTTTGTGAGATGCCCGCCATTGCAATTGCGAATAAAATGTTACTTCACTAAGATCCTTGCCTGAGCCTGCGTTATTGGCTAATAATGCAAGGGATGGGCCCTGGCTACCAGGCCCTATCCTGATAGCTACCATAGGGACCCCAATCACCCTGGCCGCAGGGTACCCCTGGCTGTACTGCACCCTAGCACCCCACCCCTGTTCTGCTCTTGCTTCCAACTTCAGCTGTGCCCACTAACCTACAGAAAGGGGGTTTTGGTCATCTCCCTTTATGACTTTAAGACAGAAATGCCAAAAGGCATGCAACATGTATTATTCAATGATATCCATAGGACTGGAGTGGATTATTGAACAATGTATGAATGTAGGTGTAAAGGTTCTCAGAAATGATTGTGCTGGTGGACACTGTCAGGCAAAATGTAAGACCACAACAGGGGTTAGACAGCTATTAGTTTATTGGTAATATACTCACACTTGATTCAGTGTGGCGAGCTCCCTTCCACAGAGGGACAAGGGAAGCAAACTGTCGGGACAGGATTCCAGCTGAGGTTCAGCTCAGGGACATCCCTGCTTTAACTTATATACTCTTTCCTTTTTGACAGCAGATAATATATTATCATGCTCACGTGGTTACACATCAAACAATTCAAAGTTGCAAGAAGTAGAAGCCAGGGTCACTGTGACCCGATGATTATCAGCAGGGGCAGGATGTTCACTTCGTGAACTGGGACTAGACCAGGAACACACAGCCATGTCCTTGACTTCTCGCCAAACTTCCAAGTCCTCTCCTTACTATGAATAATATTGATATCTATGGGGTATAAAATGGCAAAATGTTATTCGTAGTCCATACATTTCAACTGTTATTCATGTCCCCATTTTTCATTCTGGCATTTCACTGATTGCATATGAGGGAAGACCCACCTCATTTATAGTCACAGATGGACCTTTCCCTTTCTCCAGCAAATTGTGTTCTTCAGTCAATGATTTCATATACAAAGCTGTGTCCCCCACCTCTGCATAAATATATATTCAGAGGGGTGCCTTCGTCTATATCATTCTACTTTATTTTCTCTTGTATCTCTAACCACTCTGATGCATCCCAGATAACCAGGCTAAAATATCTCCCTCTGAAGGAGTTTCTAGTAAAATTAAGGGCATAATGAACAACATATTTATTCTTAAAAAAAAAAAAAAAAAGTCTGGGAAGAGCTAAATCCCAGATGCCAATAAAATGGAGCTTCTTAAAACTGCCAAGATCAGGGGTAATTGGTCATTTCAGTCCTTCCCACTTACAATTCATTATCTTCTGTAATACCTCTATAACAGTTTGGTTTTTGTGCACCACTTTCATGCAGTCAGGATGACTGAGGGTTATTCAGCAATTGCAACCTTTGCTTCATCCTCACACCTTGGATGATGGTTATGGTTACTTCACCTTGAAGCAAAGGCCTCCAGCTGAGTCAGTGACTTG
This sequence comes from Anseranas semipalmata, assembly GCA_013399115.1. Taxonomy (NCBI): domain Eukaryota; kingdom Metazoa; phylum Chordata; class Aves; order Anseriformes; family Anseranatidae; genus Anseranas; species Anseranas semipalmata. Next base: position 23,462 of record VXAA01001718.1, on the reverse strand, counting down.
TGGAGTCACACATGTGGGGTCCATTTCCACTTATTATGGCATGTGTTTATTTATTCCTCTGTCTTCTTTTCTCTTTCTTATTTTCTTGATCTTTGTGTTTCTGTTGGGCACTGATATTTGGTGTTACCGATTGTATCACATGCCTCAGGCTGCCAACTACTTTAAGAGGCATATCCACCATTCAGCTTCCTAATTTTGTTCCTCTGATGAATTTTTACACGTCTAATCCACAAATGGTTCCCAGAGTCTCATCTACTTATTAATCTCTTTACATGGATCCTTATTTGATATAAGATCTCCATCTCCTGACATCCACCACCTTCTGGCTCAAGGAAGTATCCAGAACAATATTCTCTGCACACAATAACATGAACCTCAAACTACCCAGACTCTTATCATCTCACAATCTCAAAGATCACTTGCAGATCCACGCCCTGGGATTACCTGCTTGGCAGCATTCCCATTGTCCTCATGATGTTGCTGCACATGCAATGCACCATCTTCTACTTTATGTTGAACTTCCATTACTGAACCAATTTTTTCTTGTGCTGAAATTGTTCATTCATGCTTCAAAACCTTCTACATTCTCCCATATAGGCTATTCTTTTGCAGTGGTTGGGTATTCATGTTTTGGTCCCTTGTTACTAAGGACATGGCATCATGACCTGAAGAGAATCAAAAAGATTTAAACCCATACCAGTAATATGCCATAACTAGATAGATATTAGGAACAAGTGTTTCATGAATATATGATTTTAGCATTTATATATAAGGTGAATCGTCAGGGATGCTAGAACAAAACAGTATGTACGATCTAGTCATTAACCTTAGAAGAGAACTCTATTGGAACATGCTGACACTGTTAGGACTAGACATCCAGATTACATTATCAAGATACTATATCTTAAATTATGTTAAACTACATCAGAGACAACACAAGGTATGCTGTTAAGTTTTGCACAGCCTCAGGGCTGGGATTTGCCAACACTAGCTTTGTCCGGGCTTGTCTTGGCCTGTCTGGGGCCTTGCATTAGCTTGTTTAGCAGTTGCCTAATGCTCAGATTACCTATAATATTACCTAACTTGTTTTAACATTAGTTAGTTTGGTGCAAGTGTGTCCTATACTGTTATAGTCATTTTAATGGATTTCTTTAACAATTGTTAGTGAAAATAGGTCATTATTTTGTGCAGAGGGAACTGTCTATGACCTTGGAGTGTAGGGGAGTACAGCCGTACAATGATAGCCGAGGCCTTGAAAGTACAGGCAGCAGATGATACAAGAGGCCCCAGGGTTATAAACAAATCCCCTGTGGGTCAATTAGTGGTCACTAAAGGAATGCAACCTTGGGAGCTGGGTAAATCCAGTTTTAAGGATAACAAAGAGAACAAAGAGCAAGTATCCAGCATATTATGAAATATACCATATACAGTCAATTTGGTTATAATTAGGAATTGTGAAGCAATAAAGAGTGCATGTTAGAAAATACATAAAAATAAACCCCAGAACAGACCCTAGAGTAAGGAAGAAGAAACACCCACCATCAACACCAAATTCCTCCCAGCGAAGACTGAGGGGCACCAATGACTCACCAAATTCTCCTTCTCAAGTAAGGATTGCCACTGCTAATCTTAAGAGCCAGAAGGGCAGTAGAAGGGTGAGTCTAACAACAGGCTAACAACACTGGACTAATAACAATATTTTGCTGTTAAGACTTTAGTTATGCAAACAGTAAATTGTTCATGCTAACAAACCGTGTTCTGTTTTGTTTATTCCACACAAATGTTACATATTGAAGCACAGTACCAAAGAAAAATAAAAACCTATGAATCAAACATTACATATGGGACTTATGACTTGACCATGCACAGAATCTATTGAGGATACCTGTAACTGACTGGAACTGGTGGTTCCAGAACTGGAACTATCTTCAGATTGTGTGCATGGACTATATCATCTGATTCCAGTGATGACTGGGTTTTGGATTTATAGCTGGGACCAGCTTGCCTTCCTGATGTTTTTCATAGCAAGACTATGGGCCAATGTTGCTGGCATGATGGCTAAGAAGGGTATGTCGAATCTGGCATTTTTAGGCCTGCAGCTTGAAAAGTTGCCAATTTTAATCATCTTACAGCCAGTCCATGCCATGGATCCCGTTCCCACTGTTTCCTTCTTTCTACTGTGTTTTCCAACGTGCTTCCAATTTCTTTATATTTAAATGTATGCAGGCATAAATTGCTGGTGCAGTTCTCCCAATACCATTCCTAGCAATCCCCCACAGGGGCCAACATTGCAAGCAAAGATTTAGTTGTTTTCTTTGTTGTTGCTTTTTTTCTATTTGAAGTTCATGATGTTACAATTGTATTTCCAATCGTCTTATATCAGTCTGCATTAACTGGGCTGTAAGAAAGAATGCTTTTGTGTTTTTGCAAAGAGATGTTGCATTGTTTAGGAGGAAGGAATGTGGTGTTGAGATATGCTTGCAGTGATAAGAAAGCTTACCAGACAAGCTTGTAAAATGCTGACAACAGCCAGACTCCTTAATAGAATTAGGCGAGAATCATGGGGTCAAGTCAGATAAGGGAAGAGACATTACCACCTCACAGAGTGAAAAGTCACGAGAAACTTGAAAAATAACAGGCTGGCAACTGAAAGCCATGTATGGTCTGTGAAGCGTCGGATAGGTTGTGAACCTGCAGTACCCAGTCAATGGGGAAACAGGGGAGGGTCCTGAGCATCGTGAAATAAAGTATATAAACTGTGCTATGTAACTGGTAGGTGCGCTCCTGCTTGCAGGACGCCCGCCATTGCAATCGCAAATAAATATATTTCCTTCACCAGAGAACCTGCCTGGAGAAAGTTATTGTGAGACGTTTCTTGCATGAGCTTTACTTCAAATTATTTTGAAGGTGCTCTGCTCAATCAATTCTAACACCCTCCTGGTTCCTATTCAAGTTTCTTGCTTTGTATCTCTCGTGGCTCTAACTCCACTAAAGACTTGTATCTCTCATGGCCACTAAAGACTTACTTACTGTATGCCTATGTCACCAGCATAGGTCTGTGCCTTGGCACAGGCTGGTGATAGCTACCCTCACTAGTCTCCCATGTGCCCCACAAACTTTTAAAGCTTTTTCTACTGACAGTTGCAGCTGTAGAAAATCTCCTGCTGATATATAGGATTTCTGCATATATCAGTTTTAGTGGGCGGCCTGGAAGACTATTGTAAGAGGAACTAGTGAGCCACATATCTAACCCAGGTGTTTGCCTTTGTGTCATCAATATGATGTGGCTGTTGCTTAACCCTAACAGATGTGCAATTAATCAATGTGTATTTAATCATTGTGTAATTAATCAATGTGTGTTTAAGCCCTTTGTAGCATATTGTTCTGTCCACTTGAAACATTGTGCAACTTTGATCACTAACTGCGTATTATTGATCCCAGGAACCATAGGTTTAATAACATGGTAAGGATATTTGGGTGTCTTACCAAAGGACTCTTCAAAGCTAAGTGGACGTACCAGGTCTGATTGCTATTGGAGCTGATGAATCTACATTGGGAGCAAACCTCCTTAAGAGCATGGGTGAGCACAGAGCTGATTGGATCTATGCAAGAGTGTTGTGCCATCACCACAGGCCCATCTAATACTGTATCAGCAGCAGCAGAAGGGATATAAGATTCTATAACTTGCTATCACCTTTTCTAGGACTTTAATAAAATAACTATTTTTTTGGAGTGTGTGTGCACTTTTCATATTGGAATAAAAAAAAAAAAAACGACGACACCTTCTGCTGCAAAACAGTCGTTACCCTATTAAAAGAAACTGCTGTTGATGTGAAAACTTTGACATGAAACTAGCAAGAGTTGACCTGAAATTACGGTGGCACTGCCTTGCCGGAGAACACGGAGAACACTAATCATGCATTAGTTAAGTGTAAGGAAGCAAAAAAGAATTAATGTATATGTGGTAATGTGATAATGTAAAAGAAGGTAATTCGAAAAGAAAAGAAAAGAAAAGAAAAGAAAGGAAAAGAAAGGAAAAGAAAGGAAAAGAAAGGAAAAGAAAGGAAAAGAAAGGAAAAGAAAGGAAAAGAAGAACCATTTATCAAGAAACCACCTCTCCTTCCAAAGAGACCAGTGCCTGGCCAATGATTCATTTGGTCTGGGTGAAATTGATGTAAGGTATCAGCGCCTTATAGCTTGTTTTGCTATACTGAGACACAATAATATAACTCATTTCTCAAAAATTCATCGTGCTTTATGTGTTGTATTGCCATAGCCTTGAGTTTCTGTGGTCAACTCTTTTATCCAAAACTTGCAGACTTGTCACCTGCTTCTGATACACTTGCAATTCAGTTACCTTCTGTGCAATAGCAATTAAATGTACTTGGAGGTCTATAACCCACTGTTGTATTCCCTGGGTCAGTACCCGAAGAGTGTAATTATTATATTGTTGTATTTCCTATTTGACTATTCCATTTCTGAGAGTAAGCACGTGCTCTTTTTCTCTGAGAGAGCCCTTTTGGATGGCATAAAGCAGATGCTATTTGCTTCTTTTCACATATTTTGCATAAATTAAGATATCTATCAAACTTTTCTCATTGTAAGTCAAAGCTGCGCTGTCCGATCTCACTTTATCAGTCCAATGACTAGGCCCCTGCTCTTGAATAATCTTCATGAGAATGGATGGATGCTCCACCACAAAACTTACATTTTCTTTTCTTTATTTCTAAATATATTTACTAGCAGCCAACCTACATAGCAGCTGGTCTGCCCAGAGCTATCATTTTCCCTTTTCAGGAAGCCAACCTTCAAACTATGTTGCTGCTAATGTAGCAAAATAAGAAAGGAAAGGTGCTTTTTGTTTTAAATTAAACTGATTTCACTCACACTCATTCTCTTATACCCTAAAACTCACAATCATTACAAGTCCCTGTCATACTCAAGTCATCTTGACCACTAAGAGAGTGTGTGGTGTAGCCAAGATGACTTATATATGACAAGGAGGACAAGGTATACCAACTACAGAGTGTTCATCCTATCTCTTGGGTTCCCCTTGAGTTGGGAAAATGAATTTGTTTTTATGTGTGCCTTTCACATTTCAAGGTACTTCTGGAGTTGATAGTGACTGTAATCGTTTGCCTTTTCATCCTTTTCAACCTTCCCTAGATAACTTTGCTGGTTTACTCCTCTTTGTGTCTCCTTCTCCAGGCATTTTATGGCTCCAATTCTGCTCTTAATCTTCCTGACATTCTCTCTTCACGTCTGTGGTATGTCTTTTGTTTTGCTGAGCTGCCCATTGATGTACTGGAATCTTGATAATAATCAAGATAACAGTCACAGTTTGTCTCTGTGTCACCAACACTCACCATTCTTTTAACCCTGCTGTTAATTGTAATGCTTTGATTAAAAACCTCTGCATCAATAGATCCAACCACTGTATAGAAATCGGTTTTGTTTTTTTTTTTCTTTATCTAAAGTGCAGTCACTGTGTGTGGTTCATACCATTTTTCTTTTCCAATGAATGGATCAAACCTGTTTCCTTTTACAGTGAAGAGACAATGGTGGAAAGATTTCCTTTTACTCTCCCACCTTGGATTGTCTACCAACTAATGTGGCAGCTAATGAAAAAAAAATCGCTACAAGACTTATTAAACTTTGTAAATAAGCTGATTCTGCTTACTCACATTTTCGCCCACGGAAGTATCAGGATGCATGTGCCCGAGTAGTTTGGCCAGGACGACTTCTGGATGATATGTAGGACAAGATGTGCCAGCTACTGAATCCTCTCTACATGTACCTCTTCACTAGTGAGAGCAAACTGCCTTTGGATAGGCCTTATATAGCCTTCTGGAATCAACAGCTACTGTGATCTTTTGCCTTGGCATCTTGTTTTACTCTGCATGAGTCTTAGGCAACATTGCTGAGTCAATGCTGTCCTTTTGTTTTCCTTATCTAGTTATCATCTGGCTCCAGGCCAGCTCATTTATCCTGCTTCACCTTATCTTATGGCTTCATTTTCTTGCTATCTGGTTACTGAATGAAACCACGTGTAGGTTGCACTGGGATCCAAGTGAACTGCTGACCTTGGGTAACAATACATGCCATTATTTTAGTCCTTGTTCTACACTTTCTTCTCATGTTTCCACATGCCACATTTACACTCCCACTTCATTCAGAACAACCTGAGTATTTATGTTGCAAGTGTTTGTATAAGTTCCAAATAAAAGTTTGGAGTTAATTTGTAGGTTAGGACTTCAAGTTGCTTTATTTCTGCCTGCTATCAAACACTAATATAACATACATAAGGTAAATTGCTAGTTTTATTTGTCTATTCCATTGTCAAACAAGTTCTGGACTCACTGTAGGAAAACCCTTCCCATCTCTGGCTTCTGATGCTTCTTGCCTGTTATGCTTTCTGATTATTCTGAATCTTTGTAGTAAGAATGTTTTCATTATAGGTGAATATACTGTAATAAAGCTTGCTAAGTTTTTTTTGTGTATTTAGGTGTTCATGGACCTACCAGCCTAGGGTCATTTAGTGTCACAAGGGCTTATCAAATGCCCTAAAAGTAGGTCTACAGTTTTCTTGGCTTACCTCTCTGAAGAATGTGTGCTGTGCACAAAAATTCAGAACATTTAAAAACTTACAGAACTTTTTTGTGACAAAACATGAACAAAAACAAGCCAGTGACTCTCATTCACAACAGTTGTAGTCACCGTTTGTTTGGCTCCTCTCTTGGTTTTTCACACAGAGTATTCCCAGTCTGATGGAAATACCTCATCCCAAAGCTAGGCTGGTAATGCCTTGCCTGTGCAGGGCTAAATTCAGAGGCTGATTCACAGGATTCAACTCACAAAGTTGTAAAGTATGCGTTTATTTCGGCGCCGGGAGCGTAAGGGATATCTCCGCAAAGTTACGCTCACCTGTTGTTAGCCCGTGCCTCCTTTTTATTCTCTAAAGTATTACATATGCATTAAGTTTCGCAATCTGTCTACATATTCATTTTCTAAGCCCGCCTAGCCCCGCTTCATATGTTAATCATCTTCTTCCTTCTTCTGCACTTGCGTAGAGCCCTTCTAGTGGTCGTCCAGGTGGTCATCCTGATGAAGTAAGGCATCTTCCTCAGAGTTAAACTTTTCACCTTCTCAGTTGGCGCATGCTCTTTAGGCTCCTGGATCTCATCCAGACCATAGATATGGCCTTGGCTGGTCCTCTCCTTGTTTCACCTGTTACTTATTTCCTAAGGAGGACGCTAATGCCACGCTTCAGTACCGTTAGACAAATCATGTAGAAATTTCTCATTACCCCTTACCCATTGTTTATTGTTTTTGCCTTAACTCAAGGTGACTTATAGATCTGCCCCTTTGCTGTGTAGAAACCCTCTTTACCATATTTGATTTTTACCTAAATGCTATACAGCATGCTGTCTTGCACCTGCCAGTTTGCAGCCTAGTTTATCTGCAAGTTGGTCTGCTGAGAGGAGTCAGACTTTCTGGGTGCCTCAGCTCTGAAGGGTGTCTTTGTCACTTGGTCATTCATCTGAATAGTCCAAGCTCGGCTGAAGCATTTGTAAAGGTCAGCCTTTGAGATCTGTGGCGATTTAAATGTTGCAGTTACAATTTTCCTTAGGGTTCCTGTAAATGGAATGATTTGGTTTCTCTGTATTCCCATCAACTTGCGAATAATCTAGTACCATGAAAATGTATTTTATAACCTGTAATTTACAAGTCAGTTGAATTAATTCTTCCATGAAGTGTGATTGGATTTTATGACATTTGAAGTGCCTCCTCTGAAAATCACGTATTTTGTCAGCTACAGAAGTGCATTAACCCTGTGCTAGCCTTTTCTAGGAGAAAGTTTCAATCAAGTTGGTTAGTGGTATCAACAAAGACAAGTAAATAGCTATTTCCTTTTGCTGGAGTTTGCAGCATAACTGATGCACATGTCATGGCAATGACCATGGCTCTTTCGGTATTGAAGAAGAATCATTGTTCTCCTTTGGCTCATTAAGGCTGGGCTCAACTGATTTATCAAGACTTGGGGCACTGCAGTATTTTTTTTTTTCTTTTTACTGAGCACAGGTATTTAGTGCTTGTTTGGAGGATTTTAGGGATTATCACATTAAAACCTGCCTACAAGGCAGAATGCTTTATGGCCAGTACAATTGGCTTCCTTCTTTTGCATGGTGAGTACTGTTGCTTCTGCAACTTTCCTGCACTTCTGTGAGGTTTTAAAACAATCTCTTATCTGAAGATATGTCATATACCGTGTATGTGACGAGTTCTTTTATATTGTTTGACTAATTTTAAAGTGTTTGTCACGGGCAAGCTTAACCACAAAGCACTTATGTTAACCTGAATGAATTATAACTATTATAAACAATTTAGACACACAGTTCTGAGTAGATGAGCAAGTGGAGACGTGGGGAGGATACAGGATGGTGTTCTATGTCTCTCACCATGCAAAAGAAGTTTACAGGAGAGAGACCCTGCTCCAGGATCACATGAATATTAGCTAGCCGTGGTCTGAAAGGGACCTTCTGGAGTCCAAAGTGACTCCACCCTCTTCCAAACATGAGGTTAGTTTCTGCCACAGGAGCTAAGTGGTACAGAAGTTTCATGTTAAATTAATGTTTGTTTATAGTCACCCTAAACATTTACATATAATATCAAGAAAAAAGATAAAAATTCATGTGACCCTTTATAATTGGTTACTCAGTCAATATCTCTATAGCTATAGTAGATTTACACTGGAAAATTTCCAGTATAGACTGGCTTTTTCATGTAACCCTCTTCCTAGCCATAGCTGAAGCAGTAAAGTTTGCCTTTTACCATCTGTGGCCTGCTAGGATATAGCCTTCATGAGTACAAAACTATCTGCTGTGGCTCACATCTAAGGCATGATTGCACTTGGATGCCCAAGCTAAAAGCTTTCCTCTCCCAGCTGCTTGTCAACAGCTAGAAACAACTGCTTCTACAGACCTGTTGGCCAATTGAACCTAAATTTAATTCCCGTTGAATCGAAAACAAATCCAGAGCATCTCACTTTAATCATATTTTTTCCCAGGAAAGCACCCTAATTTTCACAAATCTATTCATTTCTAAGCAGCAGCATAAATTCTGAATTCACCCTCCTTTGAACATCGTAATTACTTTAATTTTCTAGACATTGTAGGAAAGTATCTTTCTTGTGGTATACATTTCTTTTGCAGTTAGTCTTTGCCCTTGATGTGCATTTCAGCTGTGTTTCAGCCCCATATCAGCAGCGGCCCTGTATATAAGTTGTTCCCCTGCACATTGTACTTTCCATTTTAAAGTGCACCATAGGAAATTGGTTTAAAAGAGAAGGGAATATTTACACCAACAAAAATCCTACACCTAGCATAAGTTAGCTAGATATTTTCATGGGTTCCCACTGAAGCTGGAAGCAGCAGTGCAAGGGTGGGGTTTGCACCACAGATGGGGCAGGGGGGTGAGGTCTGGAGGGGTGAGACCTACCCACACCCTATCAGCTGTTTGTGAATCCACATCCAGAGGGTGAAGCTGCATGATAGAGCTGAGCCAAGCAGCTCATCGTCTTCAATTTTAGGCTTACTCTGCTACAAGAACATATAGTTCATCTTTGGGATAGGGCCTTCACTGTGTAGTGTAGAGAACAGGACTGCACAACTGCCGGTAATTTTGCTTATCAAGCAAAGTACTTGAGTAAGTGGAAAATTGTGACAATACTTTTCATAAGTATGCATTTGTACAGATCTCACTGGCTATGTGGGTCTTTCTGCCTCTACACAATATTACAGGTTTCTCACCAGGGCCAAGCTGAATAATGCACAATAAAAAATGTAAGTAAGTGAATCTAAATACACCAGGATAATATTATACATGGACTATGCAGATTGGGCAATAAAGGGGTGTCTAAGAGTAAATAAAGATCAGGCAGAGTATGAAAATCCTGACAGCAGTATTCTGGAGACGCACCTCATTGGAGGGGAAAAAACCACCCCCAAAAATCCCTGGATGAGAGCAATTGCAGGGTAACGCGGAGCTCCCAGCTTGCACCCAGGCCACCACTGCCTCGCAGCCATGCTGGCTAAAGCAGAAGTTCAGATCCACAGCTGCGGGGGTTCAACAGTGCGGTGTGCCCAGCCGTGCCTGCGGGTGAGTCGAGCAGGAGCTGTTGGCAATAAAGAAAAGCAAATGGGCTGGATGGGCATTCAGGCTCAGACACTGCTGAGTCAACTGGACACTGTCCAGTGGCAGCACAGGGGTGCCAGCACCTGCAATGGGCACGGATGAGAATGCATCATTGTGCATGATAATGCAGTCTCCTTCTGGGGACCAGTACCTAGAAAAAGCTACTTGCTGCTAGCTGTTGTAAGAGCTGTGAGCTCTTGATGATCCTGCCCTCGGTGGCCTCTGGTATCTCCCTTTTGCTCCCAGGAGAAGTAGCCATCTATGTCACTTCCCTAGTTCAGCCTGGGTCTCACAGCAATCTTTATTCTCTGCCAGTTCTGCCCCAAACAGAATTTCTCAGTTGAGAGCCCCTTTCTGTTAACACATTTAAATCTGAAATGATTCCATAAGAATCGATGGAAGTTTCTGACATAAATACGGGGTCTACACAGAGCAAGAGGGAGAGAGACAGAGAGAAGCAGAAGAAGGAAGGAGAGAACTAATTTCCCCAAATCATTTTCATTTTTGCACTCTTGGAGTGTACATGTGGCTCTTAGTAACATGCAATTGCCATATACATAACTGTTGATGAGCTGCTGAAGAAAGGCTCCAAGGATTTGACAGGACAGCTGTGTGTCAGAGGTGGCCTGTTTTACTGAGCTCGTGTCTCCTGGAATGCTGGAGATTCTGATTTCTAATGAGTATTCTCTTCAGTATATAAGCAGTTCATTAAATGCCATCTAACACAATGCAACCTTAAATGAGTTATCTCAAAGCACTGTGTAAACCATCCTGCCCTAATAAAACAAAAACAAGATAGGAAGCAAGGTCACACAGTGAAGACACAATTTACTTGTATCTCATGGGAACAAACTAATAAAATCCCAATGTTTCCCGAGATACTTATTATCACTGAAAATAATTGGGGAGGCACTGCTAACAAGTCAGTATAGGAGTAGCAGGACATTTTTCTCATGCTGCAAAGAGCATTTAGTTAGATCAGGTGCAAAGTTAGAAACAGCCTAACAACTTAAATATAGATTAACTAGCCAGTTATTCCATGCTGAGCTGTTTATTCATCTATCCATCCACCTAAAGCTTTTATACCCTGTTAACCAATGTCCTACATTCCCAGAATGCTTGTCACACGTTAAAATATATACATACAACAGCATTCTTAAAATCCTTAACTATCTCATTTAACTATTAAGCAAAGTTACCAGCAGGTATACAGTCATATTCTCTACAAGGCATGAAGAACCTATTCCAAAGATTCATTACATGTGTTCTTATAGGAAAATAAGCAAATGTAGAAGGCAGATTAATAGAACTTCCTTTCTCAGGGCTGAACTTTCTAAACGTGAAAAAGCTGTGCTTTGTTTCCAGAGCAAAATCTTTGGATTTATCCAGGTTCATACCTTTAGGTAAGTAGCAAGAGCAAGTCCAGTCATCTGTATCTAATTTTGAAATAAAGGCAGAGCCATCAGTTTCTGTCAGATGTTTGACTATCTGCCTTTTAAACTCTGCTGTGTTGCTTGGTTGGTCCTCCAGATTTTACTCTGTCCTGGGTTACCTGTTTTGGGTCAATCAGACCTTTACCTTGTCTTAAATGCTCTGGAGTGAATATATGCTGAATATCTCTCTTCTCTTGTAGAGGAACAGACCTGCTCTCAAACCCTGCTATTCTCCATGGAAAACCTGAGGAAGTCTTCATCAGAAGACAGTGAAACAGTTTCTATCTCTAAAGAAAGGAGGTGGTAGTAATTTCTTTTCCTGGTTCTACCATAAACAGCCACGTACATTGGTCCTCAACAGCTTTTTTTTCATTCCCTAAATGTTACCTTCTACTTGGATTACTCAGATGACATGCTTAAGTACCCCCATCCCATGAGAAGGCGGGTAAACAAGCACATCTTTGGAAAGCTGTGCTAACCTACCCAAATACCACATCATAAACTTCAGTAACATTGTCTCTAGCTATGCTTGTGCCTGGGTTTCCCCCGCCATCTTTTTTTTTTTTAGGATGATATTGTAACACAAACAACTTGTCCTTGGTTATGAAGGAGTATTGTCTGTGTTTAATTAACCATTTCTTTAATGAAGTAACATCTTATTGTATGTTGTTTATGTAGCCAAGGCTTTTGATTACTAAAAAGTGTTGCTCTGGAGATAAAGACAAAAGTTTGGCAAAGGAAAGTGGTCATGGACTGTCCTCAGATGACACACAACCATATACAGATAAAGTGGGTAGGGAACTTCATCAGAAAAGACCACCACAGACCCTTAAAAGAAAGAGGGCACACACAGACAGACCTGAAAGAGAGCCAGCAGAGATTATGCCGTATGATTATTCTAGCTAAGTAGATCAGGATGAATATGTATTAAGTAGATAGAATACAAATAACTTTAATGTATGAATGTAAAAAGACATTGGCAGAATGGGTGTGCTTGATTTGTGGAAAATCCACTGAGCACCCAGGCCTGAATAAAAGCAATATCTCTCCTGAGCATGTGAGGATTGGTTTATTGCACACCGGGTAAAAGATCCACTTTTTCAGACAACAATATGAGTCTACATCATGTCATGAGTTAATCCCATCTAGGTATTTTCAAATTTCAGGCTACCCACCTCTAGAACCATCAATAATCAACTTTTTCCTTGTTCTTCCACTCTCCAGATGCCCATATCTTTTTCCCAGTTTTAAGGAGAAACGATCCATACCGCTTCAGTGCACCACAGAAGTGCAGCAGCAGGCCACAACGTGCAAATTGTTAAGAAAAAAAAAAAAAAACACCAAAACCTCTTTTTAATCAAAATTTGTTGGATTTTCATCAGCAAAGCACAATCTTTTTTATTGTTTCTGAAAGAAAAGGCTGCATGACCAGGCTGTCAGAAGTCTGGAAGAAAGTGACTGTAACAGCCAGATAAACAAGTTTTTAGCAGGTTTAGAGTTGCTTGGCCTTAACAGTTCTGTTTGAGGGACTTAAATAACAAAGTATGTCCAGAGGGTGGGAAGGAGAAGGAATATTGGGATTTGCCAGCTGTTTGTAAGCTAGATAAAAAATGTCTAACAATCAGGTTTCCACAAGCTGAGAGGAATGTTATTCAGGAAAACAAACTAACAAATAAAACAAAAACAAACTAAAAAAAACACCACCATCATCGACAACATAGCAAATAGGGAGCGTCTTCTCAATTTTATCTATGCTGACATAAGCACATTTTCTTTTACAATCATCCTGGGTACAATAGTTTATTAACAGTTCCTTCAAGGCCTTCATATTTCACAAATTGCTGGCAAATCCTGCCAGTTTTCTCCCAAGAATCTCTCACTTGCTGTTCCCAGCCATCAGCCACTTCTTCCCATGAATGTCCCATAAATTGCATGGGATGCTAAAGTGACAAGAACCATGAGCCCATAGTAAATTTGACAAAGAGTGATCCCCACCCCATCTTCAGCTGGCCAGTGTCTCTTGACCATCCTGTAGCTGCCTGGGCCCAGCGGGGTGTTTCTGGCAGTGGCAAAGCTCTGTGCTGCATCAGGCCAAGATGACCAGAAGAGAAGGATGCACAGAAATGCATTAGAAGCAAGGCAGGAATGGAAGCACAGCCTGCTGCTGTGTCCCAGGCCAGCGAGAGGTGCCAAATTCCCCCTGGACTGAGTGTGAAAACTGGTTCACACGAGAAAGTTATGAGGGCATGTGCAACATAATAAACATTTTTCCTATTTTCCAATTTAATATTTTCATCTCAGTATTATCTTGATAGTAGATAAGCTACACTGTCTTTTTGTCAAATATTGTTACCCTAAAATGCCATCACATCTGATGCATGTGCACACATCTAAGTCTGCTACAACATTTTCTGCTGGGATTCCCCCAGTTAAAAAGCATTGGAGACAGTGCTGCAGTGAGCAATGTATCTGCCCACGCAGATATGCCCAAAACCCTCTCAAGCGTGTAGAAACTGGGAAAACAGCCAGTGGCTTGGATAGAAGCAGCATATGGAGAGAATATATAGATTTTCACTTTTCCTGAGCTGGTGGTATAATCTTGGAAAATATAGTCTTAGACTTTTTCAGGTTAAAGAAAAGAGGAATATAGAGACTTCATTCTGTTAACTTAGATGGGTAGTAATACTCCTTTTTACTGTTCTCACAAAGTGGTTGTATAGATCTTAGGATGTGAGGCTTAGCAAAAAGGAATGGAATGTTAAACACTTCTGAATAGGAACAAAAATCTTAAGTTTCGTTGTGATAACATGCTGAATAAAGTGATTAGATGTGGCTATTTGAGAAAAATAAAAGCATATTCTATACTTTGTTGTCATTTGTTGTGATTACAAGGAGTGCCCCTGAAGTAATAGAAACTCCCTGACAAAATAGATCAGATTAAAACCTGTCAAACGCAGGTCTTTTTTGTTTGAAGGTCAGACTGCATTTTAAAGTAAACCATTGTCAGAGAATTCACCATTACTCAGAAATTTCTCCTCAGGCACTTAACAGTCATAGCAAAGTCAAACTCTCCATCTTCCTCCCATTTTACCTCAATCAGCGTGTTGCATTTTATGTTTCATGGATACTCTTTCCTTTTTCTCTTTGTCACCCCTAAAACCAGTTTTGCCCAGCTCCCAAGTTTGCATTCCTTTAACTGTCAGCAACTGGCCACTGGTGACCAGTTTTCGCACCATCCCGTGTGCCCACTTTCAAAGTTTCTGTTATCCCATGCATATACTCCCCTACACTACATCTTTGGGCTCAGGTTATAAATAGTTCATTCCACTCAGCATAAACACTTGTTACTACCACCTGTTTAGAAACTATAGTTATAGTGCACGATCATACAAAGGTAAGCAAAAATAAAGCAAATTTGCAATGGAAAATTGTTCATTAGAAAAATGCTGTTACATCTGAAAAGCTAATAGAGAGCTCTGGGCAAGCCACAATCAATACAGGGTAAAGCATGACAAGTCCTGAGACCTGCACTGTTAGCTTAATACAAAATATGGTTACCTGTAACTTGTGAAGGCACCACCATACTTATTGGACTACAAAGATATGGATTCATGCATCACAAACTGCAATAACTTCTGCCAATACAAAATCAGAATTACAGAAACAGAAACTGATCAAGTTACCTTAATGAAGGAATATTCAACTAAAGGCTACACCAAGCACTGCTTCCGTCTGGTGTCTAGTCTTCATCCTATTCCAGTGACCAGTGTTGCCAGCTCTAATGGCTCTTTTTGATTTCTGTGTCCTAAGCAGTCTGGAACATTGAGTGTACTACAGCTCAAGAAAGCAACACTAGTTCCCAAAACTATTTCACCATATATATGCAATTCTGAGAAATACCTACAAAAACAACGGAAGAAACTGGAAGTTAGTAGCAACAACTGCATTGAATGAAGAGCATTGCTAAGGACTCTCAATTACTGGAAACACAACCAAGCATGAGAAAAGGCAACAGTCATTCTTTTTTTCTATCTCTAATAATGGTGGGTACCTTACACCAGAATCAAGAGTATAACATTGCTCTCAGGGATCTCAGCACCAGGAAACTCCAGTGCTGACCTTCAGAAGGGAAATCTGAAGATTTTTCTACTGGCAAGCACTCGGCCAGCTTTAGGGTACTAGCATTTTTCTCTAGAATGTAACAACAATTGCATGCGTCTAGCAAGAATACCACGAACCAGGTGCTTTGCTTGCTTTTCCTTTATACATTGACCAAAGATCTTGTGTATTATCTTCCATTGCATTCTGAATAGTCTGGCACTTCGCACCAGAAACACATACTGATCTGTGTATTGGCATCACAGCCTTACGTGGGCAGAGCGCAATCCTTCCTTTACAGCTGCCTGCATCCTTCCTGAGAGGATCACACACAGTCTGAATGTACCCACACAGCTCCTGTGAGGCCTGTTTCCTGGCAGTGTGTGCATTAGGTGTGCTGAGCAGTGCCCTAGTGAGGCTGACACTGTTTACAGAATATTTCATTTAAAGATGCAAAATAAATTTTCTGTTTTGAAAAATCACATGAACTGAAAGGCTTGCCTGACTTTAAAATCTCTGCACTCAAAACAACCAACTTGTACTAATAGACCTTTAAAGGCTCTTTTCAAATGCATTCAAAATATGGTTGTCTTCTTTTGGAAAGCTTTACAAAAGATCTAAAATAGATTAAGTGGTGTTGATTCAGGTTTTGTCTACATTAGCAAGTCAATGCAACAGGAACAGAAAAATATGGCGGTCTTGAGGCTCTTCAGCTCCTCATTCCTTTCAATTCATGCTGTATCTAATTTATTATAGTGTTGAACATCCTTTTTGGACAAGGTTCAAAACTTTTGAAAAGGAAACCCCAAAAGAATCAAGTATAAACCTGTACCAATAACATTGCTGCAAATAAATGTCACTAATAGTTTTAAATGTACTTTAAACACGTGCACATGTGCATATATGTGTATGTAGAGGGATTTTTCAATTGCTGTGTAATATAAATACCCAGCACCCCTCAGAAATATGGGATCTTTAAATATATACAAGACAAAGAATGTAATAGAGCTGTCCTGAACCACACTTGAAAAAACATCACAGATGTCACACCCTGAAAGACTCTTAGTCTACATCTGAAGTAAACAAACTTATCTCGATTAGCAACTATGCATGGAGGCTGTTATCTACCTTAACGGGTGGTACACAGATAAACAGGATACCAAGTTAAAGAAAACACCAATGTCCCTGTAAAAACAAATCAGTCACTCAGAGAGGTGGAATCACCTCCACACTATCAGTATGGAACTGTGAAAAACCCCATTTGTTTTTCTATCTTCTTCAGAACTGGGCATGCAGTTCTGGATCCCGTTTGGCATTGCTGTGTATGTAAGTGTCGTTCTATTGCTGTTGGAAGGAAAATGCATAAGTAGTATTTGGTGTAACGTTCCACTGTTTGTTCTTGGTCAGCCTGGTTAAAAGCTTCAGGGGCAACTCTGCTTCCTGCCCAGCAGACCCTCTCAAGGAGGCAGCGTGCTGTGCTTTCACATTACAGAGTTGAGATTGACACATTATTGCTCGTATAATGCCTGTAATTCTTACATGCAATGAGCCCTTTCCTTTCCATCCGACCTCTCCTGTATTATGTTCATGTTTGGTGTGACCATCCTCTTTTGATTTACGTAGCCATCAGTTTCTAACCTGCATCTATTTTGTGATATTTTGGAGGGTGTGACACGTATCCCTTCATTGCACCACTGGGGACATTAACTTTTGTTTCTATCTTAACATTCTGGATTTTCAGCACTTGTGCCTTTGATCCTTGGGGACAAGTTCAGTCTCTGTGGTTATTCCAGATTAAGAAGCTACATACACTAACTCATAGCAGAGTTTTGAATTTCCACTTAACTTGTGTTTAATTGCACCCTTCCCAGGACAGCCAGTCTTCATCAAAACCAACACATGAACAAAATCCACACAGACAAGCTGCACACATCCTTGTTTATCACCATCTCCTACTAACAGATAATAAATCTTGAGCCTATACAACAACATTTCACCCATCTACACATCACTCTTCATCCAAGGGGATGGTTAGTAATGTTACCATGTTCAGAGCAAATACCACCCCTGGATTTCTATCTTTTGGAGATGACCGTACCATGTTTACAGGTCCAGGCTTATATCTGATTCCTTTATTCTCTGAGTTTCATCCAAACATTCTGAGTGTGATCATGTCCCATCTCTGCATAACAGTAATTTTGATAAGACTGGAGTCAGCAAGTATGTGTTCAGTCCAACCTTTTGGGTTGTCACCTCAATTGTTGGTTGTTCACAACTGCTATCAATTTCTATATTTTCTTCCAGACCCTCTACTAAGATGTTACCAACCATTAGCCACATGGAGGGAACTATCAAATCCAATTAAAAGGCACAGCAGTTCTTAATAACCTTCCTATATCTTTGTCCTCATACCAACGATCCCTAAGTAGGCCAGCAACAGCTCCCGTCCTTAAGCAAGCTGAGTTAGCACTATTCCAATAGTAATGTGTGTGTCTTCTCTCCGTGTTTTCCTGCCCAATTCCCTATCTGAGGAGTGGGAGGAAGTATGTGAGAGAGAGGGAAGGAAAGCGCGAGCACACACGTGTGCAGGGCAGCCTGTTCCATCCAAAGCAGTTTTACATCTTTTTGGAGTCTCTGGCTGTCATCTCAGGAGATTATTTCATTTCCTTTCAAATTCCCCACATCGATCAAGATTCTGTTTTTTCTTTCTATAAACTTGGCCTTTCTGGCTAGGTCTTAATGTACTCCAGCAAATATTTTTTCTTCCTGTCCCTTGCAATTCCCATTTGCTCTCCAGTTGTATAAGCCATCACCTGGCCTTTCTTCCTCATCTTCACTCAAGCTGGTGGTGCTCCAAATGCCTCCATCCATAAGTATCCTATCCCTCATTTCTTGTTCTCCCTGTGGACATGCTGCAAAGTCTCCCAGACTTGTTCTAGCTCTCTGAACACCTGCTGACATCTCTCCCACAAGGACAGCTGCAGTGCAACATTTCATTTCTCTCCTTTAGGACAATATAGGCCATCACATCTTTCCTATGCATATCTCAGCCTGGCAGTGCAACAAGAAGCCACTAGTGCATCCGAATCCCAGGAGTGACACCGTTAACACAACACTCCTTTCTGACCAGAGTCACACCACAGCTTACAGCCCTTCATCCTCAGTCTTTGTACCTGAGCAAAGTTATTCACATTCTCCACCAAGCTGCTGGCATGGAAGAAAAAGATCAGGCAATAGTACTATTGAGGGAAGAAAAACCGACCGTGAGTTTTTGAATAGCTTATGTAGACTATAACATGTAAGTGCAGTAACTCAAGAACAGTACCAGATACAATTCTGTCTTGGCATTATTACAATATAGTTATCTCACATATCTTGTAGTAAAAATGAGATAATTATGGGATACTCATGAGGTAGCTTGATAACAACAGATAACTAAATTTATAACTATGATAAAGGCAGTAGATAGATATAACAAAAATCAGAGAAAGACTGGAACACATGTTGAAGACAATTACATATAGTTTACATAGGTTTCCTCAAGGGGCATAACTATGCTGGCAGAATAGCTTTTTCCATGGTACAGTTGAGGCTTATTGGTTTCTGCTGGTAAAGCTGTGTCACTAAAAATAACTAAATAAAAGCACCCTTGTGCTGAATACTGTTAAGGGAACAAAGTAAATTGGTCTCACCAAACCTTTGGTCTCACCATGGTCATTCATGTTCCATTTGATAGCTTTTGTTATCATTCTCTTAAGAGGTGACACATGTCTGTTTCACTATACATTATAATTTTAATTGATAAAGTAATTTAACAAGAGCATTGTAGACAAGACTGCTCTTTCTTGGAGATCCGTTTATACGCAAAATCTCACTCAAACTGAAGAAATTCTTAGCCCCAGAACATTCAGAAACAGGTTGTGTGTAACATTAAGTAAAAAAAAAAAAAAAAACTAAACATGTTAAACAAATAGTCTTTTATGGCATATATTGGATCCATTTATGCCATTAAAAGGCTAGATTTGAACACCATTCTTGGAATCCTGTCTTAGGGCAGCAAAAGAAACTATCAAATATGTATCTGATATCTCTGCAGAAGGCTATTTAGGAGAAGAATTAAAAGTGTGTTTTATAGCAGAGGTATGGACAGATAGGACATTAGCCTTTTCTACATTAGGCTATTAAAAACACATTAGTTAGCAAGCAATACAGGACCAATGCTCTTTTATCCACCCTGTCCACTTCTCTGTAGTGACTGGAAAACTATCTGAAATCCATGTAAAACAGAAGGCTCAAATATTGAAGTACTTAATGAGTTAATAGAAAAAACACACCTACGGTAAATAGTAATCTTAGCTACTCACTGGTAAACGTTTGTGCAACTACACAGGAAGCAGAAGGGCTGTGAAAAGCACTGATGTGTTTTTTAGCATAAGATATGAGCATTGGAAGAGAAACAAGCTGTTGGTATGTAAGGAACTTGGGTAGCTATTGTTTGACATTAATAGAGTAAATCTGGTGAAGCCTTACGCCGTGCTACAAGCTCTAAGTATCATAGAAAGGCTTGGGTTGGAAGGGACCTTACAGATCATCATCATGCCATACGAAGGGATGCCACCCACCAGACCAGGTTGCCCAAAGCCCCATCCAGCCTGGCCTTGAACACTTCCAGGGATGGGGCATCCACAGCTTCTCTGGGCAACCTGTTCCAATGCCTCACCACCCTCTGAGTAAATTCCTTCATTGCTAAGGTACCCAGAAGATTATCCTAAGCGTGTGCATTATACAGACCAGTTTTTAGATAAAAAAATCTATCCAAAGATTCTGACCAGTTGCTTTATTTCCCTGTAAGCACAAACTGTCCGCAAAAAGCTCAAGATGATAGCATGGTAAGGACTATCTATACACATGAAGACTTTACCCATGGCTGGACAGGGGGTGGTGTAGTGGCAATTGAGCAACACTGAGCAGCACTGTGTTGGGGTCTGGGGGGTGTGCATGGCGGGGGGGGCATGTTGACTGGGAGCAGCCAGATGAGCGCCATACTCGGGAGATAACAGAAGACATCCTGCCCCTCAACAAAGAACCACCAGTCTGAAGGAACATAATGTGTATGTGTCAAGAACTGATTGGACTATAGCTGGCAAAACAAGGATTGTACAGGTATAAGAACCCAGGGAAGGTCTTGAGTGGGGTCCCTCCTTGGAGGCACCTAGCTCAAGATGATATATGAGTACCATTAAATTCTTGATGCTTTAAATAAAAGTTGACAGTGAATTCTGGATGCCTGGGGAGACCCACAATGCTAGGGGAAACAATGGGATCCCCAAATAATTTTGGCACCCCAGATGAGGCTCCTGAAACTGTGCATATTGGCATTTGTATGATAATTCTGTGGGAGTAGAATACTCGTAGGAAGTATTATTGTAAATACAGGTAATCATTCAAACATCTGTATTTGTAATTTTACTATGATTGTGTGATATGACATTACTCAGCTCCTGCTACATCTCATCAATTAAGTCAAATTACACACTGTATCAGAGTCTATTGCCTATTCCTACTGGAATGAACCTCACATTAGTGAAGAAACTACTGCAGCACGATGATTTGCACAAATTATTAAAGCATATACAAAATAATGGACAGAAAACTATAGTCACCATCCACCATGATCCAAAGGAAATACACTGTGTTCTAGAGATGGTTAAGAAGAATGGTGGATACCACTGGTGGGAAGTACTATTGGGACGGTCTCCCACTAGCTACTGTGGTTCTAAATCTTATGTTACATCCAATCATTGTATTGATCATAATGTTGGTGTTAGTGTGCCTGCTTACCATAATCTTCTATGCATGGCTGTGGAGATTATACCTAAATACCCAGAGGCAAATTGAGCCTTTTAAATATAAAAGGCAGGGATGTACATAAAAAAAAGGGAAGACACTGAAAGAGAAACAAGCTGTTGGTATGTAAGGAACTTGGGTAGCTATTGCTTGACATTAGTAGAGTAAATTTGGTGAAGCCTTAGGCCACAATATAAACTCTGTGTAACCCAAACACGGTATGTGATAATGATTAAACAGCATTGAGCAACATTTTGTTAAGGCCTGAATGAGACTGATAAGGGGAAGAAAAACATACTGACCAAGGACGGCGCCAGATGAGCGCCATACTCGGGAGATAACAGAAGACATCCTGCCCCTCAACAAAGAACCACCAGTCTGAAGGAACATAATGTGTATGTGTCAAGAACTGATTGGACTATAGCTGGCAAAACAAGGATTGTACGGGTATAAGAACCCAGGGAAAGTCTTGAGCAGTCTCCCCCCTTGGAGGCACCCAGCTCAGGCTGATACGTGAGTACCGTTAAATTCTCAGTGCTTTAAATAAGAGTTGACTGAGTGAATTCTGGATGCCTGGGGAGACCCATGTTGCTAGGGGAAAACAATGGGATCCCCCAACAGCATGACAGTTTTTGGTATGTTTTTCACTGTCCACAAATATGTTTCCATTTTGTTGAGAGAAACTGTGAGGTGGAGTGAGCAGTACCCCCTGCTCCTAACACCTGGTAACATGGGTAGCATAACAATAAGGCAAACATCCATAAAATGTAAGGCATCACCCTCCCCCTTTCTGGCCTCAGGATATGGGACCAGCCATTAACAGCATGATTAAGCCTATTGGCATTACCAGGTGCAGGTTTGCCAGGGTGTGGTGGCACCCACCATGGAACAGGGAAGCTAACAGCACATGAGTTGACCTATAAAATTAAGCAGCAGCAATCCCTGAGTGGGTCTTGGACAACAGCTGCTGCTGCACAGCAAAGCCTGTGATCTCTTAGTGGGCAGGTACACCTCCACTGAGGATTGAGTGGCTCATGTTCTTTAAGGTAAAGTCTGAGCCTAGGGTATGATTATAGTATTGCATGCTGATTAATATGAATTTGACCCAACCTGCAGAAGGTTCAAGTGACTGAAATGTCTAAGTAACAGAATTCTAGAAATCCTGTGCAACTGTAAGCCAAACCCTAGAAAGTAGAGATAAGCTATAATGATTGCAAAAAAAAATTATATAATAAATTTCTAACCACAAACCTGGTGGCAAGTCCTCATTTTGTCAAAAATTCCTAAAAGAATCTACCTGTCCTCCATAGCATTGGGTGACATGAAACCATCTGGAAAAAAGAGGATGTTGTCCATAATTTCTCATTAAGAATAAAGAATATCTTAAAACTATATTACTACTAACATTCTATCAGTTCCTGCAGAAGTGTTTCATTACAGTGATTTTTCATACTCTAGTATTTCCTTAATTTCACACCTGTACTTTCCTTAATAATTCCACACCTAAATACTTGATAATACTTACTGAATACTCCATGAATAAAAAACATAAAGGGCATTACTTCCTTATCTCTAAATATTTTTTGCTTAGTGTTTCAGAGAAAAAGAATCAAAAAAAAAAAAAACCACACACCCAACCACCTACATTCCCTTTTTATTTAGAAGATAGACATTCTCAAAGAAGGATGTCTCCGTTTAGACAATGAATTTATGCACCTACCAGTTTAGGCTCCAAAAGGCCTACTCTCTGACCAAAGATCTGAAGTTGGAAGATGAAGGAAGTATGCCTGGTAGGTCTCTCAAATTAGTTCACTGCTGTGTTACACTAGGAGCTGTATTGCATCGTGGAACCAAATGATAACTGTGAAAAACACAGAATCACAGAATATC
>VXAA01001716.1:94034-166954 GCA_013399115.1 Anseranas semipalmata | reverse complement strand
TCATTCTCTGTGCATATATGGAGGATTCTCAATTACTTTGAATATCAACATATGGGGTTCACAATACTGACCTATGTGATGCCAGTGGCTACACTAGACACTGACGAATTGGTTATCATGGAGAGACTATATGCCATTACACAGCTGCTTGAGAATGAGGCTTTGAAGGTCCCATCTTCCACTTTTATTCTAGCAGCTGGAACACGATGACTTATCTCTCATGGGTTATTCTGCACATTAGTTACAGATGATCATAGGTCCAGTCAAAAACCTGTCTCTTGCACATGGGTCATGAACTAGGGGAGAAGCTGTTGTGCTGCAATGCAAGTGCATGAGATGCAGGCACAGCAGAAAGAAAACATGCAGAGCAAGCAGAATGCATGACTTAAATGTTTCTGAATTAAAAAAAAAAAAAAAAAACTCACAAGATCACTCTGACAAAAACAAAGCTCTCAAAGGAGTGGGACATCTTGTGACTTAAAAGATATATTTAAAAGATAGAAAACAGATTATGGAAAAATCTTCACGGTGATTGACACGGAGGATAACTATACTGGGTCACCTAGGCATCTGTACTGTTCCTGTACAGGCTTATATATTAGATGTACAGGCTGGAGCAGGGATAGAGATTGAATATTGAAGTAAAATTTGCACATGATATGAAATTATTAAAGGAAATCAAATATAAAGCTGACTGCAAAGAGATGAAATACAAAAAGGTTTCATGATACTTTATGTATAGCCAGATGATAAAATGACTGATGAAATTCAATTATGGGCTCTAAATTATCTATTACCACACAATGAGAAGATGTTAGAATCACTGCGGATAGTTTTTAGAAAACTTCAGGATTCAATAGCTTTTAAAATGGTCAAGTTTCAGTAGCTGTCAAAACAGTAAATAGGATATTAGGAATTACTATGAGAGGATAGAGAGAAACTTTATAGCACTATTTTAATTTGGTATGCACCCATATTGTAAGGATTGAATATAGTTCAGAATTATGTAATAACGCTTGAAAACTTAAAAGAGAAAGGTATCAGATATGATCAAAAGAATGAAGTGGCTTCTGAAAAAAAAGAAAAGGTAAAATTAGGCAAATTAGAATTTCTTGCCTTGGAAAAAAAAAAAAAGACATAAGGTAGGAAACAACTAGGTTTTCTAAAGCCTGGAAATCAGTAAAGATTTTTCATTACTTGCTTATTATGTTATTTATATTGAGAGGACTGAAGAGAAAATGAAGAGATAAGAAGATATAGAACAAGGTAGTGCGGTCCTGGGTTAGAAAATAGGGCTGTTGGATTACACAAACAAAGACCATCACCACTACCAAAAAAAAAAAAAAAAGCTAAACAAACAAACAAAAAACAATAAAACAACCAAACAAGCAAAAAAAGCAGACTTATAAGTCATACAGCCACCGTTCTACATCTTTAGGATGTCTGTGACTCAGAAATTTGCCACTTTGCAACCTTACTACACAGATCCTTAATCTAATAAAAAGATCAAATCCTTGATAAAAGAACATTAGCAAAGAAACAACACAACAAAATTACAGTCTTTGAAAAGCATTTTGCTGGTTTTTTTTGTTTGTTTCTGATGTTGGAATTTCCCTTTCATATTTTCTCTTTCTCCCCACAGTGCTTCTTTTCAAAGGGCTGCAAAAAGTTATAGAAACTTTTAGTTTTAGGAAATGAAACTGAATATTACAACATACTGTACAGCCTCTGAATTATTGCACATCTTTTTTTTTATGTGTATTTGTGTGTTGGACAGGAATTTCCTATTTAACACAACTTACATAATTTTTGCTAATGATTCTAGACTGCAAGTTGTTAAAGACATAGTGTTCACCATTTTATCTTCCCACAATCTTATCACTTTAACAGCTAACAACTGCTATCCAAAGAAGATTCAGGGAACTACTGGTGTAAGGGTGTTCTGGTTACTGCTATATGACTAATTCTATGAAGTTATTCTTAAAAATCTACAGTGTAAAAATGACATATATAGATTGAAAGAAAAATTAGAAGGTTTCAATAGCTGCAACTTTGTGTGCCAGGCCAGTTTTATTTCAAAACTTTAAATGGTCACTTGATACCAATGTATCTGGATTGCCAGTTCTTCTGAAATTTAAAAATAATTATCTTCAATAATGAGGATTTTCTTGTTATTTAGAAATGAATACCCTCAAAATCAAATATTTTAGTTATGCTTATTTTCTAAGGTTATCCTAGGGAAAGGACAACAGTCCTTAGTAGCTGTGGCAACTGCAGTATGGATTGCAGTCATATCTTGTTACTACATGGTAGGAATCAGTGACTTTTTTGTTAGGAAATGAAAACTAGAATCTAAAGATACCATAGTCATTTATCCCTGGCAATTGGACTATAAAACCCTATTAACTCATCATAGCAGTACTTGATACCCACTTTATGCAGGTGTTAGCAGGTAACCTGCAATACAAGACAATGGGAGAATCAAACCCCAGACTACGAAATTAGTATTTTTCTTTCTTCTTCCTTACTTAAGGGCAAACATTGTCTTTAATATAATCGGTACAGTACCTAGGATTGAGATAGCTCTTTTCTTACAGAGAATGTTGCCATGGAAAAGTTTGTCGCGTTTTCAAAAAAAAGATACACACATTGAGCCTAGATTGTGATTTATCTATCTGCTGAACCTAGGTAACTATAGTTTTTAAGTGGGCCTAAGTTTACATAAAAAATGCTGGAAGTCTACACAGGAATAATACTAATAAAAATATCTGAAAGTTATTGGCATATTTTCTGTAGGAGTGTTTATATCTGGAGTTGCTAGAAGTGCAACAAATGTAAAACAGTTGCCTTTAGCAAAAAGTAGAGAGACCATTGCAAATTACATATACTTTGGGGGCACCAGATGCATCAGATCCTACATTAAATATGACCACCTTGAAGGTTAAAAACAACAGCAACAAAAAAGACCAAATTCAGACAATAGGGAATGCATTTTTTTTTTTTACTTGTAAATTATAAAATTAAACGCAGGGCTTGACAGGGAGAGAGCACTCAGGTGGCTTTTGCCTTTCTTTCTTTTAAATACAACATCTTGTGTCCACAGCAAGGTTCTGGTAGCAGGGGGAGATGCATGGGAGGCTTCTGTGGGAAGAGGTTGGGGGCTGTCCCGTGCCAGCTGGCTCCAGTCACTGGCTCCAAAACAGAAAGGGCAAAAGAAAGGGCAAAAAATGCTGAATGGAAAGAGGGTGAGGGAACAAAAAGAGTGAGAAACAACAAAAGGAACAGCAAGGTCAGAGCAGAAGGAGGAGGAGGAGGAGGTGCTCCATGGTGCTGGAGCTCCTGCAGCCTGTGGAGAGGACCACACTGGAGCAAATGGATATTCCCAGAGGAACTGCCACCTGTGAGGAGCCCACGCTGGAGCAGAGGAAAAGTGTGAGAGGAAAGGAGTGGCAGGGAGAAACCACAATGTACTGACCATAACTGTCACTGACCCCCTTCGCTGCTTGGTGTGGAGTCTGGAGTGAAAGACTGAATTTGAGTCTGGGAAGGGCAAAGAAAGGTGTTGGTCTAATGTCTGTCTTTTTGCTTCCCACTACCCAAATTACCTATTACGTTTGTATTTTAATTGGAAATAAATTGACTTAGTTTTCCCTACATTGAGTCTGTTTTGTCCATGATGGTAAGTGATAAGCAAACTCCTTCTCTTTCTATCAACCCACAAGCTTTCTCATTCCTGTTCTTCCTATTTGCTTCCCCCATGCCACTGAGGGGAGGGGTGAGCAAGTGCTGGGTGGGAGTTTGGCTGTTAGCCAAGGCCAACCCACCACAATTAGTTAAAGAATAAATCTCTGCATACTTTCTAATTCTTTATGTCTTTAGATACAATAAGGAATAATCAATGTACAAAGAAAGATAAACATGCTTTTTTCAGAGTAGATTCCTAAGCACCCTTTTCAGTGGGTTCTATGTGTTTTATTAAAGAAAATGTAATTCATTAATACAGATGGATGTATAACTGGTTTATGCATATAACTATCCTGCATGTTAGCTCCATTCAGTAAATCTCTGTTATTAGCAAAAAATAAAAATAAAAAATATAACATTTGGAATTGTAGCTGTTCCTACCTGGTCATCTCTGTATTTATCTAGAAAAGAACCTAAACATATGGAAGATGTTCTGTATTGTACCATATGTCCTTTCAGCATTCCCAAAAAGCTTTTGGATCCTGGGTTCTGAAATAGAAGTGACTGGGCAAAAATCTGGATGCCTCTGATTTTCTTCTGCCTGAAATATCGAGATAAAGACTGCTGAAATTAATATAGCTGCAATTCTCCCCCATTTGTGTCATGGAATTCTTCCAGGGTTCTGTGGGAAGAGAAGCTCTGGAAACATGACCTACCAACATCTGAATTTCCATGATCAGCAAAACCTAATAAATTGAAGAGTAGAGCAGGGGAAAGAGATAGTTACCTAAGGAAAAAAAAAAAAAAAAAGGAGGGGGGTATTTATAATATCTATCAGGAACAGAAGTTAGCTGAATAGTTAGTCTCTCTACACCCTTTTTATGTGTCGAATTGGTAGTTTCTCTACAGAAAGATCAGGAGCCTAATATGTGCACTGAATTGTCTTCTGAAGGACTTTCAGACTGCTGAGGAAGCCTATGGAAGCGATCTTACAACACAGGTAATTAAAATTTAAAGTTTGTAAGTACTCCCACTTTTCTTTTAGTATTAATCCTATTGGGGGAAAATATACCCTATAATGTAGGCTATTTAAAACAACACTGAATTGTGATTGTCTTCTTTGTTTGCATTACACTGAAATTTATTGAAGAAGGAGAGCCTGTTCATTCAACTTGGTAAACCCAGATCAGTGGATCAGAATTATTAAAAACTATTATCTCACTCAGGTTTTGTACCCTAGAGAACACAAGAAATAAAACACAACCCCTTTTTCTGGATGCCAAGGTGATTAATGATTTTATGTCAAGGATGAATATTATAGATGAACAACATTGCAATCTTTAGATAAAATGAGAAAATGTAGAAGGTGATTAAAGAGTTTAATTTACTTAGTATGTTATAATTATGCTATGTTAAAATACAGAGAATTACAACAGAATTTTTCGTTTTATCATTTATTAATACTCCTTTTGCTCCAGCAGGTTTATATTATGAAAACAATTTTTGAAGGCAAGGAGGGACACATGCAAGGATTATTATTATTTTTTTAATTTTTGCCTTTCTCTGTTATTGTTTATCTCTCTCTTCTTATATCTGAATTCATGACTTCTCTCCACATTATTTTTCCTTTCCACTGCATTGTAGTCTCAGCTTTATATTGGAAAGCTGCTCCAAACAGCTAGATTCTTGCCACTGACAGCATTAACTTCAATGTGCATGCTTTGTCCTGCTATTTTACACAGTTTGTTGTTCCAGTTAAATTCAGTGGTGGCCAGGGTTTATCAGCATTAGACCAGAGGAAAAAAGAAATGAGGTCTAATGAGGTC
The DNA here is from genome assembly GCA_013399115.1 of Anseranas semipalmata. Taxonomy (NCBI): domain Eukaryota; kingdom Metazoa; phylum Chordata; class Aves; order Anseriformes; family Anseranatidae; genus Anseranas; species Anseranas semipalmata. The sequence continues at coordinate 161,444 of VXAA01001716.1, read as the reverse complement.
ACACTGTTCTAATGTAACAGCCACTGAAGGCAAAAAAAGCAAACCCTTCCTGCTTAAATGAGAGCAGAATCTGTTTCTGCTTTTTCATAAAACACATGGTATGGATATACCTCTTTTTTTTCTAGTATTTTCACATCCCAGTGTCTCAAAAACATTCCTGTTTATTTTAATAAATGTTCTTTTTTTTTTATTACTTTTTTTGAATATTGTGTTTTTCAAAATCTAAACATAGAAATAAACTGGAAAGGCTAAAAAACATTTCCTTAGGGTATATCATATACTTCTTTTATTCTCCTCACACCTATAAGAGAATATTTAATGTTACTGTAGGCCATGGGATTATCATTTTGTTAGGCATACCATGCGATCTGCATTTAACCACTGTATGACCCTTGGCTTCAAAGCATGACAAGCCAACAGACAGGTGATGACAACAAAGAAAAAGATGTCCAAGAAATGTGTCTATTTGATTGAACTGTATTATATAGGACTGCTTTTTATTATTACATTTATTCAGACTGGCTGAAGTCTAAAAGCTAGTCAACTAACTGTATCTGAACCAGTGAGTTCTCGCACTTCTACCTTTCCAGTTCTCTCCCTCATCCCACCTGGGGAGAGAGAGCGAGTGGCTGTGTGGTACTTAGCTGCCTGCCAGGATTAAACCACAACAGTCTCTTTCTAAAGTTATCTCGCATCCTGCTCATGCAGCCACCTCAAAGCACACACAGTACAAATCATATGTAGCATTTGTGCCTCACCTTACTGATATGAAAAATACGGAGTTTTCTCTATCTGGAAATTCTGCAAGATAATTTATCTTGATCAAGAATTAATACAGGCAGATCCAAGCAGGAGTATGTTACATAAACATGTCCTACAGGAAGAACTGGGAGTGCTCATAAAATGTGCCAGTGTGTAATAGCATATAAATTTATACAGGTTTCAGTGTAAAGAGAAGAAAAGGAACAACAAAGACCTTCTTAGATGCAGAAAACCTGCTTGTTCTTATGGCTGTAAGGCAATGAAATATAGAATATTCCAGTTCTATATCTTGTATAAGATAAGGACAGATAGGAGTTACCTTTTTAAATGTCCCTTTTGGAGAGTAATTAAAAACAAAACAAAAACAAACAAACAAACAAACAAAAATTCAACTTTCCATTGCCATGAAAAAGATGGAAAACAGCTTCTTTATTCAGCAACTGTTGCAGGAAGAATTTCTAGGATTGGCAAACCTTTCTTGCCAGGAACTACGTATTAGTAAGTATAACAATGGCATGCTAGGATGAAAATGAAATAATTAAAATAATACTATAATAAAATTACATTAAAATAATTATGGAGATAACCTGAGGGTTCTCTTATTTATGAGGTTGTTAATGTTTGTATTCACTGATGTACTACTTTGTCATTATAATTATGGTTATAATTTTCTAAATAGGTAATTAAAGGAAAAACTCACTATATTAGTGGTTTCTGTCTTTTTATAACAGGAAGTTCTACTTTTGTCACTATTTGTTTAATTAATTCCACATACTGCTGACATCTAATGACCAAATAATCCCATCTGCTTTGATATTTGTGAGATATCAAAAATAGGTAAGTGGAAATTACACAATAGCTATTTTGAGAGATTTCTGTCCACACAAATACCTGTTGTTTACAGTTCATTAAATTATGGAATAAAAGTTGTGTAATTCTTACAGCTAAATGGCTTCAACTCAAAAGAAACTCTCCTTTCCACACTGGACAGCGGATAGGAACAAAAATAAAAAATAGCTTTGAAAGGCTTTATTTATGTCTATTAAAATTTCGCTTCAGTGCCTGTTGTGCAGTGTTTTATGTTGACTGTTCAGAGTTCAAATTCTATTTTTGGAAATTATATTTATGATGGACGTGTACATGAATTGATGAAAGGGAGGAATAAATTACAGACAACGAAGCCAGGAGAAAGTAAGCTGCCCTGAGCTTTGAAGTGAAGGAATTGACTCCGGTTCTGATGAGCACTAATTAAAGAAAGTACTGTTAGTATTGTCCAGTGATCATGAAGCGTTAGGGGTCTTCCATTCTACATTAAAATTCAGCATTCTTTTGCATATGGAATTGGGCTAGCAGTGGTAAAATCACTTCTGAAGATCAAATCCATGCTGTAGCTCACTCAGATGAGTAGAAGGGCCAAACTTGGGCCATAGCTCAACTGGTGGAGCTAGTCTAATTCTTAGCTCCAAGTGGTGAAGACTCCAATTTATTGTATCAGGAAGATGAAAAATACCATTAGATCCTCAAAAGTTTTTTGAAAATCTAGTATGATTCATTGATGAGATGACTGTTGAGTTGGCATATTTTAGGAAAAAGTTTAGAAACAGACCTGATAAACAGGAAGGTCAGTCATACCATTCATTCCTAATTGAGGTTTTGCCAATCTGAATATTAAATAACCATTTAAAATGGATTTATTATCATGATTTGCTTCAATAAAAGGTAATTCAAGTGTCTTATTTTGATGTCCTTGACACTGAGGAGAATACATCTACAAGGATAACCAGAGGGTTAAAAAAATAGGGACCAGACATGAAATTCACTTAACTGCTTATCTGCTCTGTGCAGTGCACTTGGGAAGACAGGCACCCCAGAGAGAGGTACACATGGGGAGCAGTAACTGCCTGCACCAGTACATGCTGGGGACTGACCAGTTTTGATCGCTCTGTTGACGGAGGCATCTTCTCAGAAACACTATTCTCAGCTCTCAAATTCATTCATTGGATACCACTTTCTTAGCATTTCTTGCTGGGAAGCTTGCAGCTCCCTATTCAACATACAAATCTTTGTATCCCACCTGTGAAGTGCATTCTTCTTATGGCCAGCATTTAGGGCCAAATGTATTTAAGTTAAGCATTTCAGTCTGCTCCCTCCCCATCCGTTCAACTAATCCCATGTGTCCATGTCTTAATTTGAAACTGTCCTTATTTTCCTAATACCTATGAGTAAAGTGTATGTGAAGTACTGAGAAGATCAATATTTTTAATTTAAAATTAATACTTATATTGACACAAACCTTATTTTTATGCCAATAAAAGGGAAGGGAGATACTCTATGCAGTTCAGTGGTCATAAGGCCAAGGAAGGAAACTCTTCCTATGAAGTGTATAGGAATGAATCTCTATGTTGTACAATGTATTTAAAAAGACACACATTATATCTGTCACACCTCAAATATTACCTCTCAATTGACCTAAGCGTTGTATTTCATTAAGGTCCTGACTCTGCAAAGTACTAAAAAAAGGGGGGGTTAACACTAAGGATATGAATATCCCCACCTCATTGAAGCTGTGATGCTTGCTAAACTTAAGTCTTATGGTGAACTATAACCTATCAACCCTGCAACATTCATAACATTCCTGTCATAGCATTCTCTTTATAAATAACATATATTTTAATGTTGTTGGCTGAAAATTTTAGGCTATGTCCATTTAATAAAGACAGAAAAGGGGAAAAAAAGAAAAGTTGTAAAAAATTTGCAGCCATGTTAATCTTATTTGTTTGTGGTGACTGACTCTTGCATTTGATAATCATATTAGCACTGGAAGAAGCTTTGCCAGTTCTGCCAATGGACTTTCACTCTTAATTACTATTTTCAGTAATTTTTTTGGTGTTCAGTGATAATTCAGAGCCACAGCTGCTCTTTCCATTTTGATTTGTTTATTTTCCATAAGACAATTTGTATTATGGAAATGAATTCCATAAAAGTGGGCTTCTCTTGTGTGATATGTGAGTATAATTTGTGTCTTAGAGTTTTTATTTTAACGAACATTTTTTTTTAATAACTACCTGTTAGCAGAATATTAGGTTTTAAGATTTAGCTAATGTGTAGCTATTTTCTTAAGAAATAATGCAAATAGTTCATGTTGATATTACATGAAGCCAATACATTTAAAGAGGATGAATTAAAAATCCTGCAACTGGGAAGGAAGATCCCTTTGCAACAATGCATGCTGGGGACTCGCTGAGGAGCACCTCTGCTAAAAGGGGCCCTGGGAATCTTGGCAGGCAGCAAGCTGAACATGAGCCCACAGTGTGCTCTGGCACCTGAGGTCAACAGAAGTGATCGTCAGGGTATGGTGGCGGAGGATTGCTCCATGAGGGGAGGCAACCTGTGAGCTGAGGGTAGCAGAGGAGTGGGCAAGGGTACTGAACTCACTGTCAAGGAGCCAGAGAGTTGAATCAGTAAGTCAGGATCAGGACCAGGTCTGGAGGCAGTGGTCAGCCTGAGTCCTGTGATCACACGGCAAGTCCATCCTGATGAGGCTGGTCCAAGGTCAATCCAGACGGCAAGTCAGTGGCTTAGGATCACAGGCAGAACCAAGGCAGTACAAGCCTGGGAGCAGATCTGGCTGATGTGCAGCTGCAGTATTGCTCCGGTGAGGGCCAAGCACGAGGGCCTCACCAGGAAAGCAACTCCCCAGGGAAGGAGAGGCAGAACCTCACTTCTGTCTTTCTTCACAACAGCTCTTAGCAGCAGTGCTTAGTCAGTCTTGGACTCAGTCAACTGAGCTCAAAGAAGAGATGGGCTCACAGATGTGACAATGATTATTCTCCTTTCCTTGGCATTTGCTAGACCAATCTAGAATACTACATCCAGCTTTGGTCCCCCTCCAAGAAAGACATCAGAAAGCTTGTATTTTTTCAGCAGAGAGCTACCAATATGGTCAGGGTGCTGGAGCACTTGCCCTGTGAGAAGAGGCTGAGGGAGTTGTCTTGTTCAGTCTGGAAAAGAGACAGCTTTGGTGGGCAGGTAGCAGGCAGCCTACCACTACCTACAAGTCATCAAGACAGAGCCAGTTGAAATAAGAGACGTCCAAAACAGATATAAGGAGAATTTATTTTTGCCATGAAGACAGTCAAGCAGTGAAACAGGTTTCCAAGAAAGGTTGTGAAATCTCTGTCCTTGGAGGTATTCAAGACCTGACTTGATAAAGCCCTGAGAAGCCTGGGCATACCTCACATCTGACCCAGCTTTGGCAGACCTCCTGAGGTCCCTTCCAGCCTGAGTTGTCTTATAACCCTATGGTTCTACAATGTCTGATTACTTCATTATCTTCTTATTTATTTATTTAAGTTTCTAGAGTTTTATTTTTTATTATTGTTACGTTTATCAACACTAATTTTGACAGTGAAAACTGGGAGCAGAATGGAAAAAGAAAATTATTTTAAGATAAAAAAGAGGCAATGATGTATAATAAAGACATCTAAACTAGATCTTCAAAAGTTAATTAAAATGTACTTATCCAGGCCACCGGTAAGTAAAGGCAGGAGCTTGTTACCAAAAAATACTTCCTTCAAAGAACAAATTAAACTAAATCCAATTGTATCACATGCTGGAATTTTAGGTAGTTCTCTGTTACACATGGGAATAGGTTAAATAGATATTTAAATCAGGAGTAAGTTCTCCAGATCAAACAAAGAAATCAGAAAAAAGAAATCTCACAGTAACTCAATGAAGAAAAGGAAATACAAGACAATGAAAATGTCTCCATAGTGACCTATTAGGAAGTGCAGAACTACATAATAAGGTCCTTGGAAAAACTGATGTTCATTTTACACTACTGATACCATCTTTTAAATTGATGCATATATTTGTAGGAGAAGGTGTGAATCAGCATGAGCTAATAGCATTTAATTTATCATAAACTAGTCATACTGGGTTCCTTTTGTATTGGTATTTTAGTTTGGATAAGGAACATGCTTCTGAGCTCAGTCTCCTGATTCCTCTTACTCCTCTCACTTCATTTTGGTTCACATTGCAGGCAGGTCTTAGAGGCTACCAATTGTATTTCTTTTGGACAAAACTAAATAACAAATAAATAAATAAATAAACAACAATGTAACTGCTACTTGGTCCACATGAGCAGACTAGAATTGGTTGAAAGCAGAACCTTCTGAAATGCATATACCAGGGACATAGGTCTCAGTACCAACTTTCACTCCACAGATTTCTTCTCACTGGTCTGCACTATTTACTGACATGGACACAGCAGTTATTTTCAGGAATTAAAGCACTTAAACATAATTAAAAATGAAAAGTATGTTCTAAGAGATGAGAATGCAGTGACACCAACTGAAATTCTTCTACTGATTTCACATGAAATTGGATCAGATTGAAAAACAGTTAGTAACTCATCCGTACGAAATTTTATACTTACTTTTTGAATCACCAATATTTTCAAAGGGTGGGTGAAACAAACCATCTATTTATTTATTTTTTTTTCCACAATTTGCTATTTTTAACAAAAGTTATTGTTTTCCTTCACTTGAAATGAAATGAAAACAAAACCTGGCTACATATCTTTCCCTTTCAGTAGTAGAGAATAAAGGTGTACCTCTACCCTCTACAAGGAAGGCCGGAAGTCACTCATATACCCATCAATTTAGAAAAAGAAAAACTTGGCAGAAAGTTAGGACTAGGGTGTTAACGATTCCTAGTGATAACATTTCTGAATTAACAACAAATGGAAATTTGTCTTTGATAGCTCTTTTATAGCTGCATACAGCTGGATAAACTTAACTGCAAGGGGAACTCAATTTTCGTTATCATCAATTTGACATGGTTTAACAGATGTTTTCTGGAAACTATTGTAATCTTTTTAATTTGTCTCTGTGTAATGTGCAGCAAATATCCTTGGTTAATAGTCTGATTATTAAATTTAATTATTTTTCTAAAGCATTTTTCATTGTTGCAGAAACTTTGAATCCTAATAACAAGGCTATAAAGAACACTGATTTCACTTTGGTTTTAAAGCCCACAACTAGTTTACAATAGACACATGCTAAAACAGCCCTTAACATAAAATGATCTGTGACAGCTTGATGATTATACATAGTATAATAGATAGAGGAATCTTTATTGGTGAGTCTTTGCCTAATGATTCATAGAGATAATTTGTCTTAGCATTTGTTCTTGTCATGACCCTCTGAAATCTTTCTCCCTTACACTGTCTACCTTCTCTGCCCTTTACATGTCCTAACCTAATGTGTTTGGATACATTACTCTTCCAATCCCAACATCAACATACTGAGTTTTAGATGACTTCTGTGACTAAAATGTGAAAGTCTTCTCTGCACTTTAATTCCCTTTTCCTATTATTTCAATTTAGGGTCACTGTATCTTTTAAGATCTTACATATGTCATCATTTAGTATTGGTTTTAAGTCATACCTACAAAAGACTAGGCGCCATACAAAATAGATAACAAGAAGAATTCTTATTAAGAATTAAGCAGACTACTTAAAACTCAAGAATTTTACTGTCCAAATTCTGTAAAATATAACACACAGTCTCACTCTTTGACTGTTTGACATATTGTTCTCCTCTAATTTATAATATATAAATCTTTCTTTCCTCTACAACTCTCACTACCACTGAGAATTTTTCACAAAAATGTTGAGAAGACCTGTGAGACCTCAGTAAGAATATAAGATACATAGGAAACATGAGTTAAGGAGACATAACACTAGCTGGAAGCATAGAACAGATGCTACTGGAGACAATACTCTGAAATTACAGCAGAGTTGAATTAATGAACAAATAGGTTCAGTTCTAAGAATTAGTTACATAAAAGAAAGTTTTAAAAACACCATAGATTTTATAAGTCAGAAATGTAATGCCAGCCTTACTAAAATATAGATGAAGAGAAAGTCGCAAATTCTTTGGAAAGTGTGTACTGAAAATGGAACTGAATCCTAAACTGAAGTAAAAAAAAAAAAAAGTCATATGTATAAAATTAAGCACATTCTTATGTATTTTTCTGGAGTGGAACCTCTATCTATAGTACTTGAACTAATCAGTAACACTGACAGATTTATTGGTTTTTATATTTTTAGATTTTTTAATCTGGAAACTAAACCTGCTTATGGAACTTGTGCAATAGAAGCGCATAGAAAGAAAGGTAAATTACTAGGGAAGATCTGACTGAATACAGACAAATAAATTAACAGAAAAGGGAAACACATATTTGCATTGTAATAAATTGGTTTAGGCAAAATGGTGTCTAGTGATGGTTCAGAGTTTATTAGTTCATATAAAATAATAGTAAGATATTTATGTCAAACTATCTTGCAGAATATTGCTTTCTTGTGCTACTTCTTTGTTATACCATAATAGTAGTTCAGTAGGCATTTGGGGATGGATTCTTCTGGTTTATCTTCACAGTCATATATCTATTTTGGACAATGGCTGCAACTTTTTTCCCTGTCTGTATATAGGCTTTTCAGAACAAAAGTCTCTCAGCTCATATAAATAGGCGAAGACACTGCCTCCATCCGTTAGGACAGGCATACTACTTCAAAACTTCCAAGTGTACCTTTACTGCTGGAGGTGAGGTAGGATCCTCTAGCCAGATTGAAAAAGGCAAAGTTAAACCACAGAAGAATGTGGGAGATGGGCATCACGTCTCTCAGGATGGAGGTCAGAGTGCATGTTAGCAGTGGAAGAACCCAAGCAAGTTTTATCCCTGTGTAGGATTTGGGTAGTTTGCTTTAAAAATTTCAAAGACTTTGTTTCATTTCATACTAAATGTGCTTTGAAATGATATACCCTGTGTGAAAGCACAGCCCCCTACATTACAGAGTTATCATGTTAAGAAATATTTGAAGCTCTCATACAAAGTGAACTAGCATAAAGACAAGTGATTAAGAATCCTCACAGAATATCCCACTAGTTGGAACACTCTGTCTGGCTTGTCAGAGATCTCTGTCTTGCCAGATCTGACATACATTTGCAATTTCTTAGAAAATACTATAATTGAGGATGAACTTTTCTATAAGATACCAATATTCACCTGACTAGAGAAGGCAAGAAAGAGTGAAGACTTGGCTCTGTAACACAAAGATCACTCCATAACATCAGAGACACGGGAAAGTCATTTTCTGCTTCCTAAAATTAGTGTTTATTATTAAAAACAAGCAAACAACACCAAAAACCAAAAACAAACAAACAAAAAAAACTACAATCTATTAATTTATAGAAATATTTGTAAATTGTTTATAATTATTATAAAATCTTTATTAAACATTTATTTATAAAAACCTACATTTCAGTATAAAAAACTTTTTTATAAAAAGCTTTGGTGGACTTCTATTCCATTAATTTATTTGATCATTTAAAAAATCTATTTATGTATTACACATCAACAGTATCATGTGGCATTGAATTTTGCAAGCTTTTTCCATTCTTGTGACAAAATTATTTTTAAAATATGTTTTAAAAATATCTGCTCAATAATGTTGTGGTTTAGCTCCGTCAGGCAGTTAAGTACCACACAATCACTTGCCTACTCTCCCCAGGTGGAATGGGGGAGAGAATCAGAGAGGTAAAAATGTGAGAACTAATGGGTTGAGATAAAGAGAGTTTACTGGGTAAAGCAAAAGCCATGAATGCAAGCAAAGCAAAGCAAGGAATTAATCTGCTACTTCCCATCGGCAGGCAGGTGTTCAGCCACTTCCAGGAAAGCAGGGCTCATCACGCATAATGGTTTCTTGGGAAAACAAACGCCATCACTCCAAACTTCTCCCCCTTCCTCCTTCTTTCCCCCAGCTTTTACTGCTGAGCATGATGCCACGTGGTGTGGGACATCCCTTTGGTCAGCCTGGGTCAGCTGTCCTGGCTGTGTCCCCTCCCAGCTCCTGGTGCACCCCCAGCCTCCTTGCTGGCAGGGCAGCACAAGAAGCAGAAAAGTCCTTGGCTCTATGCAAACACTGCTCTGCAGCACTAAAAACATCAATCAGTATGTTATCACCACTATTTTCATCAAAAATCCAAAACACAGCATTGTGTGAGCCTCTAAGAAGAAAATTTACTCTGTCCCAGCCAAAACCATGACAAATAATTTCATGTCATGCCATCCAGTTATTATTCCATGAGTTTGGAGAGTAATTTATATTTTTCCAAAACAGAAGCTTTTTTGCTACTGTTCTTATCTAGTATTACAATATTATATCTCAATTCAGGTAGAACCAGAACTTCATGCAGTATTTAAGATCACAGTGTTTTAGAATGGCATTATTGTTTTGTCCTCTAACCATTTCTTAAAGCTTCAAGCATTCTATTTTCTGGTTTGAATGCTGCTGAACATTGAAATAACATTTTGATGGAGATACAATGAAAAAAAAAATCTGTTACCTAAGCAGTAATAACCAAATCAGAGTTCATCACCGTGTATTTTTAGTTAGGGCTGTTGTTTCTCATGTGCATTAGTTAGCATTTATTGACATTGAATTTGATCTGTCATTTTATCATTCAGTCACTCAGCTCTGTGAAAGACTTTCACATCATTTTACCATCAATTATAATACAAAGTTATTCAGAGCACTAAAAACGATCGGCAGACCTTGTCACATTCATTACCTTTCCCAGGTCATTTATACTGAACAGGTATCTCAGCAGATAACAACATCCATTGTGAGAACTAATAATTTATTCCTACAATTTATTTTCTATCTGTTAACCATGTATCACTATAAAAAGGACTTTCTTATCTTGGGAAAAAATTGCTGTCTTTTTAGGATGAGAACATCAAAAGCTTTAGGAATTTAAGTATACCGTATCTGTTGAGTTTCTTTTACCTATACACTTGGTGATGTCTTCAAAGACTCTAACAGATTTCTGAGGTCTGGCTTCCCTTTATAAAAGCCTACTCGAACCTTCCCCATTATGCTATTTATCTTCATGTTTACTGATTTCATATTTGATCTTACATTTTTTCTATTTGTGTTGGTCTAACTGATCAGTAGTTTTATGAAACTGAACTTTGTCCCCCAAAAACATGGGTTGGACTGGGTGATCTTGGAGGTCTCTTCCAACCTGGATGATTCTGTGATTCTGTGAAATCGGGCAGAAAAGGAATTCAAACCTAGGTTTTCTATCTTCTATTTGTGCTTTCAATCATCAGGCATCAAGCAGAGCACCTCTGACTCTAGAGATGTTTGTGAGAGAGAGAAGGCAATCTGGTTTAGACATGTAACTCCATGCACACAGATGATGGTTTTGGAATTTCAAATTAGAGACAAGACCGGGACTTCACCAAATGCTTAACAGCGACTTAAATCACACACCGTTGTCCAGCATTGACTAATGGCTAGCTTAGGAAACTATACACACTGACTTTTCTTGTGCAATTGGTCCCCATATTGCAGAAGGCCCAAGGCTACACCTCTACACGTTAACTAAACATGTCTGGGCACTGAGGGCAGCTGTCAGAGTCCTCATGCCTGTCCAAACACACAAGGCTGCATGCAGACTGCCTACAGCAAACAGTCCATGGAGCAGTCACCCTTGGGAACTGAGGGATTCTTTAGGAGATTTCTAGCTGGCTAAAAACACACAAGGACTGTTTCAACAGCTGAACCGTACAGACAGTTGCACGTTGGCGCTCACCAGCAACACCCCATGGACTTACAGTCTAGAAACAAAGGTCTGTGCTGCTTTATGGAACTAGCTCTCTGTTCTCCCTCTAAATATAACCTTACAACAAAGAACAATTCAAATCAACCTCTTTGAGGGAAAATTTCTGTTCTGTTCTCCAACACTTCAAAGGAATTCAGTGGCATAGTAAAACAATAACAAAGAGTTCTCTAGTATTATATTCCATTTCCTTAATCTAGAGACAATTTATATATTTTTTTCTCAGCACAATGTATTGATTGTATGATATTAGCTTCTGCCACAAAGGAAGCAAGGTTCCTCCCCTCAGTATTGTCAAGGGGGGGCACGGGCTGGCAGCTCCCTGCAGGCCTTGGGCCAGGAGCTGCAGAGGCTCCCCTGGGCAGCAGAGCCAGGGCCTGGTTCTCTAACTTCCCCTCTGGAAACAAGAGAGATGGAGAAAATAAGATGAAAAAGATCATGTGTTGAGGTAAAGGTAAGATCACTTACCAATTACTGACATGGGCGAAAGAGTCATGACTTGGGGAAAACTTGGAGAGCAGTTGCTGGGGCCCGTTGCTCCACTCCAGCCAGAAGCAGGGCAGCCCCAGGGGGCACTGGAGCAGCCCCAGCCCCAGCCTCAGGCACCTCCCTGGGGACAGGGACGGGCTAGGCTGGGACATGGGCCCGTGGGGGGCATGCCTTGGTGGGGCCCATGGCTGGGCAGGGCAGGGCTATGGCAAGCTCGAGACAGGCCCTGCTGCGGCCTTGCTGAGGCAGGGTCTGACAGCCCTGAGGCATGAAATGGGGGCTAAGGCCTTGGGCAGGGTTGGGAGGCCTGGAGGGGTGGACAGGGAAGGGCTGGGAGTGCCCTTGGAGCCCTGATGAATATTTTCAATTCATCCTCAGAAAAATGGTAATGTGGGGAGAATCCAATCACATAATCACAGAACAGTACAATTCAGGTGCACAGGGGAGCACAGAAAAGGTTGCACTGAAAAGTATAGCTTTACCGTATCCTAACTTTTGGCTGCTTGAGTTTTATGTTCTTTTAATATAGTTCTGCACATAAATTGTATAAAATAAAAATTAATTATCCAAATTAGTCAAACATCAACAGAACTATATCAGCAATACATAATACTTTAAAAGGTATTAATTAATATAACATTATGAAAATTCAGATATTACATGCAAATAATGGTTTCCTGATTTAGAAACTTACACATGTACTGAGAGTGATTAGAGAGCTGAGAAGTATTAATGATGTGTTTTTCCTAAAATTTAAGATAATAACATAATTACATTGATATCATACCTTAGTTGGCATTTACAAATTGCAATCAGAATGGATGAATCGCTATGTTTGTTTTTTAGAACTTTACAAATAACTCAGTTAACTGTTCTAGACCTTTGCAAATCCCTGCAATGGGTGGCTCATTGAACAACCTTTAAGATTTCTCGTGTAGAATTTGTTTATAGCTTTTTTCTCTCTCTTGTTTAAAAGAATATATATACAGAATGAATAGGATATATACAGCTAATGGTATATTATGGCGGTATATAATGGTATAATGATAGGCTGGCACATATGTGGGCATGAACAAGTTCTGTGGATACTTCCCTATTTTCCGATACCCATCACTTGTAGGACCAACTGACAGTCTCGCACTTGCACCTGCCTTCTTTCTCCAGTGCCTTGAGTTAGAATCATGGTAATAGTAATTCAGATGGTAGACTTGATCACATCTCTCCCTATAACTGAGATTTTTAGAAATCTGAACACAATAGAAAACATTTATATCTCATTTACGAACGATAGTAATCATGTGAAGTATTCATATAATTTGCATTAATTAGTTATTTATAAGATTATTTAAATGATGCTCTTACTCTATATGCCAAAACTACTGTTATCAATTTTTTTTTCCTTTAGGATCAATGCCATTTCATATAGTCATAGAATGGTTTGGGTTGGAAGGGACCTTAAAGATCATTTAGTTCCAACACCCCTGCCATGGTCAGGGACACCTTCCACTAGACCAGGTTGCCCAAAGCCCCATCCAGCCTGGCCTTGAACACTTCCAGGGATGGGGCATCCACAACTTCTCTGGGCAACCTGTTCCAGTGCCTCACCACCCTCATAGTACAGAATTTCTTCCAAATACCTAATCTAAATCTCCCTTCTTTTAGTTTAAAGCCATTACGCCTTGTCCTATCACTACACTCCCTGACAAAGAGTCCCTCTCCAGCTTTCCTGTAGGCCCCCTTTAGGTACTGGAAGGCCGCTATAAGGTCTCCCTGGAGCCTTCTCTTCTCTAAACTGAAGAACCCCAAGTCTCCCTGGCTCTTCATAGGAGAGGTGCTCCAGCCCTCTGTTCATCCTCATGGCCCTCCTCTGGACTTGCTCCAACAGATCCATGTCCTTCTTATGTTGGGGGCCCCAGAGCTGAACCCAATACTCCAGGTTGTGTCTCATGAGAGCGGAGCAGAGAGGGAGAGTCACCTCCCTTGTCTAGCTGGTCACACTTTTTCTGATGCAGCCCAGAATATGTGCTGCATATATGCATATGGATATGGTTGCAGCTTTCTGGGCTGCAAGAATACATTGCCAGGTCATTCTGAGCTTCTTATCTCTCCTTGTACCACAGCAGAATTAAAGATATGTCCCCTAGCTCTCTTAAGTGTTCAGCATCTGACTGTTTTGTAGTTCACTCTTGCAGAAATTCTAGGCAATGTTTTTAAGTGCACTTAGCTGTGATTTGGGAGCTGTGACTGTTTTTATGCTTTCTTTATATGTATTCACTTACATGTTAAAGAGATCAACATAACTTTCACATCTGAAGCTTCAACAAGAGTAAATAGACTACCAGTAAATGTTGAAAAAAAAAGACCAGAGGAAAATATATCCATCACAGTCAGTGAAAAGGAAAATAATCAAAGATTTCTATATAACACACTGACTGGGTAGGCTAATTATTGTGAAATGCAATTTGTATTCAACAGTCCAGAAACAAAAGGAGTTCCACAGGAACCTGGCATATTAATTTTTTGGTTTACAGTTATTGCTGTGTCAAAACAAAATGAAACAGAACAGTTGTAACTTCCGTTATTGTTTGTTATAGCATGGGTATATGACAGAAAAGTGAGTGCATGCACGGGTATACACATAAATGCATTAATGTTTTTAAGATTTTTTTAGTGGTATTAACATGTCAACACAATTTCTTAAAATTTATTTTCTTTCATCTATTTTTCACATCCCAAGCTCATATCATGAAACTTTGTTTTATTCTCCTGCTTTGACTGTCCTTGTGGCTTTGTAATCGTTTTCTCCTATTATAGATTGCTTGCATCTCCTTTGGGCAGCAAGGCAGTTTGGCATGCTATGTAATTTTTTGTTTTTCCTGCAGTTCCTTATCTTCCGCAGAGGAAATTGATTTTGTTTTCTTTTTCTTTTTATCGTTCATTTAAATGATTGTTTTTCTCTAGAGATAGATTTTGCTGCTTCTAACTTGACTTTATTTTTGTGGCTATGACATATTTTTTTGGCTAAGATTTGACTAAGATGTTGTTTGTGTTGCGTCTTAAGCCATCAGCACTAATATATTAAAGCATGAGAAGAAAAAGAAGCATAATAATATTAAAAAAAAAATCCTAAATACAATGAGTAAGCTATTCAGATATAATATTAACTCTACAGGACATATAATCCAGGGTCATATTTATCTGCAGGACTTTTTATTCCTATCTGTCTGATAATCGTGATAGGTTTGCTTCAACAGATTTTCTTTGAATAAAACAGGAGACTATTACTTTCCTGCTCTCATTAGATACCGAGCACAGAAGTATAACCTACAGAACACTAAAAATCATAGGTAGCAGACACAGGCCTGCAATGTGTGTGCAAAACCCACAGTTTCTGTGAGATGTGACAATGACACCTCGGTGAAACATTCTTTTGCCGAAGATGGCAAGAGAAAGTGGATCCATAATGCCTCTTTGGTCACAGAATTATTTCCTGTGGGCTAAACTTCAAACCAACTCATGGTTAACACTGTGCTTTCTTTTTCTATTCTCCAGTGAGAACCCATTCCACACATTTTCAGAAGATCTAAAAGCAGTTGTTGGTATCGTCTTTCTTTAGTAAATGCTATTCATTTATTGTCAGTGACGTGACTGCCTTCAATCTTTCCTCCACTTGCTTCCAAGCCAAACTTAACATTTCACATACCACGCAATATCGTAGAAATAAATTTATACATATATCATTATCTTAACCTTAGGTCATAGATATTACTTAGCACTGGTACTGTAATATAGAAAAATACAAGGTCTTTTTGAACAATTGTGCAAAATAGTGGTGGAAATAGGGACAGAGCATAGGTTTCCAACCCCCAGCCCTCCACCCCCCCCTATATATATAGTAGTTTTCAACATTTTTCTTGATAGCAGTGAATTAAGACAAAGAAGTTTCTGGGGATAAGCATACAGAAGGTTAAGCCATAAAATAGGACTCGCTGGGACAGCAGTGGGTAAACTGTTTTACTCTTGATCTATCTGTCAAAATGTACCCTTCCCAGGCCCGAAGAAAGAGGGAATTAAACCAACGGATGATCCTGGGTTTAAGGAGGAAAGGGGGGACTGGGTAAACAGCCTTGGAAGGCTCTCCACCAGAGAACACAGCACCAGCACATGAATAAACCAGAACAAAACTGCTAATGCCCAAGACAGGGGTGTGGTGATGGAAAGATTGTGCTAATACTTGAGAAACTGGGGTGGAGTGGTGGTGTTGGAAACATTATATACTGCTTGCTTTGGTGGTGTTATTTTCCAAACCAATGGCATATTCCCCTTTTCCCTGATATTTTCCATTAAGAATTGAAAACAAATGGCATGAATGGAAATTGCCAACAACTGTAGGACAGAATCAAATACAGATAGGTGGTGTTAGTTCTGAAGCCAGCTGCTTTTTAGATTAGATTTGAGGTCTAGTTTTCAAACTCAGTAGACACTTTACTGACCCTAACAGGTTAGAAGATACAAGAAAGAGAGGGTTTGTGGCCTGCTTTCTGAGTCAACAAGGCTGGAAATAAAACATGGTGTCAATAATATGCAATTAATTTCTGATGTGAGTAAAAGATTTTACTGTTGGTTTTGATGAAAAAAATAAACAAAAATCTCACAGGCTATAGGCTAGACTAAGCTAGATCCTAGTAAGTTGCCAAAACCAGTATCTTCATAGTCAAAACTTCGGGCTGCCTCAGCACTGGGAAGGCTTGCATACAGGTGATTTCGCTGCACAGGAAAACAAAACAAAACAAAGCAAACAAACAAACGAAAATACCAGATATCAGAAGTGAACTGAGACTGAGCTGTACTGAGGCTACCTCTAGTGAAAATGGCAGCAGCAGCCTGGCTCGCCCAGCCCCATCAGCCAGGGCTTGTCAGTCCCTGCGACACAGGATTGTATGCCATGCACAGCACTGCTGCATATGATGAGAACGTGGAAGAGAGGAGGAAAATGATGGGTGGGGAAAGCAAAATCCATGTAACACTGTGAGCATTTTATTCCCAATAGCAGTCAAAACTCAGGCCTCTTGCGTTTTTGTCTACATGATTACCTACAATCATGAACAATGTTAGCATTTCCCTGTTCAAAGTAATATTGTTGGAAAAGTCATGATAAAGGAGAGGAGGAAAAGACATAGAGCTGAACTGTAACTGGCCAGTGCTGTCCAAGGCTACCCTGACAACAGTCTTTGCAGATTTGCATCACCTAACAGCTTTCTGGGCATTTGGGACGCCATTTTAAAGGACATCGCTGTATGAAGAAGAGTGAGGATAGATAAGTCCTGAAGACATTCTATGTGCTTATCCTCAGTCAAGGTCAAATACCCTCTTGCTTTTCTGCTGGCATTGCTTCTTGGGACTATGAAAAGACAGGGATAAGTTAGAGTGATGATAAAAGACATGTGGGATGGGACATCTGTGAGGTAAACCCCAGGAGATGTTATAACATGTCATAGTCCTCTGTGATGCAGGGGGATCTTTCTTACAGCCCTTTTTGTTTCTAGTAAGGCAAGTATGCAAGCAAATATTATAATCATCATAATATGGAGTCTACAGTCTTCTCCTACATGTTCAAATGATGGATGATTTGAAATGGGCTTTTGACTACTTTTTTAATGTGGAGGAATTTCACAAAACAGAAATAACTACCACCAGCTTCTACTTAGCAGTCAGAAGGCACGAGAAGGAGTTGTATTGCTCGGGTTTCTATTCTGCTGAAAGTAATGAGATGTTCAGAGTAGTGTTTGGAAAAACAGAATTGGCTGAGAAGCAGAGTTTGTATCCACAATCCTTGAGAGCAAGGTAGTATTATAAAACCTGTGTGCACACAGTCAGCACAGCTGACACACCAGCACAGGCTGGTGAAAACCTGGTTACAAACTGTGCAAACTTCCATTCATTGTTTGGTGAATATACCAAATTTCGTACATAAAAAACAATAGACAGAAATAAAAGTTACTTGTTCGTCTCCTTTTAGGTTTATGGCAATAAACTAAAAAGCAAAGCCCCGTTGGTGCAATTCTTACAAGTTTACTCCACTGTTTATTAAACTGTGATCTAGTCTGTAAATTTGTTTACACTTTTCAATTTTCAAAACAGAGCCAAAAAGCCCACGTCCCTCAGCAATTAGAAAAGGAGGAGAAGGGCTGCACATGGTTCCTCGTTCCTGGTGAAGTTGGGAACACCATGTCTCTTGCACCACTTGAGGTAGAAATGTTTCCTAGGAGAAGGTATTCTATAAACACTGCAAAACCTTTCTCATTCGAAAGAAGAAGGTACTGCCACACTTGACTACTGCTCTACTTCTTCCAAGGCTCAACCTTTCATCCAAGTAGCAAGTAATGAGCCCTTCTTGATTAACAGCCATCCACAGAATTTCATATCAAAATGTATGAGGTCTCAAACAAATATTTGTTTGTCCTACACAAGGCTGTGTCCATCGCACAAACTCTTACTTCTGGGTAAAAATACAAGACAAATAAAACTATATTTCTGCACACTGCAAAACATGAACTTCTAGCCCTTTCTGAAAATATCTTTCAGTAATTTACTCATCTGACAGTGATGCACAGAGGTACATCACAAAACCTGCTTCCACCCCAAAGTTACCATGGCCAGAAGCCACTGTTACTTACTTTGATTATATTCTCACACTCTGCAGCTGTGTCAACAGACTGAGCTCAAACTGAGCTCACTAGCTCATATTAACTGTTTCTCTACCAACATAGTAGAGACACATTATGTTCCTGTTTCTATTTTGTGGGCAGAGTAATACCTCTTAATTGTTTGACTGTTGCTCCATTCTCTTCATTTTTTTTTTTTTTTTTTTAAATCTAATAGATGAAGTTATTCTGAGGACATAGTCGGGATTTTCCCTTGAGCATTCACCAGCTCAGCCTGTGGACCTGACAAGAGCTGATTCCATATCTTCAGCAAATTAATAGACCGAGAGGCCTTACATTCTTTACCTTTAATGCCAGTAAAAGAAGAGTAGTTTTACTATGCATAAAACTTTTCTTTAGGGCCAGCACACTGTCAACTCTAGAATGCCAGTACTTTGTTTCATGCACTCAGAGAACAAGGTATTACACACATCTCTCCTTTAACACACGTTCTCTCGCAATTGCCTATCTAGACAATAAAAATGTTCCATGTACTCCACACCAACCGTGAAGCTGTCTAACTGAATTTTGAAACCACATTTTCTACTGCTTTGTAGAGATCACAGCTCTGCTCTGTTAAAATGGAACTAAGATGGAAAGCAAGCCAGTTGTATTAGCAGAGAGGAGAGTTTTTTGAATTCCAGCTAAATGATTTTCACTTGTAGCTGGTAAAATAGTATCAGTAAGTATGTAAAAATGCTGACTGGTAAGGACGGTGCTTAATATTTACTACTAGAACTTATTTAAAATAGGGCTTAATTGAGACAAGTCAGATATGTTTGTACTCACATTCAAATTTTTATGAAGTTTTTTTGTTTGGGTCAGTCATTTGTTTTTGATGTTTATTTTTCTTTCTTCACTGTTTGTACTGTCCTCCTAGAAACAGTACTTTCTTTTCCAGGTTCGTTATTTCCATTCCAATAAACAGTGTTTTCTCCCTGTTTCTTCCTGATTCCCAGCCAACAGGATTTATTTATTTATGACAGTGTAATATTATTTGTCAAAAGCATCTGTGATTACATCACCAGTGATGTCAGCATAGTTCTGGGAATAGACTTTCTGAGCTAACTGTTTTGGCTGAAAGACTACATTTCTATATGCAAATTAAAAGGACTAAAGAAGCATGTTATTTTTTAAAAGTCAAACGTTCTCAATCCAAGAGTAGTGGATCCAGAAAACTCTAAGTACATTTAACAATCTGGAAGATGTTTTTTTCACAAATTTCACCTACGTCAAAACTTGGTCTAAGCTACTAACAAAATAGAAAAAGCAGTCTTCCCAAGTAGGGAGGTCTTTGTTTCACCATACAAATAGTAACAAAATGTTATATTCTATTGAATGTTTTTCTTAGAATCAGGAGCTTTACATACGTAAAAGCCACATTTGTTATTTTTCTAAGCAGCAGCTGCACAGTGAGACAGAGATGCTGCTTGGAGGAGGAGGGAGGCAAAAGAGAGCGATAGAATTTATTTCCCCCAGGAAATATTAAAAAAAATAAAAACATTTTGGTGGATCTCTTGCAGTTCATTAAATTTAAATTAGAGAAAAAAGTTTCAACAACTGCAGTGGCTGGCCATCTGTCCAAGCAACAGCTAGGAATAAAAATGCACTGACCCTTTCCCATCTGTATTTGTCAATAGTTTGGTAGAAGTACATAATGCTGTCTCTCTGATCAACACTGAAGGTTCAATCCATTTTCATTTGCATAAGATTTTGGGGCAAATTCATGCTGATAAGTAATTATTTGGCCATGCAGTCCATTACTTAATTATTTTTGTAAATGATTGAGTTTTTCTATAATATTCATTTTAAATATTTTGCTAGAAAATAACCAAATAAACAGGATATATTAATGACTGTGTCTACCATATGAATTTATCCAACAAACAGAGAAAAAGGTGCACACAGTAAATGTATTTATTGCTCTCTGAAGTGCCTTACTGGAAGGAACAAAACAGAGAAATCAGTCATCTAGACTCCATATTCCACCCCCTCAATAAATCTCCCTCATTTAGCTGTGACACAGACTGAAAACCATTGTAAGCGTAAGGAGTGGTACAAACTGTCCCATGCCAATTTCTTGGAAATTGGCAATACCTTTTTATGCCCGTGATACAAAAGAGCTATCACATCACTAGTGTTAAATACACTGCAAAGAAAACATAGGGGTGCTGGGGTGTTGGAAGATCCTAAAATGTCTTTTACAATCCTGGTGTGAAAAGAGAACTTTGGCAATCACTGTGTTAGTTCCTTCACAGCTCAAAGCCATGTTGCTGCGAAGTTCAGGGTTAGGCAAACACAGACTGGATGATATTCCATTGCCAGAAAGAACTACTAATGCCAGTTAGTATATTAGGGCATTCTGGTCTGCGTTTACATTTGAGTGTTTAAAGAGCACTACCTTGTGGTTGCCTGAAAACAATCAAAATTAGCTTGCCAGTCTAGGAACTGAATTAGAATATTGGTAAAAACTGATAAGTAGACTTGGGAAAAAAAAAAAAAAAGAGTGTCTTCATCGAAACATTTCTTGTGGAAATGTCATCAGCTTGTGAAAGCATAGCAGGTTTTTCTTTTGTTTTGCTTTGTTTTTTTTGGCAGATTTTTTTTTTTCATTTCTTTCCTCATTCAGTCCAGATCATATATGGAATTAGTATGAAAAGAAGGGTATGGAACAGAGAGAAAGAACAGAAAATGATCAGTATTGTTGTAACCAGATTAGACGCCAAATGAGAGCTAGGTTATGTACTTCAATTTTGACCACTTCTGCAAAATAAATGAAGCAATTCCTGAAAAATTTACATTAACAATGTATACTAATGGTTGATGGATAAAATTATGAAATTACACCATTGGAGATTTTGGAGACAAAACACCCAAACTTCAGACAGTATAGGTTGAACTGGTTTAAGTTTGCACCTACAGAAAATTTTATGTCTGATACGAATTCAGGTTTCCCACTAGTTAATAGTGTTTGAATCTGGATTTTTATTTCACACTTATCTCTAGAACTGCGAACTGGAAATGTGTACTTCTGGCATTTTGTAGCCCAAGGAAATAAACTCTAGAAAAATACTTTCTTTATTTTGATATTTCAGATTTTGCTCCATTAGTGGCAGTTATAACTATATTGGTTAAGCAACAGATTGAAAAGGTTATACTCAGCTAATTTTTCATGCAGTATATATTATCTTATAGTATTTTTAGTATGTACAGATATTGCTGTAAGTTGATCAGTAATATGAAATTTTGAGTTCAGTTTAGTTTACTTTAGATTGTCTTTAGTACATCAAATTTTTTCTTTGAAACTTCACATTAGTTTCTAAAAGTGTTCAGTACTTGAACTTTTAATAGGAAACCAAAGAGAGATGAAACAGAATAATTCATTACTTATTTTCAGCAAAAAAAAAAAAAAAGGTATCCATGTGTTAAACTAAATCTAATCATATCTGTTTGCACAGGGTGTTATTAGCGATGAGTAATATCACATTGTCCTGCATTTTGAAACTCCATTATGTTAGTAAGGGGTTGCAAAGAATGAGATACCATGGTATTTTGCTTTACTATATTAATTCCTGTATTACATGCATTACATTTGTAAAACGCATGGCATTTTAAAAGGGAGGAGTTAGTTCTCCCTGACCTGAACATCTGTATGAAGAATTTTCCATCAGCTCTTTAAATAAGGATTCAAAAAGAATCTAAAAGTTTCTTTAGTTTCCACCCAAAGAGAAACAATGAAAAAAAAAAATTATGGCTATGTCCTTTATGGTAATAAAACTTGAATGATGCAAATAGTCTGTCTCTTTATAATTAGTATTTTATACTATGTGCTCGCTTGAGGCTAAGTTTATCTGGCTAAAGTTGACATGGCAGAAATAGTCTTACAACAACCTATGTCCATCCAATAGCACTTTGTGCTCCCAGTGACTAATTTACAGGGTAGCCTCATCCCACTCACTGTCATCACTTGATTTATCCCAGGCTCACAGGGACGAAGATATGAGCATCATGTTTAAAAGTATTTGATAACTCTCCATACCTAGTCTAAATATTTGTGAACTTAAAAACTGTAAACATTTATTAAGTCTTTAAAAACATAGTTATGCCTTCAGGAAAATAATTACTTGCTTTACTAAATCTGACACAATCAAATGAAAATCAGTACAGCATAGAAAGCCCCTCAGGTACCCAAACTGTAAAAATCACTATGTGCAACTGGGAAACAATTTTTCAGTTGGTATCAAAGTTAGTTTTAAAGGACTTAGCTTACCAGTAAAATAAATCAGAAGCACATTGATTTTATCTTTGCAACACTAGGACTGGAATTTGAATTACAGAAAGGAGCAAAAAATTGTTTTGACGCGTAAGTGAATATTGGAACTGAAAAACTATATTGGGAATACATTTATATGATGCCATGATATCACTTTTACAAAGTGACTTCTTCTGCTGGAGGGGTAATTTCAGGTAAAGCATATAAATTAGGATGCCCCTAAGGCACAGTTTTTCATTCTATGTGAAACCTAGGAAACATTACATGTCTAAAAGGAGTCTGTAGGGATAAACAGGCTCATGCTTAGTTAAGGGGAAAACTGCCATAGGGATGGAAGTTAGCTACATGATCTTGATACCCAGCAGGGGAGCAGGGCTGATATCGCTAGTAATGAAAACTCATCAAACTCAGCATGTAGTTCAGCCCTTGGTTGGAATGACAAAAAATGTTCCCAGGGTCATCTGCAGAATTGTTCAAAGGCAGATGTGACCACTTTCAAGTCGCTGCATCAAAGTTAAAGAAAGTACTGTAAAGAACAGCAATCATTTGCAGAAAGGGAGAGAAAACAAGAAGAAAAGATGATGGAAATCTATCTACCTATGAGAGCATTAGGGTGTTTTTAGTTACAGCTAACTTATTAAAGGTAACCTAGCCAAAAAGCAGACTCTGACCTCTGCATCCACACCTCAGGTAGAAATCTACTGAAAGGTACAGGATTTTTTGTATTTTATTTTTATTTAGAACTTGAGCTCCTGCTGGTGGATTTCATAATGATTCCGAATTAAAATGTTGGCTGAAAAGTCCTACTCTGATAACACTTGAGTTGATAACTTAACTCCAAAGTGACTGCTTTAAGACAGGGATAAAAAAGAGCAGCAAACCAAATAAGACAATGGAAAATCTGAGAAATAAGCCCTTTTTAATTAGGTGACTTCCTGATATCTGAAGCAGAAAATCCAATGGGATTGTTGCAACCACTCCTGAAGAATTTACATTCTTTTTTTACCACACACCTTTGTGTAAAATTTTTTATGAGGAAGTTTCATTTGGAATCTTTCCAGAATTTCTTTAGTTTTAAAATCAATTAATGTTACTTTTTCTCCTATTATTGGTCTTGCTTTCTTTTCTTTTGTTTACTTTTCTGTCTTCCATTCTGTTCTTTCTCATTTCCGTTCATGCTTAACTGAAAGGCTGTATACTCAAAATGGCTACTTTTTACATTTTCTTCACCAAAAACATTGTGGCATGTAGTAAAAGAACCATTTTTGACTCCCATTTCTTAATTTCTCAAGAGATAAGGTTAAGTAGCTGCAGAGTAATTTAATATGTCTGGACGGTTTGAAATCAAGGATTTATTCAGTGTTTCATTTTATGACCATAAACACTATTGGTTTTGACAAATTGTTTTTAAGAAGTGAAAGAATAACAGATGTCTTGCAGCCCTCACCACCAACAGCTATTTTGGCTAGCAGAGTCAACACTGCAAAATCCCTTTGTGTCTATAATTATCTTATTCATGTGATTACTGGCGTGGTCTGGCCAACCATACCACAGTCAATCATAAGAGCAGGGCACAACCTAATGGAAATGCTAATGAAGAGTCAGCCTTTGCTAATGTAACTTCTGTCAGTCTCCAGAAATAACTTGAGGGTTATTGATTGTAAAAGCTGGGGAACATGAGCAGCCTCTATGATACTTGAGTTTGGCCGGATTGAAAAGTGGTAGCATTTTTGGACACATTGTGTATAAATATTGCTGATAGGTCTTCATGGTTGTCAGAGGTGTGATATGTAAATGTATCTGAGTAAGAGTGCGGAAAACTACATGGACAGCTGAAGTACTAGCATCAGACCCTGGGGTAAACACTTGTGTTGCTGGATGCAGAATCTTCAGTGATTAAAATAGTATTGGTACCTGACAGTCTCATGCCAGCTTTGACTGGTTTATGTGAGCTCTGAAGTTGTACCTTTGCTGGCAATATAGTCTCCTGTGTACTGTTCAGTAAAGGGAAAGTTAGAAACGCCGATGTGCTTGAGCACTCTATATAAACATCTGTCTTACACAGGAACTTACATCCACAGCTGTACAGTTGCCTAAAGCAGGCAGAATCTTGTTCTCCAAAGTTTCTTTGGACAGGTGCTTTTTCAGTCCTGGATTGACTAACATCCTGTGATTGAACAGAATGCTCAAGATTTTTAAGTAAACTGTGGTATAGCATAACTTCATCGCATGCCAGTCTCACCATTCTTCCTACTCTCCTTTTCTACATGATTCACTTATATTCAGTTATGTGTTAGAGAGTACTTACATCAGCTAAAATGCTATCTGCTTGCATTTTTTGTGTCCTTGTGTACAATGCAGCTTTGCACCAATACATACAGCCCCAATCTATCGTAGAAGGCATATGCTAGATGTCCTTTCACATTCATGCCTCCCCTGCAATGGCTGGCATCACTTTACAGCATAAGTGCAAAGTGCCTTTTTGTATGAAATCTCTTGTTGCATCTGTTGCCATTTCCTCCATTCCATAATTTGAAATTACGTGGCCTGCACAAAGATTTTTCCATGCCTTGTGAATGGCAAGGACCATGCTGCTTAGGGCAGGGTTGTGTAACTGCAGCATCTGCCACATCCCTCTTTCAGATTGCCTAATTTCGTCATGTGAAAAAATGAGTTTGATTTTTGTTTGAATGATTTTTTGTTAGTTATCTCTGTTTGCTCTTTCTGTTCAGACCAGTTTAGTCTATATTGTCCATGATTTTTGTCTTCCTGATTCTTTTTTCTGTTACTTGTTGATAGCCTTAGCAGTTATGCTCTTCTTTCGTGTGCTTACTGACAAGGACCTGAGAGGGAAGCAGCTGAGCTCTGGAGGTAAAATGTTTCTAGAGACGAAAGTTCCCTCAGTATAATTCAGTCTATGTCATGTCTCTCCTTTGCTTCCATAGCAGTAGAAATCAAAAGAGACAAAGACAAAGCATTTATAGAACTCTATGAGAAAGTAGAAGCAATTTGAGCTTTCTGGAGAAAAAGAAGCAGAGTAGCTTTTGTCTGGAATACGTAATGATTTATTTAACTGCTATGCCTTTTCTTTTTCAGAGTTTTCAGGGAAGTAAGAGGAATAGCCATCCTCAATAAGACTTACAGATAGAGTCAGCATATTCAATAGCCAGTCAATGATTATGCTTATTATACTGTTTGGTGGTGCTGGTCTTGTCAAGTTACTTTGCAAAATAGAAGAAAAACATGAAAGAAAAGAAAAGTGATTTTATTAATTTTTAAAAAGTGTTTTGATATGTTGCTCTAGAGATCAGTATGGTATCCTAGGAATTAATCCTGTGAAAGGGTGTCTGGTAGAGCCAGGTGCTAACAAAAGTGTTTCAAAATGGGCATTAAGGAACACTAGAAGCCTGAGCTATGTTGAGCTGTGCTTTCAGGCCTGAAACTGGTGTTTTCTACAGCTGGCAGTTGGCTTTCAGCTGTCCAAATCATCACTGAAAAGTGAGTTGGAACATTATGGAATAGCTCTGGGAAAACTAAACCGTAACTTTACAGCTGCTATACTGTGCTTCTGGGTCTACAGTGGAAATGCAGTGGTGCACAGTGGACACCTCAGCATACAACAAGGTGCTGAAATTTGCGTTGGGCAAATTCCCTTATTATGTGGTGAGGTGGTCTTTGAGAAACACTGCAGGTACTACTCGGTGTGGTCTAACTGTGAACATAAAAGAGGGGTTTTACAATGCCAGCTAGCATCAGTATGACTTTATAGTGACTCACAGCATCCTTTTAATCCCAGTGATACACACAAAATGAATGCATAGAAGGCAGCTTTTTCACTGTTACCTGTTCACTATCAGTGTTCATGTGGGGAATAGTACTACACTGTCAATATACAATTGCTGTTTTTTCAACAACATTCAACATGCCTGGGGCATCACTAAAGGGCAGGATCTTCCTTTCAAAATCTTACAATTTTATTAAAACACAAAGCGTAAGAGAAGGATAGGTGGCTGAGGGGGCCAATGAGGGACAGGAACAGGATCCTTTGTGGGGCCGTCCTTGTGGCTATTTGCATGCCATGATAATTCAGAAGCTGTTATTGTCAAGAATAAATAAATAAATGTGTGCACATCTGCCTAGGTGTTTTAGATTCATCACTCCTACAGTCCCATCAATGCAAAATTAATGTAAATAAAAATACATTTCTCTCCCTCTCCTTTCCACAGTTTTAAAATCTTCATATAGGTCATCTCAGTGGTTCCTCTTTCACTATGTTGTTGTCCAGCAAAATTATGAAAACAACATGATGTTAAAACAAGAACAATAATCACTGTTATTCCTGGAGCACTAAGAATAACAGCGTTTATTGTCCTTGTGCTGACATTGTTTCTCTGTTACTGTTCTGACTTAATGCTTTGTGCTTTTGCTGTTCCCACCCCAGTGAGCCTTCAGTGCACATTTAGTTACTAACCCTTTAAGGGCCAGAAGCTCTGGTTTGTTGTTGCAAAATCTAATGTGATGTAAAATGAGGTAAAACCCTTTTTAGATCCTTATGATAAAGAGGTCCTTGGGGGTGCCTCATATTGTGCAAACTGTGGACAGATGGAAATTGGATATAATGAGGGTTACTCCAGGGGAGTCTGTCAAAAATGGGAAAAGAAGAAGGAAATACATTTGAGAGCAGGAAGTTTCCAGACTGCACAGTGTGCTTTGTGTGGATAAATAAGTGGAAATAAGGCTGTCCTAGCTTAGAAAAGAAGTTTGTTGTAACCTGCAGTCAGAGAAAAATTCACTGTTAGATGCCACACAGGAGAACGATATACTAGAACAATAGGTAGTTTTCTTTTTGCCAGCCTCTCTTTAATGAGCAAGAGAAAAACAATCCAATTAGACTTATTGAACAATACAAATGAGTGATTTACACATACACACACACACACACACAAAAGGGGTTCTTCCTTTTTTCAATGGCAGGAGCTATCAAATGCCCTCATCTCAAATTAAGAGAAATCACTGCAGAGCAAAAGTGTTTGCTATTCCTAGCACTGATACCTTTCAGGTACAGGGAGCCAATGGGAAGGAGAGTGTGAAATAGATCCTTATTGCTGCTCTCTTTTCATCTTCTGGTTTCAGCTAGTGCATGGCACGGAGCTTCCCCTGCCTTTTTTTTTTTTTCCCTTTCCCTTTTACTACCCTTTTGGTGTTAACTGTTCAGACAGCAAGGTTTCTAGAGAAGAAACTCTCACTGTATATTATTACTGCATGTGGCAAATTGAGGCCTTTTGGCACTGATGTAATAAATATGTTCCAGCAGGTTAGTACATTTATGTAACATACTTTAAAAAAAGTACTTCAAAATAACTGCATGAGTTCAAACCCAATAAATCAGAGGTTGCACTATTCCATATTTCCTATATATTTACTTCAATGAAAATTCCTTTGCTTTGTTTTCCATGCCAGCTGTACAAAAATCTACCATTGTTAGCTCTATATAATTTAAGGATCAAAACTTATGGATCAGGTTCATAAAGACTCTCACACAGAGCTGTGAGATGCTTTTTATTTCATACATTTAAAACTTTTGACTTTTTGTAACTTTAGAGATTAGCTTCGACAGAGGGAAGGGGTTGCAGAGCAAAGGCTGTTGTTGCCTATGTACCACTGTGGGTAGAAATGACTAACTTAAAAGTATGTGATCAGGTTGTCCTCTAGTGGCTGCCCAAGAGAAGATCTAACCATAAATTTCGCAAGAAATGTTGCTGCAATGGAAATTAGTGTAAGTCCTGGCAGTTCTCGTTTCTGCAACGATTTGATAACCAGTTCTCAAAATTACCAATCAGCTATGTGATTTCCATGCTAGTGGCAGACCCTGCAAGCCTTTCTCTTGTCTATTCCTGAATTATGCCTCTTAATAACATCTTAAATTGTGCTTCTGGAGGGTCTTTGTGGGGAGAAAATACAATTCCACACCTGAAGGTGTTTTTGTTTGTTTGTTTTGGCAGGATGAAACAACCCTCTTCTGACATTCTGTTTTTCTGTTTTATGTCTACCCTCTCTGCCACTGCTTCCAGTTCTTTGGCCCCAGTTAAAGTGTGTCTTCTTGGGAGAAGACAACTGCAGTGGTAGATGCTAGAGAAATGATTTCTGTTTCCTGGAG
Organism: Anseranas semipalmata; assembly: GCA_013399115.1. Lineage (NCBI taxonomy): Eukaryota > Metazoa > Chordata > Aves > Anseriformes > Anseranatidae > Anseranas > Anseranas semipalmata. The sequence continues at coordinate 132,368 of VXAA01001716.1, read as the reverse complement.
AGCTTCGGCCTCCTCCCTAAAGTCCCACTGGGTGTGGTGCCTGACAACTCAGATACCCTCCATGGTAGTGAATAATAATTTATTTGGTGTATTAAAGCTCTTTGACTCCATTATTTTAAAATGGAAGCTCCACATGTAAGATAAACAGAAATAGAAAAAGAAACCATTCATGGTTCTGAATATAAATTATTTATTCAGAAATGCATGTTCAAATCACACACCAAACCTCCCACAGAACTGAGATTTCTAAAGGTAGCTGAGAAATCTTTCTCAGTGGGACTTCTGGAGCTTGCAGGGCCTCCACTGGCCAATTAATAGTATCTGGCATCAGAAGAATGAAAATTGAATCAGGCACCAGCCAGGCTGCAAGGTTGAGATATTCTAAGTGCTTCCAGCATGTAAATCTACCTATTATTTAAGCCACAGTTAAGACTTCTTATTGTAAAACAAACGCAGCAATGAATGTATTTCATCACAGTTCTTGAAAGGAAGTTATAATGCAGTTTATCATCCAGTAATGTACTTAATGTTTGCATTTCAAAAACGATGACCACTGAGGCAGAGAGGAGTAAGCTGGGTAGCACACGGTTGCACCTCAAATCTGCACAGCAGAGGAACAAATGCACTGCTCAGTTCTCTGCCCTCTGGACCGCTGGTCGTCCTTCCCCAGACAAGAAAACTTGTGTGTTGCTGTTAATTTATAAACAGAATAAAAGCAACAATACAACAACCAGTGGTCACTGTGCAAACATATGCTGTTAGACACTGCAAGATTAATGCTAATAATAGTTGGAGTAGGTCTATATGAAGCCATAGTGTAGTGCAAAGCAGAGAAAAGTTGGAATGGAATAGAATGGAATGGAATGGAATGGAATGGAATGGAATGGAATGGTTCAGTTGGAAGGGACCTTCAAAGATCATCAAGTCCAACTGCTTGCTCACTTCAGGGCTAACCAAAAGTTAAAGCACATTAATGAGGGCATTGTCCAAATGCCTCTCGAACATGAGCAGGTATGGGGCATCAACCACCTCTCTAGGAAGCCTGTTCCAGTGTTTGAACACCCTCCCAGTGAAGAAATTGTTCCTAATGTCCAGTCTGAACCTCCCGTGGCACAGCTTTGTGCCATTCCCTTGTGTCCTGTCATTGGTTACCAGGGAAAAGGGACTGGCACCTTGCTCTCCACTTCCCCTCCTCAGGAAGTTGTAGAGAGCAATGAGGTCAAGTGAAAAAAACAAATTCAAGATTCATCTGAGCCACTGAGTAAAATGAGAATAAAAGTTATATTATTTGCATTTAAGTGGGACTATAAGAAGGCAGCGTTAGCAGGAAGTAGAAAGGATCTAACAATGGGGAATGTCCTCTAGTCATTGCACATTATTTCATGAGTAAGCCCAAAGTACTGTAAAGTTGGCTATTTATTCCTTTTTTTTTTTTTTCAGAATCAGCATATAAAAAAATGCATGTAAGAATACATAAGGTTTTAATCTTTTCTGTTGTAATGACGAGTTATTGTTACTACTTTTAATAAGGCATGCTGCATTTTCTAGAAGATAACTTCCAGATTCCCCAGAAGTATCCACAGAACAATGCATATGTTCATGCACAGTTACAGAATGCGTCAGGAGGCAGATTGCGCCATCTGACAACATCAGCTGGCAGCACAGTTTAACTGTAGTAACCCCACAGCACCTCCTAACTGTTGCTTAGCTATTGTGCTAGTCCTGCCGGTTACATCTTGGTTATGCTTTGCTTTCTCTCGGCTTCAGCAGCTGGGCCTGTATGAGAGTGCAGGCCTAAGGGAGCACAAAGAAAGTTGGAATGTTTAGTAATAGCATTCTTTGAGAATTCCCATAGATAAAAATCTTCCCTCCTCCCACTCACGATCTGAGGTGTTAGATAGCTGCTTGTGCCCTGTATATGACATTGCTTCCAGCTGGCACTGTCACAACACAATCATCACTCTCTCCTGAGAGTACAGGATCTGCAAGATGACAAAACTAGTAATGGATTTCAAGCCATTATCCTCCTACTAAACAATGTGAAAAACGGGTCTAGGAGAAGGTTGTGGATTTTTGTTTCTGTTTGCTGCCTCCTCCCCCCCACTGTGTTTTGCTGTGATTGGAAGAAACAATTGCTCTCCCTGAAAGCAAAGGACAGATAAGAATTACTGGTGACCTCTTATTTTAGAAGTTCATACACTGATAGACAAAGGAATATAGAAAATCTTCATAGAAGTGGTATATAATTCAGTGCAATTGCAAATATGTTGAGAAACAGAGCACAGGAAAAATGAAGCTTTAAAAAATCTACACTACTCTGTCCAAACTATGAAGTTACAGTCACACACAAAAAAAGCTATAGTGTAAAAGATAGACTACGAAGGTACACAAAAGCATTAACAGCATAAAACTGGAGCTTTAGGATTAACAAGGCTAGTTGAAACACTTTTATGCATACTGGTTTTCAGTAAATAAAAATGAAAAAAAAATCAGTGAAATTGCTTCTTTTGAAAAATGCCTGTTTTTTTGTTTTTGTTTTTGTTTTGTGGGAAAGGACCTCTTTCCACCAAATAAATTACATTAATACCTAGAAACAGATAAGCAGAGACTAACAGATTATAAACTGGAAAATAATACCTTTGGAACATTTGCAGCTTTTCTGTCTTACTGTCCCCAGCCTACATGAAGCAGTTTCTCAGATGGACTTCAGTTCTTGTGAGGCATTATGGCCAGTGGATCCTATAATATCAAATGATCAGTCAGCAAGAAAAGAGGTCATCATGACATACAGTTAGTACAATCTGAGGAGGTCGCCTAGCCCGTAGATGGAGTGGAACATTTAAACTACAGCATCTTCTCTATTTGGGTAAAGGAGAAACTGATATAATGAAACATAGTGGATAATATTTTAAGATCTTACTTTTGGGTCAGTTAAAAGAATTGCACTTTATACTGGGTAGTTTTTGAAAGGAGGCAGAGGTTTGTATAAACTTGTTTTATTAATACAGCAAAACTATTCATCTGTTGCAGAAAATAAAACTCTCTAGGGTAGCTGTTGGAAAATTCAAGTTTTGCTGAACTGGCAGAAACGAACAGTTGGATAGGCTACCCTAAAAAGCATGAAGAATAAAACTTGTCATTGCACATGAAATAAAACAATGTACTGTTGAAAGGCATAATGTAGCTATTAGTGAGTCACTTAGTGACTACCACTTGGGAAAAGGAACCAGAGGGAATGAGAGTATATTTATGCCAATTCATTCTTGAAAAAAAAAGTATGAATCTTTTTGAGGGTTATACTCTTCCCAAATGCCATTATTCTCATACTTAAAGTGACTTCTCTTAATAATCTAATATTCTTGGTAGCAGAAGGAAAAAATAGAGAACATTTGATAGCTGAACTTTCAAATTATAAATACAGTTTTAACAGCTGTCAGAATCAAAGAAGAAAATATCTGATGCTTAAACTCACAAAATTCATCACTAGTGTTTTCATATCCACATGATGTTGTGAATGACTGGCTTTCATATCTGAAAATAAAAATTTTTTATAGATACAAGGTATCTTATGTCTACAAAATGTTTTTTACTTTCTATTTTTATTCAAAAATATTTCACAGTGTCATAGAAAAAGACTTTTTGAAAGGTAAAAATAGATTGCTTAGAGAATTGGAAGAGATAATATCTTCATTAAAGATAGCATAATCTGTCCAAAATATTGGTATTGGCCAGATATCCACAGAAAGTTGAATTTTACAACTGTAGACACCCCAGAAAGATAAGGCAAGGTTAGTGTAATGCATCAGCTTGTAGTTGTAAGGCACATAAAAAAAATCAGTAATAAATAATTATTTATTATTTCTAATAATAAAAAATCCTGAGGGACATCAAATGAAAATGTCAGATGGTAAGGTCAAGACAATCAAAATTAGATGTTTTTTTCATGGAATGTTTAAACTTGAGCAAAGTACTGCAAGGTGTTGTGGATACTAAAACCTGAATTCAAGGAATAACTAGCTCAATTCAGGAAAAAAGAATCCATCCACAGCTACAATCAGTAGTGCAGGAAGTCCCTCAAATACAAATTGCTGGAAGCTGGGAAGCTATTATTCTGAAGTGCTGTTGTTGTATTCTTCCTTGTTCTTGTAGCTTTTCCATAACTATCTGCTCCTGGTCCCTCTCAGACTGAGTCTACTGGACTTTGGGTCATTCCTACAAGGATAACCTTATAATACTGCTTCACGTATTCCATATAAGCAGCAGCCTCCTGGTTTGGAATTTGAACCAAAGCCTTCTAGTTGAAGGAATCTAGCGATTTATCATTTTTCAAATGATACATATTGTTTCAGGAAAATGATTTATAACAGTAATAATTTATTTTCTAGTAATGTCATTCTTAAGGAGTCTAAAAACCATGTCTTAAGTGCCAGTGTGCAATTCAGTCCCTGCAAAACAACTTTGAAAATATCTATTAAATAGTGATGCCTTCTGCAAGATAATTCAGTAGTGTGAGTTATCCTAGTATGTCAATTCAGTTGCTGCTACTCAAGATCACTGGTCGTTTTTTCATCAGTTAAGAATTAATTCAAAAGTAAGCAAAGTCACAAGCTTTCAATGACACTTCAAAAGTATATCTTTCCTAAATTACATGTATTTAATGTACTATTAATTAATGATGTAAAAATGTCACTAAAATTAAAGAGAGTGCTTTATAGTCATAAAATAATAGGAAATGCAGTGTTACAGATGAATTTTATCCTGAGCTGTTTCAACCTACTAGGCTGAGAGCAATTCTGAAACCTTCTTGGGGGCTGCTGATGGAAGGTAATAATTTCTTCAGTCACTTTGGTTTACCTGTTGAATTCAGGTACATCTGATATACTAGACTGCAAAGTTTTGTTCACCACAGTTTGAAATGATTATGTTAATCTAAGAAATGGCAAAGCAACATGTTGAAAAATTGGTTAAAAAATACCTGAATTTTTATGAAATTCAAGCAAGGAAAGGCCTATTCTTATTTTTAGAAAGCTGACTGCTCCTGCGCATGCCCATTCCTCTTTACAATTGTGAGGTGGTAATTACCGAGCATTTTAGTGTTTGTTTTTTAAATTAATTTCCAAGGTAGCTGAAATTAGGATTCAAGAGCTGAAGTGCAACTACTTGCTTAGATTTTGCATGTCAAATAGATAATAAAAGGGGGAAGAATGAAGAATTCTGTATACATAGAAAGACATTCAAATGATGGTCAAAATCCTTGCTTTATTAGGAAAAGTTTGAAAGAAAAATGAAGGGAAAAACAAAACAAAACAAAACATATGATTCAATCTTTTAAGAGCTACCATGAAAAAAAAATACTGATGGAAGTGGACCTAATGGCCTCAGCTTGTGCATAGAAAGACAGTGCGGAGCAGAGGGGCAGATGAATGTCTCTGGCCACTTATTTAAAATAATGGTACTCTGTGAATTCCTAGCACAGCTACTCACTAGAGGTTTTTGCGGTACAGTACTGTTATACAGTAATTGTGTTCATGTGTTGTGTGCACATCTGTATTTAATTCCAAGCTAGGAAGAAATGAAACTTTTTTCAATTAGTAATTTGTAACAGCTTGAAATTATGACACTAACAACAGTAATTCTGAAGTCCATAGGTGATCACTGAAAACAGCTACAGCCTTAGGAATTTTTAAACTTGTGAACTCCTGAGATGACCCTATAGCTTTAAAAATCTTTAGTCTATATAATAAAGAAATCTAGTTCCCGTGCCCTTCAACTGTTCTTGGTGTATGTCCAAAGACTTCTACAATTCAAGTCTTATTTTTGGGTGAAGAAGACTGGAAGCATCTTGGATGTCAAAATGGGTAATATATGGGTGGCAGGTGGTTTAGGCAGTGAGTATGAACATGGACTGATAAAATGCTATTGTATTCATCTGCAGTGTAATCCTCTTCACAATTAAGATATTCAGAAATGAACAGTTCTGAAATTAAAATAAGAGGAGGGAGATATTTTTCCACTATTTTTAATTTTGAAACTGAAGTCCCCTACATACATTCCATGATACATTAAAAAAGATTTTTGTTTGTTTTCTCTATAGAAAACTTACAGAAACTTTATAGAAATATATATATATGATTATATACAGAAACTATATACGTCAGAAATCTCATTGCTTATTCTGAGAGTTTCCCTTAGTTTTTGATTGTACTAAACCAAATAAATAAAAGCTTGACTAGAATACTTTTTCTCAGGACAGTACATAAAAGTATGTATTTCTTTTCTATAAATTATATAGTGACTTTTAAAATAAAATAAAAGCCCTCCTGGAGTTCAGGTTTACACAATGATTAAATGCTAACTTAGATTTATATGAATTAGACGTTAGTAAATATGACCACATAAAGTAAATCTGATGACATTTGGATCAAGTATCAGTGAACTCTTTTACTCCATACTTACGGGAGTTTGATAGTTTTCAGCCCAGAAAGTTTAATGCCATGTTGATGACTGTAAAGCCATCCAGTATCTTGTTAATTTTATACCAAGAAAATATCATAAGTTTGCTCTACTTATTTTTTAGAGACATATGAAACCATTTGGCACATATTTTGAAAATAAATATTTGTGTTATCCATTGCACTATAAGACTGTATTAATCAGCATTAACTTCATAAGCTAAAAATAAATGATCCCTGAAACAGAGTGGTTTAAGTAATGTCCACAGAAGAGGAACACCCCTGGTTATTTTCTTTACTCAGCTTAAATACTGTGTATAAATCATATATTTTCTCTGATTTTATACTGTATTCTTTTTTTTCCATAACAAGTGATTTATTTCCTACTCTAATTACCCATGAAATTTCATTTTAATTTAAAAAATCAATTTAATTAGATCTGTAGCAGTACAATGAAATACCTTAAACAATTCTGTTTGTTAATGTCTCACTTTCATATGCCAAATAAAACAGCACTTTTTTTTTCTTTCCCCTTGTCTTTCAAATATAATACAATCTGTTCTTTGGAGAGAGGTGGGGTGGTCAACAAAACTTAGCATGCTATGTCTTGTCCTGAAGAGAAAAAAAAAGCAGTCAAAAAGGTTAGGGGGTTATAATGGATAAGCCTGAAGACCTTTAGTTATAACAAACGGCATATCAAGCAGAGAGATCATGATCTCTGCAAAAAGTTCTCCAGTAATATCTTGAAGCTAAAGAAGAACAAGAGCTACTGATTGGCACTTTGTTACAGTGGGTGGCCCCACTGATGAGGCAGAAAGGCCATTCAGGATGATTTTTACACTATCTAAAATCTCCCAGATGTCCAACTTAAAGCTGTGAAAGTTATAAAGCATTTCCAAATAATAATAATAATAATAATAATAATAATGTGCCCAAACGCAGAAAGCAGTGCTTTTTCTAGGCAACCAAGATGCACATATACTTCTTTCTTTTTATTACTTGCCGAATACATTCTTCATCATAATGTCTCCTTTCTTCTTCTACAAACTGAAGAATCATCTTCATCTATATGCAGTATGAGCCTACTGCCACTATTGCCACAATATAAATGTGTAGCATTAAAAATTAAAAATATTATTTTTTACACTCCATCAAGATGAAAAGTGAGCCTTCATTCTCATTTGCAGTTCTGCTTCTACACTGTCATCCTTCTTGTATTGTACCACAGGACATGATCACTAATAGACAGCCAAATTCCTGCAGACCTTAAATTACCTCAGCTGTGCTCTGAGCAGAAATCCACATGACAGCAAATACAGATGAATTTTCAAAGGTGAGCTAAGTTGGCTGCCGTGCTTCACTGCAAATAAACTTCTTTGATCTAATGTCAGAACAATAGAAAAAAGGAATGTATGGGATGGTTTATCTTTCGCACAAGGTTCTTAAAAGCTAAAGGAGACATTATTTGTTTTGGAAGCTGAGAAATCCAAAAGTGACTCTTTCCATGCACTCAATCTTTTAAAAAGTAAAATAAAATGCCTGCTAGATGTATATCTCTTAGATTCTTTGTGCACGAAGTTGTTTGATTTTTTTTTTTTTCCTTTTGCTGGGGCAACACTGAAGTCCACATTTGTGTTTGCAGAGAAATAAGGTTAACTTTCAACTTGGCTGAAGTCCTGGCTCTGCAGAGCCCTCTGTTTTGTACTTTGAAGGTTAAATTCTTCTCAGAGAGCCTTGCTGGAGCTAGTGTTCTCACTCCCAATAACTGTAGGAGCTGCCTGACCTTTATAAGTGCAAGTCAATATTCGTGCTGTCAGAAGAAGCATCGTTGAGAGTAATCTTCACAATCACGAGGAAAAGTGGTTTGCCACAGGCAGATCATGATCAGTGAAGAGGAATCAGTGAACAGTGAGATAAAACTGTTTTAACTGGATTCAAAGAGTCTCTTTTACACAGTTTCAGGTTTTATTCAAAAGTCTGCAGACCTAGAGTATCCACAGCTCTCCTCTAAATTTCCACAAGATCAATGGAAAAATAATAATAAAAAAGGAATTAAGAAGGAAGCACTCTAAATGGTTTGACCTCTAGGTCATCTTCTACAACTCTACCCTCTGGCAAATTCAGACACATGTAACTGGAAAAGGTATAAAATAACCGTCAATTGCCTTTGTCCTCTACCCAGCACAAATTCCAAAGCAGGTCTAGTATCAAAATCATTTGGTGAAAAACAATGTATTAGCATACAATATCGTGAATACCTCACTGCACCTCATAAATGTTTCCACTTTTCCATTAGGAACACTGGGAGTTTCGAATACAATATCAGACCATCGTCTCGAGTCAGTATCTCAAAGCAAGAGCAGTTTTTTTTTTTTTTTTTTTTGTGGACAGAATAATTATCTGCAAAAGCAGAGAACAAAGTATCCTGTCTTGAGAGAATTGTAGTATTATGCAAATATGCTCAGGTTTCTGTTTGCAATTACAAACAGAGGTATGCAAGCAAGGGAAAAGGCAAACAAGGAACCCAACCAAGAACAAATGACCCAAGCTGTTCAGTGCATAAGTGAGAGCTGGTTATTTTTATGAAGAAAAAAAAAAAAAAAAAAAAAAGATGTTCTGAGCATTTCAGAGCAAAACACACCTTGGAAATTCTGTTTTATTTCTCCCTCCATTCTAGAGATCCAAGGTTATTAGAAATCCCATATTTCTTTTTACTGTCTTATTCTAAAATAGATGTTTTGGATGATTCTTCCTCACTTCTAAATTTTCAGCAAATGAAAAGTCTGTTTATAATTTAATGACAAAATAAATGACATCTGAAGCTTGGCAGATTCATGTAAACTGGGGCTTGCCTGACTCAGACTAAGTTTCTGGCTCTGTTTAAAGGAGGAGACAAAGGAAGAGTCAAGCCAGTGGAAATTTCATATCTTTTTTTTTTTTTAAGCTATTTACTCAGTTCCTTGGCTCATGACCTGGCTTATGTTTTGACACATCTGTTACAGGCTGCAACCAAGGCAACCAGCAAATGCTGGAAATTTCATAACACTTAAGGAATGTTTAAATATTATTTGTGGGAACACCCTAGAAGTCAGAAGGATTTTAACTAAAAATTGGTTAATTTTAGGCCCACAGTCTGCAAAGATGTATGCACATTTTTTTCTTCAATAACGTAAGATAATGTCTTCACATAAAAACATGAACTATTCCATCATGCATATGGTTTTAATATGATTGGGTCCTTTGTAAAAGAAAAAAATCCTGCAGGAAGAGCATACATTTCAGTATTAGCTTTTATGCCAAATAGACAACTTTCACAGAAGTTTCCATTCCATAACTGGACACTTGGACTTCTCCTGTCAAATTTTTCATTCAGAAAGCTCTGTTTGAAATGGAACTGCTTTGATTTTTACAGATCAAGACACTCTGATTTTTCTTTTTTGTACTAAAGAAATCTTATTTTTGACCTTCTACAACACTAATTTGTGTACACCTATGCTTCCATAGTTTCTTTTGTGATTTGTATTACAGTTTTTTCTAGGATTTAGACTTCTTTCTGTAGTAGATCCTGCCTGTGAAAAGATGCACAGAGATCATAAAATTATTGTCCTGAACTGTACCTGTTCAATCTCCAGGGATACAGTGAGGTACACTATGGGCATTGCAGTCCAGCCTCTCTCTTATAGTGGTGAACAGATATAAAATGGAGTGAGTAAACAAGAATGATGAGACTTTGAGAAACCTCTAATAATTCAACTCAAAATGACTCAGAAATACATATATATATTTCTAAATAATAGCTTCAAAATGTCAACTATATAGAAAAGTTTGTTTTCCCAAAACAATTTTTGTAATCGTAAAAATGAACTCCATGAAACAGTTACTGGGGTGGTACTATTAATTTAGTTCATTTGACTTTTAACACAGGTTTCAAACAGCAATTGCTCAAGCAATTTNAAACAATTCATAAAAAATTTTTAGGGAAAAAAAAAAAAAAAAAAAAAAAAACAAATACAAAATACAACAATAATCACGAGCATCCAAGTGCAGTTTCCTGACAATGATTTTGTTACTTCATCTGAAGTTTTTTATCCTCCTCTCTAGGAGGAAGGAAATAGATTTTAATGGTGCACAGCTGCCTTGGGCAACAGATTATATTCTTCAGGGTTTCTATTTTCTTCACAGAAGGAGATGTAATGTGGTTCTAAAAGAATCACTTACATTTTCCCTGCTTGGGTAACATTTTTGACAGCATTTTATAACGCCTGAATTTTCTCTTTTAAATCTGGTCATTTTTTTGATGTCAAGAGTTGTGCTCATTATTTCTAAAGCACGTTATTTCTAGAGAGCTTATGGTGAGGAGTTATATGGAATATTGTTACATAGAACAAATATAAGCTATTGTCTCAATAGCTAATCATGGTTTTAGCAGTAATTTATAGCTTAACTGGTAATAACATACAGGATTTGATGTGTTTCAGAGCACATTGATAAGTTTCTTTAAGCAATGAATCTCAGGAAGTGTCTGTTCCAATCGTTGCTTCTATGTTGTGTCTTCATGTGAACCTCTAGGTAGAACATGGGCTTGTTCACATTTACACTGATTACTGGTAGTGGTGTTTGGCACCCACAGATTTCTAAACTCAGTGAAACATATTCTCCATCCAGAAGTGGAATGCAATTGTTACGTGAGCCAAAATGTGAAATACTTAAAAGAGAAAAGACAGTTATAAGAAAATAGCAAGGACAGTAGGGGTATAAAGTGAGTCTGAAAGAGGATAATGATGAAACAGTTTGCTGATATTTGAGCTGTTATTCAGATCCTGATAGTTCACCCAAAATTTGAAGGACCACAACAGCAGGGAGGGAAACAATCTTATTAACTGAAAAGAAAATGACTAAACCAAACAAACAAAACCCTCTGCACCCCCCCCCCCAAAAAAAAACAACAACAATACAAACAAACAAACATCCCTACCAATAAAAATCAGTTTTCTTTTTTAAAAAAATGGATAACCAAAGGTCATAATTTCATGGCCAAAGCTGACAAACTCTCCCCATTATAAGACACTGGAGTTTTAGGCTAAATGCTTGTCAACCATTTGCACCGCTGCCCAGTACTGTCCAGTGTCAGACTCTGGATGCAACCTTTTAAACTTTTTTTGAATTAACATAGTAAGTTTACCTTTGAGAATGAAGGAAATATTTGTTTTGCCAATATTAAAATTTCTGGCAGCCCTTTTATGAGGACTTTAAAAATACCTTGCTTCCAAAAAGGGAAAAGACTTTTATCAGGTGTTACCTTCATATCAAGACTTGAGTTTTCTATTCTGAAAACTGCCACAAGTGTATGTTTGCAAATCTCTGTTCCCATTTGCTAAGATATCCTTGCAGTTTATTTATTGCAGTTAAGCCCGACAGAGTCCTGCTACAGTAAGGCTGGTTCATTCTTGGCACTAAGAAATTTTATTTCTCCCATTGCTTTAGAAACTAGAAGCAAGAGGGAAGAAAAGGGCAGAAATGTTTGGAGTTCACTGAACTGGACAGCTCTGAATATGTGAAATGCTATTTGAAAAGAAAAAGTTCTGCAAATCAGATGCAAACCATCGAAAAGGAACACCCAAACTGATGGTTAAGTGTGTGTGTAAAATATGAAAGAAACAGAGATCTGTAAGGATCATGTGCAGATACACTGTTAACTGCAACTTCAGCTGAGCACAAATATACCTTTTTTCATGTATTATAGCAAAGTGCATATGCAACACACTAACAGATGAGGGTACGTATGAAAAAAAGTATTCCATTCAATGATCAGAATGAAGTGGCTTAGTGAAACTGGAGTGCAGATAAAATGCATGTTAAAACTGTGTGGGGTTTTTTTTGTTGTTGGTTCGTTGGTTGTTTTTCCTGAAATAGGCATTACTTTGTATACTCCAAGGACAGAATGCCCCGTGGCCATTTGGAACTTACTTATATGAAGTATGTTTGGCTGAATTTTACTGACATGGGAGTATAAGCATATAATTTTCCATACGTAAGTATTTCTGTAACTCAAAATGCCCCTTCCTTAGAAAATGTGTCTGTTCTGGGACATACTGATGCAATGAAAAAGGAGTCCAAGGGATTTCACTGAGCAATTAGGGAAGTTCTTACAAAAATATTTATAAGTAAATGAATCACTTGTTTTTAGTACAGATCAGTCTGGGCTAATACCAAGCACTCTAAGGTCTGAGTGAAGCAGTTTGCAAAGACCTACTTATTATTTTTAGTTACTGAGTTCAGAGTTTTTAACATAAAATACATAATGATATGCAAGTAATTTACTATTTTACACTTTCAAATCAGCATTATTGGTGTGTTCTGAAAAGTATTGGTAACACAGGAGATGAAGAAGTGGAAATTGCTAGCTATTGTAATTGCAAAAAAAAAATCAGCGATTAAAGTATGAAGGAATAAATTATATTTGGCTAACTCATTGAATAAATCATATGTCTAAATGCAAGTACAGAAATTTAACAGTCTTACTGCTAATAAGCAACCTGTACAATGTTAGCACTAAAGGGAATAATAGGGGAGAACTTTCTGACTGCAAATATTTTTTTAAGCCTACATTTATTGGCATTTATAATTAGGGAAATAGCATTATAAAGCTCACTTATTAATTGAATGTCAGAGAAAATCTCTATTGCTGACTACTTCACTGAAGTCAGGTTATGAAATGCTTGTCAGTGAAACAGAGTGAAAAGCTTAATTTTGTACTTTGCACATTCTAGGTCCTGTTCTATTGTAGGATCCTACACACCAAACTGGGAAAAGGGGAAATATGAAATATACTCTGTGGAAGTTTATGATGTTTTTACTTCACTTCTGCTTTATCCTGTGTGAGATTTCAAGTTGATTTATTACCAGCTGCAGCCACATCCATTCTGTGGATTTTTCTGTTTACTAAGGACTGACTCAGGCCCTTCCCTGTGCATGTAGTCATCATGAGGTTGGAACACAGCAAGAATGCAAGCACTTGCTCATACTCAGTGAGTTATACTGAGAGCACCAAACCATAACTTCATGCATAGTCTCATTCACTCTGGAAATCAAAACGGAGTATTTCCCCACAGGCAGGCATCACAGGAAATAAAAAATAATGCAAAATCAGGACAGTGCACTAGAAACTTTATGTTGCTGTATACACAGCAATTTCACCCTACATGTTCCTGGGCCAGGGATTCACTTTGGAATAAAAATAAGCTCTTTATTTTTAAAATATTTAAAAACATTTTTCACCACTGAAAAAATAAAACTGTAAATCCTATCCTGTGAAGTCCCATATCCCAGTCAGCTATATTCTGGACACCTCTATGTATTGAACACTTCAGATTAGTCTGCTGGAATTTATACTTTGGATCAAAAATCTATTCGTTCTAATCTTTTGGAATAAAAGTTGCTTTGAAAAAGTGACATTAATTAATATTATTTCCATGTTCTCATTTTTTTTTTTTCTATAGTTATTGTCACTGAGGATTGCTGCTATGCAGCAAGGGAAGCATCAGTTGTTTTAGTCTCTGCATGTTTCAAATTTGTAACTGGTAGTTTACTTTCTGAAATACTCATCATCTATTATTATCCATTCCATAGATTAACTGAAAATGTATCAGAGTTGTTGAAGGATGTTCGGAATGCCCACTGCTGCCAGCAGCTCCGTGCCCAGGAATTCCCCCTGCCCTGCCATGGGATCCCAGTACGGGACACCAGGGGCCGGGAGGTCTCTGTCCCAGGCTGAGGGACACAGCTGCACACACACTCATCTCACAGGCACCCCACAGTTGCATGTCCCTCTGGAGGTCCCTCACAGGAGCTCATGCCCACCTAATACTCATGGCTGGACACCGGGCCTTCTACACACTGGCTAGTCCAGGTTGAAGTATTCCAGCCAATTACAACAGCAAAGCTCCCCAAACATAAGGTCTGGGGGATTTACAGATGCTTGGTCCACTCCAGCACCAGGCACATGGGCCGTGACTCGCCTCTCATTTGCCTCATGCTGGTTCCCGTAGTAGCCTGTTTCCAGGACACACACCATTCCCACCCCAGTGGCTTGTGGCAGAGACCCTCACCCACTCCAGCAGCTGGCACTGAGACCAGCCACTTGCTCCATTTGCTGGCACCATTGGCCAAAGGCACCTACACTCCCACTCTTGACTCCAGTTGCCAAATTCACTCACACCGCCCCCCCCCAAGTAGCTGACATTCTGGATGTAAAGGCTGTAGGACCCAATGGGACAATCCAGAGAGCTATTTTTTGACAAACTTTTAAAACAATTATTTATTTATATATCTTGAAAATAACTTTAAACTATCAATGTGGAACATACTCAGATATAGCCTCAGTCTTAGCATTTTCCCAACTTTTAAATACAGAGATCTGTTTAGGCTGTTTTCATGCCATTATGCAATATTTTAGCAACTCATAGAAGTAAGGTTGTAAGAGAGAGGCGCTGTGAAGCTTCCACAGAGCTGATACATAAGTCCTCTGTAACTAAGACACTGATTTTGCTATGGTTCCTGCTAGAAGATCCTGCCACATTTTGTACTCAGGAACCTTGGAATGGGCTGGGAGGTGTCTGCAAAAATCAGGGCATGAAAACTGTCAAAATTTGAAAGAAGTGCTAAGATCATTTGGCCACCTCAAAACGTCTACTCCTCCCTTTCTTCTCCCACTCCTTTCTGTGAGGAAGAAAGTCATAGCTTAAATGCTAAGAGCTAAGATAGGAAAATTACATCTCTCAAAACATTTAAATCTTTCCACTCCCTAACTGCAAATTGCCAAACAACAGATTGCAAAGGCAGCTTTGACTACTATGCTTACAAGTTCCATACCATTTGCCTGTTAAGTTCAAGATGGAAAGGTAGCCTGAAAGCTGCCAGTATTTTTTGTTTATTTTTTTGAGATTCATCTGTTTCAAGAAAGATTGAGATAATGTGGAAAGAACAAAAAAGGATATGTATATATATATATATTTAAAAGAGGTGTTAGCCAAGAGCAAACAAATTACGTATGCATACTACAGCAATCAGGCACACAGTCATGATTCCCCCCCTCCCCAAATGCATTCAGCTCTGCCAGACTGATGGAATATATGTACTGCAGGGACTACTACCTGACTGCTGGTATTCAGCTCTCTTTTAGCACTCTTTAGCTCTGAACTGAAGAGGTTGCTCAGGAGATTTGTGTTCATGCTGCTTCCTTCCTGGACCTCTTTAATAAAATTTTCAATAAAAATGTCAGTTAGAGAAGCTTTTCTGATTTACATTTTCAATCCAAGAGGGGCTAATATTGTACATTCTGTTCCAAAATTCTTAGTTTTGGATTAAGGAAAACAAAGACAAAGTGAACATTTGTAGGTGGAAAAGTGGGAACAATATATATGTTGTATATTTGATAATATGATAATTGACTCAGATGACTGAAAGAAACTTCCTAAGCAACTGATCAGGGAGGTTTGGAAGTCTCATATTCTCTCTGGAAGCTTCCCCCTGGAGATCATCCATGTAGAACTAACAACACAAAGTAAATTGACACATGATTCCTTACATTGTAAGGTCATTTTGATCAGGATGGAACTACTGTTTACATATATTGTCTTTCATTCTCTGGATTCTGGGAATAAAGAGTCACTGGTTTCAAACTTATTAATTAATCAAACTGATTAAGTAAGTCAGCAACCCCTAAAGCTGAGAATAGAATTTTTCTCCTTTAAGTTTAATTATAAATTGATAATAAATACATATGAAATAACACTCATTTCCTTTTCTGCTTTAGTGGCCATCAATAGAATGGGTTCACATTAACAAATTTGGTCGAAATTGTGTTAACGAGCCAGAGAGCTGAAGCTGAGCTGAATGACTGACCCAAGTAGGAGCTACATAAACAAGAAGTAACTCTAAGGCAGTAAAGAGCCTCTCTCTGAGCTTTAAAAAAAAAAAAAAAAAAAAAAAGTTAAGAGACAGGAAATTGAGGGTACTAATAAAGTGATTATTAGCAAAGACTTTTATAATGATTCAGTGTAGCTAAAAACCCTAATGTTTAGACTATATTACCTGATGCCACTTTATCAAAATGAAAGATTACAGAATACTTCTTGAAGATCAGATGAAATAAAAGGAAATTATCTCAGCTGTTATAATTTGTTCATTATCGTGCTGTTCATGATAGGTGGTTTCAAACAAATATATTTTTAGAATTGTGACATAAGAATGAGTTTATTTTTGGGAACAATAACCTTTGGGATCTACAGTAATTAAAAACTGCCATATCTGATTTCTACTTCAGTAATAGATTAGTTGCTTAATATATTGGTATTTTATGGTCACAGGATATGCGATTAGTTTACTCTGGCAACTACTATGATCACTATATAACCTATTAAATATAAAGTATATATTGTAGGGATATACAATACTAGAGAAATGAAAAGCCTGTGATACTTTTGTGTTTCAGAAATCTCAAGTAATAAGATGAGAAAAAAGTAATTCTCAAAAGTTTACTGATAATCTCATATGTTCTCATGGCATTTCTTGCATACTTAAAAAATGATTTTAGACAGATGCTTTTATTATTATAATTTTTATTTATGTTTAAGTAAGGCAAATTTGCAGTATGTTTCTTATCTTCCAGATTACAAAAGCTTTTACAAATGTGCCTCCCTTTGCTAAGACTATATTCAACATTTTCTAGGTTTAATGCATAGGAAAAAAATACTAAGAGTTCTAAAGAAAACTGCATTTCTTAGTTACAGTTATCTATCATCATCATTGTCATCACGCATCATCTGGTAACACTTTCATTTCAAGAGAAATTTTACATTTCTCATCTTTAAAGTTCAGAATCCATAGATCTTATATTGCTCTCATGCTGATAATGCACTTCAGTAATTGTGCTGTATAGCAAATATTTCTGTGTGCAAGTTTTAAATAGTTATTCAGCTGAATAATGTCACAAATCAGATGGTCTATTTAAAATGCCAGCGTGTTCTTTCCATTAATATCACAAGAATGAAACTGGCATTATTACCAATGCATAACAAATGAGATTCAGTGAATAAATTCAAGGCACATTGCCATGTGTACAGCTGTGCTAACGTAAGTATAAAATTTTATTCACTACATTGTAAGACATACATTTTGTAAGGTAGGAAATCTCGTAAAGTAAGAATCTTCTAAATATGACAAAGAGGAGCTAAAGGCAACATAATGCCAATGTATCTCTGTTGCATAATCAAAGCTTTTAGCGAAAACACTTAAGCTGGACACTGAAGTCATTCTTAAAGGTCTTCAAAACAGTCTGTTTTCTGACCAGTTGTATCCCATATCCACAGAAATGCTCAGTCATGTAAGTGAGCTGCTTCTGTGTTCCATTCAATCTCATACATTGTTCTCTGCCAAGCTTTCTCAACTGATCATTGCAAAATCATGAAAACATCTAAAAATCTTTATTGCCATAGCCACATAATAAGAAAGACGAGGTGTATGGTGGTTGATTTAACTGAGTTGAAATTTAACCAAATAATGCAGAAATATCAGATAATAATCTACAGTGTTCTAGGGATCATGCTTTTCTTGATCCATTAGGATTACTTCAGTAATCAGTTCAGTATCAGTTTTCCCACTGCATTCTGCATCCTCAGACATTGTTCAACAAGGCCAAGTGCAAGGTCCTGCACCTGGGCCGGGGCAATCCCAAACACAAACATGGTCTGGGTGGAGAATGGAATGAGAGCAGCCCTGATGAGAAGGACCCGGGGGTGCTGGTTGATGAGAAGTTCAGCATGAGCCAGTAATGTGCACTTGCAGCCCAGAAAGCCAACCATATCCTGGGCTACCTCAAGAGAAGCATGGCCAGCAGGTTGAGGGAGGTGATTCTCCCCCTCTACTCTGGTCTTGTGAGACCCCACCTGGAGCACTGCATTCAGCTCTGGGGCCCCCAGCACAAGAAGAACATGAACATATTAGAACGAATTCAGAGGAGGGCCATGAGGATGATCAGAGGGCTGGAGCACCTCTACTATGAAGAGAGGCTGAGGGTGTTGGGATTGTTCAGTCTGCAGAAGAGAAGGCTCCAGGGAGACCTTATAGCTGCTTTCCAGTACCTAAAGGGGGCCTACAAGAAAGCTGGAGAGGGACTCTTTGTCAGGGAGTGTAGTGATAGGACTAAGAGTAATGGCTTTAAACTAAAAAAGGGTAGTTTTAGATTAGATATTAGGAAGAAAATCTTTACTATGAGGGTGGTGAGGCACTAGAACAGGTTGCCCAGAGAAGTTGTGGATGCTCCATCTTTGGAAGTGTTCAAGGCCAGGTTGGATGGGGCTTTGGGCAACCTGGTCTAGTGGAAGGTGTCCCTGCCCATGGCAGGGGTGTTGGAACTAGGTGATCTTTAAGGTCCCTTCCAACCCAAACCATTCTACGATTCTGTGAATCATATTACAAAGATATGAGGCAATAGAGAAAGGAAGTTGTTTTCTCTGCTGTTCCTTCTCTTTAGCACATCAATCCACACTTTTTATGACACTTAGAGATTATTCACACATTCACTTGATTTGAGCTTTTTTGGGAGTTTGACCCACAAAATAAAAAGTTGAATAAAGTATCTTTCACCTGTTACATTTGAACATCTTGTACTGATGGCTTGTTTGTAGTCAAGTAGATCTTGGCTACAATCTTGTAATCTAGTAATTTTCCTGTGGATGGTTAGCAAAAGCTACTTCATCTTGGCTGTCAGTAAAGATAGAGGAACTTTATAGAGAAGTTGTTTACTAAATGCAGTGTCTTCAGAAGAGTTTAAAAGAGGCTCAAAATGACAAAAGAAGGTTTTGACAAGGGGAGTTTGGTTATTAACCTTTTCTTTTGCTCCTCGTGATCAGATGACCTCTCAATGAGGTTATTTTTGTTCAGATTTTGCCTTTGGAGAAACCCAGCTGAACACAGGAATTAATAGTACATCAAAAATGGTGGTGCATTAGGGACCAAAGCAATGGGCTATCTTAATAACAAAGATTCCAGAACAGAAAGTGTAATGTGTGATATGAAATGTCTGCATTGAAAGAACATGTTTCAATGTCCTCCTGTAATGGTCACAAATCAAGAAGAATGTTTCTCAAATTTAATACATTATGTAATATTTATTCTTAAAATTTGTCTGGAAAAAAATGCTGGAGAGAGTATTTGAAGTACAAAGACCTGCTGTAGTAATTTTTTTCTCAGCTAACAATGAAACTCAAGAATGAAAGGCAAAGAACTCCTTCATAATCTACAGTCTATGCACTGTATCCAATTTTTATTATCCACTGTTATTTTTTTTTTTGCTCTGATTAAATTATTTGTGTTTAATTTGAAAAGTCTGATGGTGTTACACTGCACCATGCAGTTCCTTCTTTCATAAATTGACACTTAAAGACATGTGTTAGAAGCACATGTTTGTTTGGACTGATTTCTTATTTGAACATAAGAGTGAACATAGGAGATCAACAGCTTCCTGGATTGAATTTGTTGCTCCTGATAATTACCACAAAGTTACTGGAGAAGAAGACACTACTGCAGAAAAAGATACTGATAAAACAAGTATCTTCATCAGCAATCTCAGTCTTGGTGACTGAAATGGAGATATGTAACTGGCAGAAATTAGCTGTAACTTCAAGAAGTTCTCTCTCCACAATTCATATGATTCATCAAAGAAAACAAAATAAATACACAACCCCTGAAACAATCCTGTTATTTTCACTGTAGTGTCCTTCAGCAGCAATCAGTAGAAAATATGTACACATTTAGTTCAACTTGCATTGTATAAAATAATTTAGTTAATATGAAAGATTTGATTTCTAATGTCATTATTGCAGATTTTCTCTAAGATACTTTTTCCAGTAAGGATATTTTAAAAACAAAACAAAACAAAACAAAATAAAAACCTCCTTAGGCAATGATACATTGTCACCTATTATCATTTCCTCCTTTTATAACAGTTATAGCCTTCAGTTAGACATAATAGTGTAAATTCTCAAAGAATAATTTTCTAAAAAGTAGGAGTTATTCTCTCCTTTTTTTTTTTCCTGAAAAAAAATCCCAATAGCCAACAACTAAATTCAAACAGGAGAAAATTGCTTTAAAATTATGTCTCACTTGAATGAACAAACAAGATTACAAAACAAAACAGTTTTTTAAATTTGAGTCACGGCTAACAGCTGAAAAATGTTTGAAGTCTCCTTCTAAGTGGTGATCCTTCCTAAATGGCAATATATGCCTTTCCTCAAATCCTTCTGGAGTGCCATCAGCTTCTCCTTTTTCTGTTTCACCTGCCATTGAAATTACTACCCTTGTTAGAACCTGTTTCAAGATCAACTTTTGACAATCACCGCTAGTTTGTAGACACAAATGAAGAGGTGAAAATCTTGTTCTCATTAGGACCAAATAAATTTTTAATACTTGGAAGAGAAGCAGACACATACCAGTGTCTATTGCACTCTAGTAGCTTATTTTCTTGCAAGCTGTGGGAAAAAAAAGGGGGGGGGTCGGGATTCATTTTTCCATGTTCCCTTGGTAAACATTTGAACTTTCCTTTTTGTGACAAAGTTTACTTCTGTGCATAGGGCCAGCTCAGTGTGACAATAGGACTTGTTTCCCGCTAAAAGATTCAAAATTGTTTTTTAATTACAAAAGAAGCTTTCTGTACATGGATAAATTTCATTCTTCTACTACATTTTAGTTCATTTTCATTGAGTAAAGTGTAACGAAATATGTAACCATGGTTTCATTAAACCCATTGTTTTCTAGTCTTTCTATGAAGACTGTCTATTCCTCTTGCCCGAGTCTTGTTTTCAGGGCTGTTTTCAGTGCTAGTAGCTTCACAATAACAGCAATATTTAGGGTGAATACGTGCTGGTAAGGATTGAAAGGTGACAAAATCAGTGCAGTAGTTTACAAGAAACCTTAATCCAAGGTTAGAGTTTCAATTAAAATAGTTGTGAAAGGGGAGACACAATGGCCGTATTGGCAAACTCTGGACAGGTGACAAAATGATAAAGAAGGCAGATTGAAAAAGTCAGAAACACCAGTGCTACTATATGTCTTAAAGATTTATAGCAAGATCCCATGACTGCCATTATTAAATGCTGCCGAAAGGTCAAGTAGCATTAAAGTAGTGTAAGGGCCATAATCAGTAATTAGGAAGAAGCCATCAATTTCTTTTGCCTGAAGACTTTTCAGTACCAAATGAGACCCACTATGAAATCGGGCAAGAATATATCATACAAAATGTCTTTATGGTAATTACTAATTACATGATATAGGGAAAAAAGTGTTTGCTTTATCTCTCCTTTACCTCTTAATGTATTATGAACAAATAATTATGCTTCTACAGGATAATGGAATAATATCTATCAACTAAATTATTTAAAACATTTTCAATCACTGTCAAATTATTTGTTTTATTTTGTTTTTCAGTCGATGTTATCTGCAGGATAAGATTTGAAATACACATTTTCAGTATGCATCCTGAATAAACAGGACTGGTTAAGATGTGTGTACCATTTACATTAAGTACAATAGGTATTAGAATGTCAATATTTCAATGAGTCACAAATAATTTTAATCCTTGCTAGGCGTACAAACTCACTATCATATTATTAACAATAGTTTATATTATTTTACATATAAGTTTGTTATACCATTAGAACACTCAGTATGCAATTAAGTGTTAATATGTGCCTGAGGAAGGAGGTATAATTTTTGAAAGTGCTGCAGGAATAATACAGAAACCCAGATTTCATTTTCAAAAGTGATTTGGGCATAGCTTATTGTAGATAGATTTGCTGACTCCTTATGGAGCCAGTTGGAAGTAGTGACATATATAAATGCCTCAAAGGTTCTTGGATATACATATTAAGATTGCTTTTGAAAGAGTACTTGATATACCAGGATGTAGGTATGATTTCTAAAAAAAAGATATTATTCTTGCTGAGTATCTGTAGATTAGTACAGAAACTAA
This sequence comes from Anseranas semipalmata, assembly GCA_013399115.1. Classification (NCBI taxonomy): domain Eukaryota; kingdom Metazoa; phylum Chordata; class Aves; order Anseriformes; family Anseranatidae; genus Anseranas; species Anseranas semipalmata. The sequence goes on along the minus strand of VXAA01001716.1, from coordinate 109,889 downwards.
GTCAAATTGTTCCATTTGCTCATGACCAACTTCACAGCCCTTTATTTTCATTTGTACACATCTCAGTCTTGAAAGCTAAGCAAAAGCAGCTGAAGTTCCTGACCACATCTAATGCAGGACTGTAGCTTGCAAAAGTCATTCGATGCTGGTTTCTGAACACTGACCCTATGTGCCAAACATATCCTCATTTTCTAACCTGATGTGTTCTAATAAGTTTTGTTACATATACCTTTAGGTATATGTCATCCAGCATGACACTAAGGACATCCACAAAACACTTTTTAAAAAATATTGCAGATTACATCTTGCTGTCATTACAACACTGTGCATTGTCCAGTGTATTCAGATTGCAGCCAAGGTCTTATTAAGATAAAATTCTCAGGTAAAATATACTTTGATGAGGTCCACACTGAAAATACTTTAGAGTAATAAAGACTCTATCTCATATTTCGGTCATTGGCATGCCATAAATAAAAGGACGTTAAGTTAATGGCAGTTTCCAGAAGCTATACAGTGATTCATCCACTAACATCTTTGCATGTTTTTTCCTTGTATAGTTCTAGTATGATAATACCTGAGTATATCAGAGACAATGAGAAGTTTTTAAGTTCATGACATGATTTTAGTAAAGAGCATTTTAAATACAACTTCATACATAAAAAAATATTAATTATAACAGATTTGGGGAGTGACTCAAATTCATGATGGGCATATTGGGAACAATACTACAACATTCTGAAAAGAAGAAATTTATATATTTCATGACAAAATAATTAAAGAGAGTTTCTGCAAGCTTCAGTTAGGTCAATGAAAGACTAGGCAATAGTATATTGAAAAAGTCATAGTGTTAGAAAGGAATTAATTCACAATTACAAAAAGATCACAAAAGGTTCCCAAGCAGTTAAGTCTGTAGATATTTTTGAAATATATTTTGAATTTAATTTTGATATTTCCTCTCATGTTTTATTATGAACTGAAAAACAAACAAACGTTTTATTGGCTGGTTACATAATCTGGCAATTTTTTTGTGCTTATTGACTGAATTACATACATATATATCAATCCAATAGTGTATAAAGTTTGTTTATAGCTTTTGAGATCATGCTTCACAATTCATTTTTGACTTGGTTTTGAATATCATAAATTTTACTTTTTACTTTAAATGAAAGACTTTTTTTTTTCAGAAGGAAATCATGAAAGCCAAAATATAGTGAAATTAAATATTCATGGCAAAAAGTATGCTCATTAAGATATGTGTTTAAGCAGGGGTGAAGCACATTATTTTTTTTAGTCTAAGGCCTATAAAAATATTTCAGAAGTGTTACCACTGCGTTCCATGTTGTCTGGAGCAGGCATTCATGTCTGGATTCAGCAAGTTACATACATTTTGATTTAATTGTGCTCCTACTATACTCAAGGTGTGAAACAGTCTCAGACGTTTTCCTGAGCTTTTACCAAGGTAACTTAGATTGCTACAACTGACAAAATGTGTTAATAGTAGAAACAGAAGCCCCGTATATACCAGTACTGTCTGCTGCATGTTCTGGGAACTGCAACTCAAGTGCAAGACAAAAGACATTTTTGAATAGGAGATTTTCTGTTGTCTCAGATTCATCTTCTACCATTTTATTTATAACTGTAACATTTACTAAGTAGTGTCTGCAACAGCTTATTTCCCTACTTCTTTTTAAATAACTGTCCTATTATCATTATTACTACTCCGTCCTTTTCTTTTCCTACTTGCACTTTATTATCCTAAGAAGATAACACATGTAGTACATTTTGAATCTGTTTAACTTCTGCATGAGACTGAAACAAAATAAGCTGTCTCATACAGCAGTCAAAATTTAATTCAGACTTCAATTGGTACCCCTTTCTTTATGACTGAACCAAATGATATATAGTATAATGAACTTATTTGATCAATAAAAAACAAGAACACCTGCTTGCTGATAGATTATATAATGGTGGAATATCTCTCCACCTCTGATTTCAGTCCTGAAATAAGGGATCTGTCAGAGTGGGAAGCCTGGAAACAACAATTCATAGCACCACTGGGTATAAAAAGTATTCTCAGTAGAGATATTGGTTTCATGACATATTCCAGTTTCCTCCTACCTCATTTCTTAGTGTCCCAAATGCCTCTTTTGTTTCATGGAGGCTAGTGACTTTATCTCCTCTTGCCTTACTAATATGTTCCTGTGCTCCCCTAGTACAACACTGTTTTCTCCCTGTGGCTTACATGGTTATCGTAAATAGGTAAAACTCAGAGCTTTTGTTTAGGCAGAGCTTTTTTAGAGCTTTTTTTCAGACAGTTTTATACTATCTGAACTTAACTGATTCTGTTTCACATCTGAAGAAGGACTTAAATGTCCCAAATAATATTTTTAACATATATTATTTAATCTATCTTTTTTAAAAAAGATATCCAAACCATGCCTTAGGGTCATCCTTAGCTTGTGACATCTACACCAATACTACTGCTTTCTCTTAGAAACACAGAGGTGTTTCACTCCTTGTACACTCCTGTGAACAAAATATATTTCTGAGTATTTGGGCTGCCTAAGGATGAAATAACAAATACCATTGTAATTTTTTATTTTGTCATTCTTATAGCAATGAAGTAAAGATGGCAGATTTATGCTGAAAAAAAAAAAATCATTGCATTGTCTTAGTTTTTTGACAGACTTATGCTTGAAGGATTTGCTTCTAGAAATCAATGATAGGATCTGTAAGTGGGAGTCAGGAATTTGAGGCAAAGATAAGTGAGCATCTTTGTTTAAGTAAACACACTATTTGTGTTCTGGCAGAAAGTTTAAAGGATGCCCCAAATGATGATGCAAACTATGACCTCACAGAAATGCAACAGGGTCTAACAGTGACCATGTGAGCAAGTGTTCAATTTAAATAGTGCTGAAAAATGAACACCAAAGCCTTAGTTTTATGTTACTTTTTAAATACCATTAGTTGCTGAAATAATTCTGACATAAGAACCCCCAAACGCTACATGTTGGCTGTTAACATTTACTATTATGAAATCATTTGTAGATTTTCATTTACAGCCTCAAATTCTTTCCTGATGAAGACAGAGTTGAAAAATGAAGTCATGATTTAGGAAAGATGCTCTGATTAAAAATAGCCTGGATGAGAGAGAAAGATTTGTTTCCTTCTATGAGAGCAAATACTATCTGAATGATATCCGAGGATGACCTTCTAAAACAGGCAGCTGTTACCTATCTGAAACATGCAAAAATTAAACATGCTCTCTTTTCCTGCTTGTAAAACATGTATTATGCAGCATTACATCATTGATATGTAATGAAAAAAGAAAACTCTGCCATCATGGAACATCTGGTCCTGCACTGATGATGGACTGCAGCTGTTGCCTGCCTTTTATGTGAACTGTGATACACAGCTACACAGAGGCATGTATTTAAAATCCTTTACTTATGAAATAATGTCTGACAGGAGCGTGCATTTCTACTTCATCCCACGCAGTGTTCAGAATGCTGTCAAACACACACAAAGATATACATAAAATATTTCTAAGGCAAGTTTGCAAAGTATGAAGTCTCATGCCTTTGAAGATTCCCTGAGAGCGGATTATCTTAAACTATTATGAATCACTGAGAAATTCAAAATCTTGCAAGTCTGGAGCTGAATTCAATACTGATAAATAATTGGCATGAAAGAGATCAAATACATAAGTTATTATTAACCCTTTTTGCCCTTCTTTTGAGCACCATTTATTTAACTCTATCCTTATCCAATTTTCTTTTCACGTGGTAACAGGCTGAAATTGAAGATAAACTTTTATCCATATTTTGTATTTCTTCTCTGTTATGCACAACATTTATATTTAATTTGAAGAAAAAAAAAAGTCTGTAGACAGAAAGAGAGATTGCTCACCTTTATATTCAATCTGGTCATCCTGCCAAATGCCAGTTGTGCATAATTTTTATAATAGCTCTGAATACCAGACAAATAATCACATTCTAGTCTCATAGAATATGGCCTTATCTAAATAGTTTTCTCTTTCCCTCTTGAGCATATCCTTATCAAGCTTCCAGGGCTTTTATTAATATATACAGCTTATCCCACTATACTCTTGGCCTTTAAATGATAAATCAATGAAATTCAATAGCAATTCCTCAGAGCCCCATCTGCACAGTACCTGTTACTTTTCTAAGTAATCTGTATAAAGCTGTATACTTTAAAATTAAATATCTAGCATATCTCCACATCTGATTTTTTTAAAAAGAACAACAAAAACTGCAAAAGAAAGGGTAATTTCCTGACACAGAGAATAGCTAACATTCCTTGATTAAAAAGCTGAACAACTACGTACATTTCCTCATTTAAAAAACATAGGTTAGTCTCCCAAACAAGCGGTTATCTCTTGTAGAAAGAGCAATCCAGTACAGAGCACAAAGAACTGGCTTTTCACCTTAACTTTACTTGTAAAAGGAACGTAACAGGGAAAGTATGAATACATTTCTCAAGCCAGCTTTAGCCTATTCAGAAATGGTGATGCTTCCTGGATATGCTATATTCCATGACTGGCATATGCCCTAAGATTGGGCAGAGCAGAACTGCACTAGTCCATCTCCACTCCACTATCATCATCTTTAATACTTCTAATGAATTCACCCCACCTCATTACAGTCATAACATGAGAAGCTTAGTTATACAAACTCTCTATTTGGTCAACTGCGAAAGCTAGCATATTAAAGGAGATCATTGAGTCATTCAATGGGATAAATTGCTTTTTGTCCTTATCTTTTGAGGGCCCCTGTCTTTTTTCTGTTGATTATGGAAGAAACCTGGGGCAACTTCACTTCTGATTTAGACAGTGTGTTTAGATGCTTAATGCTAAATGGGTTGAAGCTGGTCTGAAGCTTCAGTGCATAATAGGGCTGAAACTTCAACAGAGAGATTTTCTTAGCCCTTGTAATGATTCAGCCATTTTTGCTTCGTTGATGGTTTGAAGTGTCTGGAACAGATTACAGAATTTGAGTATGCACAGCAAAATACCAACAGAAAAGAGGCTTAATTGAACAAGATTTAAAAAATAGGCTAATTCCAAATAATCTTCTGTTTTACTGCCCAATATTAAGTAAAGTAAAATATTGTAGCAAGGTAATGCTGAAGTTCAGGACATCACACAGGAAGTGCAACTGTGAAAGTGTTATAAATAAAAAGATAATTTTCATATTTTTTCCCCACACAGTAAAGCAGTCTTTCAAAACTGTAACCAAGATAATAAAAAAGTAAGATGTCCTCCAAAGATATATCAACAAATTGAATAATCCGAAGAGAAGACATGGCTCAACAGTAATAAGAAAATATCACGTTTATATTCTATAAAAGGATGGCTTGAACAAAAATCAGATATACTTGAACTTTAATGGTGGAAGGTGGCTGTAATATAAAATTAATAGCCTGATTTTTCACTATTTGAATTTCATACAGATTTTTGTTTGTATAAAATACTGCCAATCTTGAGGATTCTACAATAATTTCCTGTCTTTTTTTTTTTTATTATTATTATTATTTGTGTGTGTGTGTGAAATTACAGCCTCATTTGAAAGTCCTGCTGGAGTCATTAGGACACTTAATTCCACCACCCCATTTTCAGAGTGATTCTGCATGAGCATAATTGTAAATGGAGTTTTCTGTATCTCCATGACAAAGTGTAATAACTGCATTAATCCTGATTCCCTAAGATGTTAGCCAAAAGCTAACACATTAGTGACATTAAATGTTTAAGGTTGCACCAAATATTGCAAAATATTTTCCAAATTCAGTTAGTATTTCAGCATTTGTTTGTTGTAATAAAAGCTAAAAATTGTCATTAACTTTTAAGGTACTTAAGTTTCATTATAATCTTGACTTTCCAGAGCATTTTCTAAACCAAATACAAAGACAGTACTGAAGGAGATTCTTTATTGATGAGTTCCACAGTGCAAGCACCTTCCTTCTGTTCTATCCCTTCGTGAAGCCAAAAATTTTGTGTCTGGGGAAACTTATAATAATGTTCTATGATCATTTATAATAAAAGGAATCTGGGAGGTGAATTTCCTTTGTTATTAATATTATTGGAACTAGAATGAGATGATTTGTGTTGCACACTGCCTTGGATAGATAATATGCAGACACATTTTTAAGTCACAGGTTTGCATTATGTATTTTCAGTATATCCAGTTCAATTTCACAAACCTGTGGGACTCCTTGATTTTAATGAGATTGCTGAAGGAATAAATGAAAATTTCAGCATTCACAAAATACAGGTTTGCTGTGGACCATTCCCAAAGCTGATAAACAAGGAACATTCTTAAATTAAATCTGGACATACCAACAATGACAGCAGGTAGACTTCCCAGAATTCGTTTTGGCACTTTTGCAGTATGGGTCATGATGATCTCTCATTATGCCAGGGTGCCAACATTTTCATTTCTGGGATGAAGGAAAACAAATGCAGTGTGTGCAGTAGTTCATATGAACAGCCAGAGCACCAAGCTTTTCATCAGCCATTTGAAGCCTGAGGACATAATGTTTATGAGAAACCACATTATGTTTTCTATAAATATATACAGCATATTTTATAATGACATTAAAATATAATGAAGGGAAATTTGAAACTGAAGCCAAAAATTCAGTCTCATTGTTTTCACTGTGCTTCAGAATAGTGACACAGATGATATTGTAAAAGTACAAAGAGTGTAGTGGTAAACGCTGCACAAGAGCCAATGGGATAATTAATCTTGCAATGTATGTATGAATCATATTTCTGTGAATATTCAATAGCAGTCTTTAAAGAGTTTAGAAATTTCCAAAACAAATAAACATTAAAAAATGTAGACAAATTCATCTTATTTATTCTGGAGGTTGACCTCCACCTGCACATCAGAATAGAAACCGAGTACTGAAGAAGGCTTAGTAGTAAGATTTTTCTCAATATGTTCAAGTTATGTCTTAGTATGCTTTTTTTAGGAAAATATTAGAGAAACAGGTTCAGCTCTCCATGTAATGTGAAAATATATGTTCCTATATGTGAAATAATGTGAGAATATATGTTCTTAAAAATGACTGTAGGAGAAAATAAAGATAAAATTATATTTTCTTTTGCTATGAAAAATGTCCTCAAGGTTCTGAGCAAATATTATATTTGGCTGATATTTAATAATTTGTTCAGTTCCTTAAGGGATACAGTAGTGATTACTTCAAATTATTTGAAAAACTTAACTAATATTTTTCTTAAGGAATGCCTTAGGAATGGATAGATTAACTGTGTTATATTTGGTTGCACTTTAGAACACTAACTGTTTATGCATTCCTCAAAATGAAACAAAACCTCTTCAGAACGAAGTTTTTTTTAAAGACCCGTTTATTTTTCTAATCTTTTTGATTCATCATTCCTGAAAATTTAGGACATCAGAATCAGCCACTCCCTAGACTCTGGTCTATTCAAACTATAACTAACTAATCATTAAGAGGGTGGAGGTTTTTTCTTCTCTTCCCCTGAAAAGAAAAGGATTCATTACCTTGCTTTCAAAAAACATTTGGACGAATGTTTTCTACAACAATCTTAATTTCACTAAAGTAGCAACATACACATGCAATCTCTAAAAAAATCTACAAAAATAAATTCATTATAAAAATTCTATGAAAACCATGATTGTGGTATACAAATCCTACACTGCAATAGTAGATAACCTAATGATGGACCAATTATTTCTCCAGCTGCAGGTAAGTAACTGATTAGCAACAGCTGGGATAAAAGCCTAACAGTAGGACAATATTAAGTGGCTGCTCCTAAAGATGTTAAAGTTTATTTTATGGAAAATGTTCTGAATAGCTGTGATTCTGTGTCCTGATTTTACCCAGACACCTCTTGAGGAGTAGAGCAAAAAGAATGAGAAACAGATGAGGGAGAATCTTTCCTCTTTCTTATGCGATAGTTATGATGAAACTTGATGGTAGGACTTTTAGATGATTATATACAGAAAATAAGATGCACTTACTGTAGCCCTGAAAATAATGATGCTTTAAAATGGATGAAGGAGTAGACATCCTGAAAGGATATAGCAGAAGTGGGATATTAACTGAAGTGCTTACAAATGGATCTGGAAAAATTTCCATGAGAAGCTTATCAATGATGATAAGAACAAAATGTGGCTTTACAACAACAACAAACAGTGCTGGTGATTCTGCTACTCCAAAAATAACATTGTTTCTCAAACTGAACTCCTGCCTCTGAACAACAGCAGTAAGAGGAAAAGCAAAACCTGAAACTATTGTTAGTTGCAGTTCAACACTGGTAGCTGGGGACCTTGCTCCAGGACACAGTGTTGGCCTGACTTGAAGCTTGGCCAGGGATGAATATGGCCAGGGGAGACACAGGCTGTTAAGGAGAGAGGCCAACCTATTCTGGAGGGGAACTTTTGGAAAGTCAGTGATTAGCTGGGTTACCCACCCCATTCTCTGTTCTTGAAAAATCTACCAAGCTGCTGAAAAGAAGAGACTGCAACTCTTTAGGTTCAGAAAAATAGATTAACTTTTCTGGTCCTAGGGAGAAGTACCGAAATACCTTTTTCTCCTTTTTCTCCTTTTTTCATTTTTTTTCTTTTTTTCATCATGGACAAAAAGAAGTCCCACAGATTAATTTTGGTTCTGTAACTTGTATTTGAGTTTCAGATGCCTTTCATTTATGACTGGTAATTCTGTGCAGCTTATCCTGATTGGGAATAAATCCCTCGAGTCCCAGTATTCATTTGTAAAATAGAGAGCCTTTAACTGAGTGAGGAGATGAGGTATAAATTTCTACTCAACCCTTAAGATATCAGGTAAGTTGCTGCAATTCCTGTAAATGAAAATATGTGCATTTTGCTCATTATTGTCTTCAAGGTAAAAATGGAGAAGAGTTTCTCCCTTATCTATTAAACTTTCAAAACAGTTATATAATCCTTCATAGGACACTATTCTTATTCCTTTCTAAGATAGTTGAATGATGTGTAATTACTTTTAGATTCAAAGTCCATTGATTTTAGTCTTTAATCTAGAAAATATAACTTAAATAATGATTTCCTTCTATGATACTGGTAGAAAGAAGAGAGATACATGTTACATAATAGATGGTAGCAGAGGGCCTTATGCTTTGTAGTTACTTAAAGTTTACCCTTTGTAACTTGGAAAGGTAAAAAAAGGCAAATCATTATGGTACAATAAAAATATACTCTGAAAATAATAGTCACAAAGTACACTATAAAAGCATTCATTCAAGAAGATGAGAAGCAACCTGTCATCATTAAAATGTCATTGAATTTGCAGAGGCCAGTATTTCTTTGTGTTAGAGGCTATGAACATAACGATTATGCAGTTATAATGCTGAGATAGCTGCATAAAATATTTTTATTTCACATGACTGTTTTCAGTCTTTTTGCACTTATTTCAACTTGCCTTCCAAAAGAAAAATCATTCTCAGTCATTTTGAGGGTAGCCAAGTGAACAAAAAGGTCAATCTAATTAAAAAGGAAGAGAACTTCAGCCCACAGGGAAAAGGGTCCAGTAAAATGCCAGAGGAGTTTGTATTAGAGAAGTATGAAGTAAACAGTCCAAAACAATGACAAAAATCCACATGGGTGTCAAAAACATAAAAACAAAAGGAGATTATATGACCTTTTCATATAATAATGGTCATGTCTATATAACAGAGGAATACTGTTTATTGAATATTAGGAATACAACTTTCAGTTAGGAAATTTTATCTACCATTTTCTCAGAGGCCCAGGAAAAGTTCTGTTTTAATAAGTACTTCAAAGGATGGGGAAGTAAAATGAAAAGTGTTTTGAAGTTGTTTTTCCTCTGAAAGACAAACTTAATGAGTTTAATATCAATGTGAGTCATGCATCATTCAGAAAACCTCAGAGAAAAGGTACAATTTTAATGTATAACTAAGTTAAATTTGCAAAAAGTAAGAGATTTAAACCTCTATGGCCTTCATAACTTCTTTAGTCAAACAAAACTTTATTAATGGAAATTGAACTTACTCCCCATTCTATTGAGTCTGACTAATGGATGGGAAAGAGCTGAAAACTCGCTCCTTACTTTTCTGAAATACAATATATACAATATTGAATACAATAATGTAAACAATATAGAAAGACATACAAGAGAAGCACCTTACAGATTAATCAGAAAAATAATCATTAGGTGTTTCCCACTACAGAATCTTTGTTCTGCAGCAATGTGCCATCTTTCTGTGCCAGGTCCTGCACCTGGGAAGGGGCAACCCTGGCTATACATACAGTCTGGGGGATGAGACGCTGGAGAGCAGCCTCACAGAGAGGGATCTGGCGGTTTTGGTTGATAGCAAGTTGAATATGAGCCAGCAGTGTGCCCTGGCAGCCAGGAGGGCCAACCATATCCTGGGGTGCATCAGGCACGGCATTGCTAGCCTGTCAAGGGAAGGGATTGTCCCGCTCTGCCCTGCGCTGGTGCGGCCTCACCTCGAGTGCTGTGTGCAGTTCTGGGCACCATAGTACAAAAAGGACGTGAAACTATTGGAGAGTGTCCAGAGAAGGGCTACCAAGATGGTGAAGGGCCTAGAGGGGCAGACGTACGAGGAGTGGCTGAGGTCACTTGGTTTGTTCAGCCTCGAAAAGAGAAGGCTGAGGAGAGACCTCATCACAGTCTACAGCTTCCTCACAAGGGGAAGCAGAGGCAGGTGCCGACCTATTCTCTCTGGTGACCAGTGATAGGACCCGAGGGAATGGAGTCAAGCTGCGACAGGGGAGGTTCAGGTTGGATATCAGGAAAAGGTTCTTCACCGAGAGGGTGGTCGCGCACTGGAACAGGCTCCCCAGGGATGTAGTCACGGCACCAAGCCTGTTGGAGTTTAAGAAGGGTTTGGACAATGCTCTCAGACACATGGTCTGAGTTCTGATTTTTGGGTAGACCTGTGTGGAGCCAGGAGTTGGACTCGATGATCCTTGTGGGTCCCTTCCAACTTGGGATATTCTATGATTCTGCCATTTTAATTGCTGTAAAAACTTTTGTCTTTGGCAACTCTGCCTCCACTCTTCATTGTGAGCTTTTCATAGAACGTGAGTGGACAGGAGCCCTACTTCTACACTAGAAGCATAGAAAAACTATCTATCTAACTAGAAACCACAAACTTTTTATAGTATAATATATGGTATAATATGATGTGGTTCAAACTAGTCCCAAAGCCATAGTGCATTAACAAGCTGCCATGCCATAACTGGACATTGATGGCTGATTCTGTAATGGACGTGTTTGGAAAACTAGCTGCATCTTTCTGAAGATACAGTAGAAAGCATTAGTCACAAAGCAACCTAACTTTTCTGGGTTACTCTCTGTATGAAATATCTATATGAAAACAGTATTGAGGGACTTCACTGTTCAATTTCTTAGTGCTTTCAAATCAACTTCACATAAACAAAAAATAAAAAAAAAAAGGACTTGCACTGTATAATTACATCATGTATGAATGAAAAGAAAACAGATTTGTTTTGAATGAATTTTTGAGCTCATTCATCCTGGGGTTTGCAAGTAAATCTTTGGCACATTTGTTTTCATATCAGTAATAATTAAAAGCTACACAAATTCTCTCTAACCATATATGTGTGAAAGGCTTTATCTGTAATGAATAAGTTTAACGGGAAGAATTTGGGGTCCTGCAATTACTGCTTAGTTAATGATTGCACTGACAATATAAATACCTGAATCAAAATTGTTTTTAATTTTTTTTCCTCTGGGGAAATGCTTATACGGGGACTAATAAAAATAACTGTTATTGAGAAAGGAGATAACGTTTTGAAACCTGGAGAAATTAGATCTGCTTAACAAAAAAGTACAGTCTTTATTTTGTTTTTAGAATAGAAGTTTTTGAGCCCATTTTGATTTGTCATGGCTGAACAAACTTTCATTTTCTAATTTTAGAAGAATATTATCTTTTAAGATAAGATAATAAAAAATCAATTCCAAGTATTATTGTAAGTTGTGGGCCTTTTAGATCAGCTGTATTTTACTGCTGTCTTGAATGAGCTTAGTAAGAACATTCCTTACTACCATTCTTTGGCTGCTACAGGTGAATTCAGAGCTTTTTCTGTCTGAGGTGTTAGAATAGGGCTGAGGTTGTACGAATAAGTTCTATTGTTCTGTATTTGGTTGTTAATTGAAAAATACAGTATTTTTTTTTCCCCAAACTAATGAAGTGTTTACTTAAAAATATTTTGAGAGTACTTTGAATATGGTAGTGCAATTTAATCTCTTAAGAAAATCGTGAAAACTATCTGTATTGTTTGGTAGAAGAGAGTGAGACGTAATAGTCATCCTTTTTCTTATGTGCTTTTTCTAAATTACCACTTTTATTCCATATCTGTTATTTGACATAAGAGGGATTATTATCAGACATTCTTTCATTTGTTTAAATGACATACACACAGACCTATGTATGTAGTACTATACACCCTTTCCCAGTATAATTTTCAGAACACAAGCGTGAAGAAAGAACAACAACAAAAAGTTCAAATTGTTTTTGCATTGAAATTAAATTTGCATAATTTCATAATCCTGCACAACTTTCAGATTTTCAAGAACTAGGAAAAGACCAGTGCTTAGAAAGAAGGTTAAAAGCATAGTATTAAATTCAATATTCCTGATGTTCTCAAACTGTAAATCTGCCACTACAGATTTATGTATAGATTGCTTTTTAAAGAGGTTTTAGAAATCAGTTTGGGGGAGGGGAGGTTGTTTGTTTGTTTTTGGAGAATGAAAGGACCAACATTCAAAATAATATACTTATTATTAAAAGTAATATTTATTAGTATAACACAATGTCTGTTGTACTAATTCAGTTATTAAAAAAACAATAACTTGATATAGGACAAATATTAACATAATATATATTTTTATATTTAAAAGTGATTATTTGTTCTTTGAGCAAAACAGGAAAGACAAAGAGTTAACTGCTTATGGAAATTCAGTAGTTAGTGGATATCCCGTATTATTCCATATACTGAAATTCAAGCAGTAAAGGAGAATTATTATATTCTATTAACCTAAAGTTTATTCTGAGGTTTCTAGTAGATTGGAGAGATCTCTTTATTTTCTTGAATAAGAAAAGAATACTGTCCAAAACTGCTGAACAGATGTTACATTGAATCCCAGAGGTGGCTGCAATTCTGTAGTGGTTGAACTGATTCTTATATACCACATGACCATTATCATATACTCTCAAGTTGAATATATTAAACTAGCACTGAAAGTAGTGGAATTTATGCTTGCTTCCCTCAATGACAGAATTTAGTGTATGAAAGAAATATCTATCTTGTAAGCCTACAAGGTGAAAATAAACACCAGCAATCCTGTCCCAGCTTTGTGGTATGTGCTGTTGTTCCCTCCCAATGTTTGCACCAAATACATATCAGAAAGGAACCTCAAAGGCAGAGGTGACTCAGTTTGACTTTGCATCTATAGCTGTGTTCAGCATGTGTGGAAGTGCTTTTTGAAACAAAGCCTCATAGTGCAAACTAGAGCTAAACAAAGAGGATGCAGGAATTTACACTTTCTTCTCAGTTTGAAATGCTGCACACGTAGATTCTTTTCCACAGTTGCCAGCCCTCTTAGGATAAAACTCATCTCCCTGCAATATAATAAAGAATTCAGAAACTTCAGGTTTCTCCATAACAATAAGGCTGCTCTTTATTGTTGCTATACTACATCGGCTATGCCTTCTTTCTGCATCAGTGGAGAGACCCTTAAATCTAATCTAAGGAGGTACCCAATCAGCTCTTTGAATTCTGTATTGCATATGTGTATATATTATTGTGGATTTCTGCATTTTAAAGTATTTGTGCAATCTATTGCTAAAACACTTGGCAACTTATCAAAACATGAGGTGAATACTAATGTTGATTTGATTCTTTCTTCAGTACATAGGGCTTTAACAGTGCTCTTCGGAATTTCATGGAGTGCCAGAAACACATACTAATTGAGCTTCATATTCAGTTAAATTTAAAACTAAGAACCTTTTATTAATCTACCAGAATAACAAAACAAAATGAATAAATAATGATCACACGTTAGCACACTGAAACATTATATTCAAAGCTTAATAACTAAAAGCAATCCAAGTTTCCTAATGCTTGTTTCAGGAGTTATTTCACAGCCTGGGCTGGAGGAAATAAATGTATAGGTTTTGTGCAGAAAATGTCACAAGCTGTAATTGAATTCTATTCTTGGAAGCCCCTATTGACTGCAGTATGAGCTTCACATTATATGATGGAAAAATCTGAATCAGATTTTAACGGTATCCATAGAAAAACGTACTTCAAATATGTCCTTACAAGATTGACAGTGATGAAGTTCTCTAGGTATAGCTGTGTGGACGAATGCCATACTATTCAGAGATACCTGAGCTACTTCCAAACAATCTACTTCTGGAAGTGGAAATTGTAGAACCAAGGAATTATACTTGAGCTAATTAGTTCTGATGAGAAGCTATATAAGAGGCTGCCTGATAGCAGCTAATGGAGAAGCACCGCAGTAATTCAGCACACTGCATCCAAGTCCAAAGGAGTGCTGCTGTTGCATGGGGCTGTGGTACAACATTCAGCCACACAGACATAACTCAACATGCGACTACTATCTGTCAGCTGTCTTGTTTTTTTTCAGTCACACCTGAGTCCTGAAATACTCTGCCAGATTTCTTATCCATATTTCTTGTCCAACAAAAACAGAGCAATGTGTGTACATTTGAGGCAGAGACTTCATATCTTTCTTCACATTTCCATGGCAAGGGACATCTCAGGAGCACTGAAATAATAAGGAATAACATAGTATTAACCAGTATATTTAACATGTCTTAACAGCAAAGCTGACAGTTATGCATTGCATGTCTGCAATGATTATATGACCATCTTTATCACAAAATAATTCAATCACCATTAGTATTTTGGGGCATTTCTGAACCAGCATCACAAAATAAAGTTATTATTAATGCATGCTATTTTTAGCACTTCAGCACCAACACTTCCACTATATTTTTCAGTGTTTTCATAGTATAGAGCCTTACAGGGGAAAAATAAATAAATCTGCTGAAAGCAGCTCAGTAATTTCAGTACAGGTTGCACCATTTTCACCTCAGGCCAGCTCAGGTGTTACTTCTGTAGCTTTTCCTTGTAGCACCTAGTGCTGAACCCAAGCCTTGCTCTTGACTTTCTGCCTCAAAGCCAAAGCTGTCCTTTCCCCAGTGAGGGGTGAGGGATGGACAGAATCTGCCAGAAACCCAAGGGCAGTTTCTTTTTCTTTTGTAGCCTCCAAGTAGTTCAGAGAAAGTCTGCTGCACAGACCAGAAGCAAGTATTTGTTGGTATGTGATATAGCTGATTGACTCGAGCAGATTAATAGCCTAAGCTATATGCATAGAACTCACAGTTCAGGTACCAAATCGAAATGTAATTTAAAAAAATATAACGACTCAAATCTGTCCTTGAACAATAAATGTTCTGTTTTGTGATAGTCTTATGAAGTCATTCTAAGGAAGTGTAGATTTTATGTTTTTGAAAAGTCTAATTATTCTGTCTGAAATCAGGTGTAACCGTATTTTCTCTGATGGAGCCATTCTACATCCCTTTCTACTCTTTTCCGCTCCCAAAAGGCCAACTTTAAATGCAGAAATACCTTCAATGAGGGACTCTCCACAGCTTCTCCAGAAAAAAATTCCAGCGCTTAACTTCTTTTGTAGCAAGAAAATCTGTTTTTAATATCTAAACTAAATCTTTTCACCTAATTATGTCTGTTGGTACGTATGGTGGAAAAAAAACTACCT
>VXAA01001716.1:78940-93992 GCA_013399115.1 Anseranas semipalmata | reverse complement strand
TTTTTTTTTTTTTTACATATGAGCAAACAACTGTTTGGAAACAGTAAATATTGACTTGTGTTTCATCATCTGCTATACGTTTTATTAAAACATTAACTGAAACAGAAGAACAACAGAAAAGGCTAAATCATCTGCAGGCAGCTAAATCGAGCCATACATATTTGAAANTTCAGGTACTGGAAGGCCGCAATGAGGTCTCCCCGGAGCCTTCTCTTCTCCAAGCTAAACAAGCATACATATGAGCATACATATGAGCCATACATATTTGAAAATTTATATCCTGTCCCCTGCAGTTCTTTCTGTTTGTTGTCTTTTTTCCAGGTCTGGTGTGAAGTAGTACAGCTACTTCTCAGCTGTACTTAAAGTATATTTGTCTTTATTTAGGCTCTGTACATTCACTTTCCTGTAGACTGTGCTCAGGCTAAAACCATGGTGTAAATGAAGTCTAGAACTAATCACAGAATCATAGAATGGTTTGGGTTGGAAGGGACCTTAAAGATCATCTAGTTCCAACCCCCCTACCATGGGCAGGGACACCTCCCACTAGACCGTGTTGAACCTGGCCTTGAACACTTCCAGGGATGGGGCATCCACAGCTTCTCTGGGCAACCTGTTCCAGTGCCTCACCACCCTCATAGTAGAGAATTTCTTCCTAATATCTAATCTAAATCTCCCTTCTTTTAGTTTAAAGCCATGAGCCCTTGTCCTATAGTCAATGTAATCATTGTAATGTGTAATCATTAAAGCATTTTTTCATAAGTCCTAAATATGTAACAAAGTGGGGAACAAATAGCCAATACATACAAATTAAAATTTGATCATTTGTTTTGTTTTATTTTGTTTTTGTCTGACAGAGCAACTGTCTTTTAAGGTAGGGGGAAGTCATAGGTGTCAGATATGCTGAGTGTAGTAAGGCTTTAAAGCTACTTCTAAATAAAATTCTTATGGGAAACACTATGTAAAGAAATGTTACTAAATGAGTTCCACCAAGATGATTCACCAAGGACTGGAGCACCTCTCCTATAGGGAGGGACTGAGAGTTCCGGGACAGATCTGTTCAGCCTGGAGAAGAGGAGGCTCAGGAGGGATCTCTATAGTCTATAAGTACCTGACAGGAAGGTGCAAAGAGGACAGAGCCAGGCTATTTTCAGTGGTGCCCAGTGCCAGAACAAGAGGCAATGGGCGCAAACTGGAACGCAAGAGGTTCTGTCTGAACATCAGGAAACACTTCATTGTGCAGGTAACAGAGCACGGGCACAGGTTGCACAGAGAGGTCAAGGAGTCTCCCTCTTTGGAGACCTTCAGTTGCTGCCTGGACATGGTCCTGGGCAACCTGCTCTAGGTGTCCCGGCTTGAGCAGGGGGTTGGACCAGATGACCTCCAGAGGTCCATGCCAACCTCAACCATTCTGTGATTCTGTGATCCCTAAAGGCTATGTTCACAACTTGTTGAAAAAAAAATTAAAAACTCTAATTTTTATTTATATCTTTCATTGTAACACATGATTTGTTAATGAAAATACTTACTAATTTTTGACTGAAGATAGGCTCTGGAAGGATTAGGCTTTTTGTAAACTGCAACAGTTAACATGGGAAGTGTTGTTATCCTGAAACCACAGTTGCATATTATACTGCTAAGATGTAAGTTCCATCAGGGAGAATGAAAGTCAACTGTGCTCTAGCTCTAGATCTAAGAAATGTTACTTCTGCTCTTTATCAGTTTATGCTACCCTGTATTATCCTAGGAAAACATCTTGATACTTTTTTCTTCTTCTTTTTTTTTTTTTTTACCCCCCCCACCCCCCACCTTCCGAGCTAATGTCTGAGGCTAGCAACTGCAGAAATTAAATGGATAAAGTTCAAGCAAAATAATTTTCAGCCACTTGCAAGCTGGTAATGAATGTGAAATCTTAAATGAGCAGGACTCAGAAAATGTGCTTAACAATCTATATAAAATCCTGACTTGGGAAGGAAAAAAAAAAAAAGCATTCTTCTCAAAAGAGAGCTCTAAGACTGGAAAAGTAGCATCTGAGAACATTAGCTTATTCTTAATTGTGTCTGCTGTGCAATACCTTAGAAAAGCTGATGCAGTAGTATTAAAGCAATGAAATTTTATATATTATGACAGACTGAACAACCAGTAGGTTACTCAGCAAAATACTGTAGAAATAATTTTGCTTTCAGATGATTACATAAGCCATAAAACAGCTTTTCTAAAAGCATAATTCTGTCCATGTCTGCTCTCTGCTGTGAAACATTATTTTCCATACATTGATCCTATGTTTCTCACACCTCATCTGACAAAATGAGACAACCTAAGATGCTCACTGAAGTGCACCATTGATTCCATATTTTTGCTTCCACAGAATGTAGTGGCCATAGATATATACAGTTTAAATCTGTATTTGCACACACACTTGTGCACAGAAATCTAATTTATATCAGATCAGTTATTAAAGTCATTAGTTCTGAAGGAGCTTGCTTCAGGATAGTTTGCAGACCCACATGCCATCACATTACTATGTATCTACAGTAAGCCCTGGTTGCCCCTTCTGAAACAGTAACAGGCCATCTAAACAGCTTAACATGCCTCATTTTTTTATAAGAATCCCATTATAACCTTTGGAAGAAGGTGGTATGCTATGGTTTTTCCTTTAATCTGAAAACAGGAATCAGCTATTTTTAATATATTTCACTGGAACAAAAAAAAAAAAAAAATGGAAGTAATATTTCTTAGTCTCTCTGAGTAGGATTCTAATTAAATCATAAAATTAGTTTCTTACTTCTTCCAAAAAGTTGTGGGAGAAACCAAGTAAGTTTTCCTGATCAAACTCATAGGTCTGCAGTAGTCCAATATTACTGCACATATATCATCAATGATAATAATCAATGCAATTATGCTAATGAGACTTAGCATTTAGGACATACAGAACATCCCCACTCCCTGAAATGAACCAATTAATGAAATGTAACGTTATAGTCTAGTATATAGACTTTATAATATCACCACATTTTTCATAATTCTTGTCCTTATTTATTTTATAATCTGGGGTTACCTGAGAAGTGAACTTTGTCATGTATTAATAGTATCTTTAAATCCATAAAATGTGGGGGTCTCATGCCATTTTGCTTTTCCTCTGCTGTCTTCATGTAAGAGTTTCTGCAATAGAAGTAAAAATATGAGACTTGTTTTAATGTATTGAAAATTGAAAAGTTCTAATAGAGCTAATTTATTCTGCAGAAGAGCAAAGGCAGCCCATAGACTAATAGTTTTGCAGTAAATTTATTGTTTCTCTTCAGTTTATCAGCGAGATGCCTCTGTTGTACAGTTCTTGCCATCTTTTCTGTCATGAATAACCCTACACTCATTTCTATCCTATTTAATTATCCATGCTGGTTTAAAACATAATCAGCATTAAACCAGCTGTGCAACCTTGAAAGAACACCATTTCAATAATACATTGAGAAAAAGGAGCAAGCAGGCTATTAATTTTAATAGGAGACCTCCCTTCTGGCTAGAGGCTGGACACTGTTCCGGAAGCTGTATCCATGTACCACCAGGCAGTAACATCCCTGGTGCACTCATTATGACAACAGAGTTCATTCATAGCATGACATCATGACTAGCTAGACAGCTATCCAGGGCCAGTAAGGTCACCTTTGAGGTGCAGGCTTGCCTGCTAATACAGTGGAATGAGGAAATGTAAGTAGTAAATAGTGAAGAAGCTTACTTGAATTTCAACATGTTTTGTCAACTAAAAATCTGTAATAAGAAAGCTGTAATTTAATGCTGTAAGAGTCTTAATCATTCCATCCTGTCTGTTATGAGTTCTGGCTAGAAACCTTGACTGGTAAAGTCAGAAATTAATAACAACATATATTTCCTGATCCCCTAAGCTGTCAGAGTGTAAAACAGAAGTCTTAAATGAAATACCTGGATTTGGACTTGAATTCACAAGATCAACTTTCATCTTCTATGGCACTTTACAAAAATCTATCCATAGCTGCTGTTATTCAGCGAGCCAAACCCATTCTAGGAAAGCTAAAGACAAGCAAAATTCTCAAAGATGATGGCATTTTCCTGTTCAATATATGTGCTGCATACTAATACAGCTCATTCAGCTGGAACCTTTACTGAGCTCAAGTTCTTGTTCTTTACCACAGTGACCTCCCAGGCTGGTGCACAAAGAATTACTATTAGAGGTACCAAGGGAAGCAAAACTTCCTTCTCCATAGCCTATAGTTGCTATATTGATGTCATGAACAGTATGCAGTGTGAATTGCTTAGTAACCTGCCTGGCCTGCCGTATGTCACTGAAGTGTTTGTGTGCTGTGGTGATCATGGCACTCTTCACTCTGGTGAGCAGAGAACTTACAGAAAGTAGTGCTGATAGACATGCAAAATCCATACTCGGTTCATTTTGTGTAGTGGAAATACTGTATCCCTCTTGTTGAGGGATAAGGACCTATAATTCTGAATTGTCTGCAATCATAAATTGTAAAGCATGCACACATACTCACTACTAATGCATTATATAACACTTAGTATGATCTATAGATCAATGCAGCCACAAAGTATATAAAAATATATACAAATTCGAGCAGATAACAGAAACATTAATTTCCTGTTAAAATAATATAGCAACTGTTTATAGTATTTGGACAATGCTCACAGAAATATGGTTTGATTTTTGGGTGGTTCTGTGTGAAGCCAGGAGCTGGACTTGATGATCCCTGTGGGTCCCTTCCAACACAGGATATTCTATAATTCTATGTGAGCTCGAAAAAATCTTGCACAGTGAGATGTTTCAAAGAAATCTAAGTGTTTTAGACATTTTTAACATTTTTCATTAATTTGATCATAAGCTTTATGTATAAATCTCATCGTGTGCTTTGCAAAAAAAGCTTGAAAATAAAGTTTCTATTACAGTCAGAAAATAACATGGAGAATACAGAAACTTTAAATTAGATAGTGTTATGGTTTCTTGGGAAGACAAATGCCATCATTCCCAATGTCCCCCCACTTCCTCCTTTCCCCCAGTTTTTATTGGTGAGCATGATGCCATATAGTATAGGACATCCCTGTGGCCAGTTGGGGCCAGCTGTCCTGGTTCTGTCCCCTCCCAGCTCCTGGTGTACCCCCAGACTCCCTGCTGGCAGGGCAGCACGAGAAGCTGAAAAGTACTTGGCTCTGTGTAAGCACTGCTCTGCAACAACTATGAACGTTGGTGTGTATCGCCCTATTTCCATCAAAAATCAAAAACAAAGAGAAGCTTTACTGATCCTGCAAAAGTTTTGTATATTTAGGCATATGCTAAAGGCCATTTATTTACACCTGAACAATTCAAAGACTAGATCCTAAAAATGACTTGATCCTTCCACAGTGGTACCTAGGCTGAAAATTGTGACTCTTAGTCTTCTGTAAGCTACTGTCTCAATAAGGAGCACTTTTTCAGTGAAACTGAAACTTCTGAACTTCTCAGGTACCTTGAATTCTGCCTGTATGTGTAGGCATAAGAGCTACAGAAAAAAAAAGATCACAATGCTCACTTATGACAAAAACTGAAAGGCATCTATAAACTTAGTGGTTTTGGCTATGTTAAGGAGTTTGACGCTGTAACTGTTCTCTGAATCAAACTATGTGAAAACTACAATAGTGAACATTTTTCTAAGATCCACAAACATTAGATAGACACATTTTCTGTTCATTTTGGTGCAACAGCCTTTTTTCTAGTTATTTCCCCACTTCATAAATAACATTACTATTCCTAAGGCTGTGTAAATGACCTTATAGATGGCTGAAATGTAATTCTAATCCTTAAAGCATTTTGAAATAGCTCATTTTCAATCACAGGAGCTACTGTTGGTCTCAGCTAGGCTGGCATAGAAATGCAGTGATTTCTTATGACTAGTTTTGATGTGATCTGTTTATGAACTGTAATGAAATGGCTGCTAACTTAAACAACATCCTCAGGCTGAAATCTAAACAGCTAGGGCAGTTGTGTCCCTAGCCTCATACCAGCATGTATTTCCCGATGGCTCTACCTTATTACGTTCCTATTTTCACAGTATATTGCTACATTGCAAAAATGTGACAACAAAATACATAAAATTCATTTTTCTGGGCATATTTTTGGAGAGACGTTCTCCACAGTATCTCTTTATTTTTCTGAGATACCTCTCTCCAACAAATTTTAGAGTTAACTTTTTCAACTGGTATCTTTCCTCTTTTTTTTCCCCCACTTGATTTAGAGTTAGCTGGACTACTTGTGGACCTCATCCATCATTTTTTGTGCTAGACTTACCCCAGAGTATTTTATAGGAAAAAAGCTACACCAATTTTAACACACCCAAGTCTTTTGTCTCTGTCTCAGAGTGAGACTTGAAAGTTTTGTCCCATTTTGAAAAATTAACTAATATGATGTCTCTAGCAGGAATACGTTTTAAAAAATTGCTCATAAAGGAAAGAAAGCCAGCACTCCTCAACTGCTGTTCGGCACACCCAAGCCCTCACCTGAACCAAGTGCTGCTAAGTGTTCGATAGCACTGGAGCTTTCTTTTGTGTACTGCGCATCAGATTTTGAGCTGAAGTGGTGTAGTTCTGCTGACTTCTCTCAAGCTACAACGATCTATGTTAACTCAAGATCAGTTACCATTTAACAGTATACCATTTTAAAACGCTGAACATATTTTTTGATCTTCATATTATGATATGGCATGTGTTTTGATGGATATCTACCTGGGTGGCTGGAAACTCTTCACTTTGCCTTACAACTGAATATAAATCCAAATTGTGCTGATAGCTATAACAGCACTACTTGCTTGTCATGTCTTATTGCTTAAAAGCAACTCAACATATTTATGCCAGCAAGGCATTAGATTATATCAACTTAATCACATATTTATTGCGTACATTTGCATTTTTGCATTTGTTAAATATGTGTTAAAATTTAATAAGCAAAAGCAATAAATTTATTGATCGGTAAAACTGGTAGTTTGCTGAGTTGTTTTGAGCATGATGGAAAATCATATTTCAAAGTTGTTCTGCTCTGTGTTTGTTTTTTTTTTTAATTCTTTTTCTTTTTAAGAAAAAGTTTAAGAAAGTTTATTAAAAGTTTAGAAAGAAATAATTCTAGTGAAAGCGCACTATGTTGGGCACCACCTTTGACAGCCAATTTTGCCTCATTTTCTGAACTTTTAATAAATATCTTTAGTTACTTTATTTCAGTCCAATCGTTACGTGATCTCTCTAAACTACCTTTATGTTCCTGAGAAAGATTTATTTCTCAGCTTCCAGTAAAATGGATTGTGCCTGCAGATCTCTGAACAGCAGCCCTGCAGAAATAGTAACAGCTTAATGTCAAACTATCCTTAATGTCACACAGTTACATTACATAACACCAGAATATAAATTCAGAGTTTTTTGGGGTTGATAAAATGTTTTCTTCTTCTTAGGTACGCTTAGTTATTACTGGGCTTTTCTCAGCCATGGAAGTGTCACCTTTGTTTTTGTGCCTTAAAATAAAATGTAAACTAAATAAAGTGAAAAACTGCAGGGCACTATTAAAAATAAATGCTGCCAAAATGTGAAATGTTGATTAAAGATGAAAGAATAGCAGGCAAATTAGTTTATCTAGGAGCTATGCAATCATACGTAAACTTTATCCATAAAGAAAAGAATAATAATCAAAAAAAAACTAAGTAAAGAAGATTCTAACCTTACTTCTAATTGATTTTTACTTACAAGGTTTTAATAAACTTAGAAAAAGGAAAGAGATTTTAACATTTCCAACAGAAGTTTTGTGCTTCAAGCTATAGACTTATTCTAAGGAAAACATAGCAGTTCCAATTGATTTTGCTGTCTCAAAACTAGAAGACTATCAAATTTAATTAGTTAAAAGGTGACTACAGATGTAAAAGAGAAATGAATGATATTTAGAATATATAACAGCATTGATTTCAACAGTGAAAATGCTAACTGAAACAACACTATCGTTCAAAAGATGGATATAAGTGGAAAATTACTGGACTAAAATACTTGTTAACTTCAGAAGTAGAGACTAGAGGGAAAAAATAGAAATCAGTTTCACTTATTTTCATTTTTCTAAGTAGATAAGTACATTTCAAAGAGGGAACCACTCTGAACATATATTTTGATACATGTAAATGTTATACGTAAATGATAAGAAATTGTTAATTCCCTGTCAGAAGTCTACCCGTTGCTTCGTAGTTCTAATTCTTAGTAAGAATCCCATTTGCTGCCTGCTCTATATGGATTGCATGTCCTCATGGGATCTTGATAAATTAATTCCAGTCACTGATTGTTCCTATACAGCACTGAAAGAATTAAAAATATATTTGGGAACTGATCCTAAATTTTAAATTGCACTCTTTTTTGATGCAATTTGTATAACACTTCTACCTCCCAAGGGAAGACCTAGAGTTGTGAGAGACCTGCCATCTTTCTAAGCACAGATGATTTCATACAATTTTAAAGCAAAAACTTAGTAAGATCTTGCAACCCTTGCACTAGCGTTTGGCACTAACTAAAAAGCTCTAACATAAGCTACTCCTTTCAGTCAATTGGAAAAGTTGTTATCAAGTTTTCCTTTACCATCCTCTTACTTTTGCCAAATACCATATCCTTTCATGTTGGTCTATTAATTACTTTGGACAAACTACTCTGTATCAATTGAACAAATGAATAAACTCTGCAATATATTCCCCACCTCATATGATGTGGAGGCCAGAAGAAATTATTGCTATTATTAGTAGCAGCACTGTTTTCTATTTTAATTTGTAATATTTGCAATTATTTTGTGAGTTCAATTAAGAATTAGTGTTCATCTACATTAGTAGTTGTCAGTACCATTTACATTCCAAGTCTATAATGATATAGTATTTCACAGTCATCAAATGCCAAGATGAGCAAGACTAGTGAACAAAAAAGAATTAAAGGAAAACATCTGCCAGCAGTTCCTAGGATTCTCTGAATGAAACTTCACATCTTCCCTAAAAACAAAACAAAACAAAACAAAACAAAACAAAAAAAAACCATCAGAGTTAGAGGTTTAATGAGAACCTAGCAGAAACTCTTGAATTCCAATGTTGCATCCTATTAGGAGATTCTCCTCTAACCTCCTCCTCTATCAGTGAATGCCTCCATACAGTTTTAAATTTCAGTAGTTTCAACACTGAGCAATCTGTTTTCTCTTGCTGGTAAGACACATGCATAGTTAATCTTGTAGCCACTATTATAATCTGATTAATTGTCAGATATATTTTTTCTAGTAACCTGACATTAATGTTGTCTTTTGTAGAATTGTGGGGGATTACCAAGGAGGAAACTCCATCAACTTCCTAAAATATTCCAGTATATCTATGACAATGATTCAGGCAGGAGAATTTATCATATATTTTCATAACTGCAACACTAAGAATTCCAAGGGATTTCTGCCTGTAATGAAGATTTAACAACAATTTACGTCTTTGTTTGGATTACTGGAGTGTTAAAATCCTAGCTCTGAAATGAGTACAAGTCCTGTTGACTGTGAAAAATTCAACTTTAGTATCTTAGAATGTTGTAAAGGAAAAATTTAAATACACATGAACAATTTTCTCCGCATTTTAAACATGAATAGTGTATTACTTTCTCCTCTTATTTTTTGAGGTATCTCATATTTCTTAATTTATATATATGTAGGCAGAGATAATTTTGTTGAAGGTCATAGTTTCTGTGCAGAATTTTGCTTTAACATTAATTTTAAATGACTTAACATAGTGGAAGCTCAAAAGGCATCTGAAGAATTGTTTTTCTGCTCACAAAATTATTGCATTTATGAAGAACTTTCATTCACATCTGAACATGCACAGTGCTATTTGAAATTAATGCTTTCCTGATTTAATATTCAGTTACATAACAGTAGCAGGTTTATCTCCATATTTTCTTATGAGTGGATGTACTAAGAACACCCACACAGAACTTAGTGTTGAGTAACATCACTTTCTAGTTCTGAGTAACTCTTCTGAGTCTCTTCCCCACATATGATAGTCTTCAGAGTTCATTGCTTCAGGGAAAGAATATGTATTATTTGGCACTTTTGCCTGGAGTCTGAATATACTCTTCCTTCATCCATATACACTCCACTGAAAGAAATGATATGTATATATATATATATCATCATATATGCTATGGATATCTTGACCTTAGTTACTAGAAGGTAATGAGACAATGAACACTACTAAGCCCCTAAGGTTTTATAAATACCAGCAGTGTTACAAATTAATCCCAGTATTTATGTGAAAGAAGCAACATTAAACTACTATTTCTTGAAAATAATGACCTTAAAATCCTTTAATATAATTAGTGGCAAAAATGGATAGAACTGAATATAGGTAGATTTGGTCTTGCTAGACCTCTCGTTGTTTACTCTGAAACTAAAACACTGTACCTAAACTAAACCAGATATCTTTATTAAAAGAAACAGCATACATATATGCAGCAGAAATAAACATTTAATTTCTACACAATTTGACAGACTGTTGATAGAAGCTACTACTTTTTTTTTTTTTCCCTGAATGTTAACTATGCATTTAGAAAATCTGATGATAGCAATTAGTAGCTGTAGTTCACATGCAAGATTTGGTTAAAAAAAAAAAAAAAGGCTAAATCAGCCTTCTATTACATAGTCCCAAATACTTTAGCAAAAAAAAAAATGCTATGTATTTATATGTATATTGTTTTTAAAATCTACCTTCTCTTTAACAATGCCTTCAAACAATCAAAACTAAGCAACAGATGTCAGAAACAGGTGACAAAATGTTTTAAATGGCAAGAACCACACTGTTATTAGGAGTTATAAAAAAAGCTATGAGAATAAAAACAATTTGACTTTCAGATTCTAAGTTTAGACTTCCACACAAAACTACTGCCCTTGACAATTTTCAATTCTAAATACACATATCTCTGTAAAGTTCATGAAAGCTGTTCCTCTTTCTTCACAGACCAATTTCTCTGAACAAACAAACACACACACAAAAAAATACACCCTAACATATGTTACAAATACTTCATTACAGTGAAAAATCTTCAGCCGGCATAAACCAATAAAAATCAATGGGATTGTGATGATCACGATCTGATGAATAATATTTAAACTACTGATTTTCCTATTATGAATCTTTAGACAGGTTTAAAACAATATAGCAAATCAATTTTATGGTTGGATATTTGGCTATGATGTGGCATAAAGTGAACCCTTCCTTTGACCTGGTCACATTTGATAAGGTTGTATTTTGTAGAGGACCAAGATGTATCTTGTTATACTATCAGTGGTGTGGAGAAGGTGGAGATGTATGCTTTCTCTGGTAGGCAACAGGTACCTGCTACTGAAGGGAACTACAAGTGTTTAGCATATCTGGTAATCTATGCCTGCTTATAAGGTCCAGTGACTGAATTTCACTTCCTTTTTAAAAATGTTTTACACTGTCATTCCATCAAAACAGTATTTTCGACTCATGGCAGAGGGATGTTTACCAGTGGAGAGATTTACATTATTAGATAAAAACTGGGTGAAATTCTGGTCCTACTGAATTCAGTGAGAGTTTGGCCACTGATTCCAGGGTGCCTATTAATTCATCACAGTCCAGGACGACAAGTTTCAGAATAAATTAGAATATTAAACTTATAAAAATCGACTTTGTAACAGAAATGGTAAGTCACCCTTAACTGTGTATAATGGTCTAAAGGTAACACTCTAATGATAGCACTTTGCTGTCTGTTCTGCATTGCAGCTATCATGGACAAGGAAAAACCTAGATATGCAGTGCCATCAGAGACAGGGAATATTAACACTTATTTGATTTTCCTTCCTGTCATTCCTATTCCTACATTTTTATTTTTTTTTTTTATCCAGTACTATGTTTTTAACTGCAAAGTGCCTTAATTTTAAATTAGGACTGTATGCATTTGAGAGGTGGCACAGGTATTTTCAAGAAGAATCCTATGTATATTGGCTATTTTGTTTAAGGGAAGAAAAAGGCCAAGCTCAAATTCACTTCTAATGAGCCATGTGTTAATGTCAGGGTCTCTGCTGTCCACTCAAATGCCATAGAACACATCTGACTTTATAATGAGCCAAACGGTTGTCTCTTCATAATCTCAGTTAGCCTTCTGTTAGGTATCTGTTTCCAAATTTTACAATGCTATAGTGAAGGTTATGTGCTTTCATGGCTAAAATCCAGTTGAAGATGTAGTTGTTCTAAAATCCCTCACATTTTGTCAAACTTATTGGCAAGCAGTTGCCTTCATATCCTTTGCAGTGAAAACGTTTGACCTTACAGAATCCAAATGGCTTATTGCCTAGTTTTGATCTACTTTGTACACTAATGGGGAAGAGATCAAAACCAGATGACAGACATCAAGGCAAATGGCCAGTGGCAGAATGGTTGGCCTGTAGGCACAAAACTGAAATAAACCTGCCAAGTATTATTTATCTCAAGGGAAAACTACCTCACGCTGACTGCTTTTATGATTAACTCCTAAATGGTTACTGAGAACCACCACCAAAATTTATTTTGAAATTTGACAACTTGAACCCTATTTCCTCCTCTAAAATTCCTTTTCCTGCCTTGGTTTTAGAAAGAAATGCAGAAGAACTTGTGTGCAGATAATTGCATATAAATATAGACAGATCTTGAGAAATACAAATATGGCTGTATGAAGGACATGGTAATAAAAGTAAGTGACTTTCCCATATTATTCTTAGTGTTAAAAAATTTCAGTTTCAAGTGCCTTTAACCAAGTAGGTAGGCACTGTGTCTACTGGATTATTTTCTCTAATATAACCCCAAACAAAAGGGTTTAACTATAGACATGGCAAAAAGAAAAGTTTTAAAAAACAAACTTAATAATGGTTCATTTTCTTGATGAAAATAAAATGTTAGGATATGTTTCTGCACTATGATTGTTTATCACCTCTACTGGCAAATAAATTTTATACTCAGAATAACTAACAATAGAAGGGCTCTACAAAATTAATAGCTTAGTAAACAAACATTATTGTCATAATTCAAAGTCACAGTTCAGCCTCTATAAATTACACCTTTTCTTTAAGTGTGATAGCTTGTATTTCTTAACTCTTAAATCTCCCTCAAATATGTTCATATCTAGATGCTGAAGACTAGAGCACAGCAGATTGCAGTAAAAGAAATCCCAAGAAACCATTAATGTATTACTGTTTGCTGACTAACAGAAAGAAGTAAAATATAACACATAAAACATAACCATTGTACATTGACCCAGACATCTCCCACCACCCCTCCCTCCCAAAAAAGTATGACTCAACTACTTAGGTGGTATTAAACGAAGTATCCTAACTATCTTTTCCAGCTTTTCACCTGTGTTTACATATACAAACCTAGCATCACATATTAACTAGTTATAATGCATTACTACAGGCAGATCTTTAGCTAGGAATCACCAAAATCCTTGAGTCAGTTAGAAATCCTGCAGAGTAAAGAGGAAGAGAAGTATTTCACATGGGTCCAGATATCTCAGCCCCAGAGTCCAAGGTCCAAGAGTCTTCAACATGCCGTCCCCAGTCAGAGACCAAGGTCCTCAAGACTGGTATTTATGAAGACTGACCTTTGGAGATCCAGCTGTACGTTTTACTGAAACAAAAACTAATTCTCGGCAAATATTAAAATCTAATACCAACACTTGTTAGCTTGTAGACTTTGTAAAAACAGCTTGTACAGGTGGAATGATGTGGAAACAGTAATCTTTAGTGTATGCTTTGGGTATCCAATCCTATACATAAATGCTACTGGAATTCCTGATATTCCACAGTTTTAATTACATTTAAAATATTGCTGTGGGATTTCAGGATAATCTCTTGCATAAGCTACTGATAACATTGGTTTCATACTATCCTCAAAGTGTGATAATGCTGTGGTGGAAATTCTTTGTACTAGAGATAATTTGGTAAATGGCAAAAGAAGGCTATCACTATAAAGACGACACATAATAAGTATTAACTTTTCCTTATCAATTTTTGGTGGTATATTTTAATTTTTAGCTATTGAGATGGCAAAATATTGCAACATTGGCAACATTGTCTGCTTCTCTATATTCACAAAATAAAGAACTTGCTCCATTTCTACCAATTTTGTGGTTGTTAGATATTTTTCATTCGCCATCGTCCACATTTTCTTTCCTTTTCTGTCCATTACTTTTTTTTTTTTTTTTGTCCATACTTAAATTTAGACTTTTATCATAAAACTAAAGAATGAATTCAGGTGTTCTTTAATGGCACTGCATTGTGCCTTCTAGACCAAGGTTGGTTGGAAATGCCTCTCACCTTGTTAAACAAATTTTCAAAGGTTTTTGTTTTGACATTGAAACAAAATATTTCTATTTTAAATTCATTATGGTGTTTAACTTTTAAAATGATTCCATAGTTTCATTATGAACCATTGAAAATCTTTTAATAAAATAAAATAATATGATTCTGTTATCCATAGCAGTATTTTTTTTCACAATAAAATAAAAAGTTATATGCACATTTTTTTAGTCCAAACTTGATATAAGTCCATCCTGTATATTATGCTGCTCAATCCTCTAGCTTGTGTGAAGAGAGTTCGTTACTGAGTCACAGTTCCTGATTGTATCTGATTTCACAGACCATAAAATACTTACCACAAATATTTTGGAACACAGTAGCTGTCCTGCCTGCTGTCTGTAATTGAGACAGGTTTGACTCCTGTGTCCAGCATAAGACATGTTACAGCATTCCATGAAAGAAGTGCAAGCATATCCTGTTTTCAGGGTGACCTTAATTTTGCTTTGAGAATGAGAAAATAATAATAAGAAAAAATAAAAATCTCTTGGAAAAGTAGTATTCCCTTCTAAGAAACTTCATTATAACCTACTAGATGGCAGCTGTTCCTTGCAGCTTATGCAGAGAATGCCTCACTGTTTAAAATTGCAATATACAAAACAAATCCTAGCAAATATACACTCTACATGGGGGAAAAAAAAAAAAAAAAAAAAA
>VXAA01001716.1:58321-78923 GCA_013399115.1 Anseranas semipalmata | reverse complement strand
AAAAAAAAAAAAAAACAATAACAAAAACTAAACAAAAAGCAAGCTTCCACAGAGGAAAGCTTGTGGACTTACTTTATTTCTACCTCAAAATTTCTCTTTATCTTAATATGTTCTGCTAAAAATAATTATTCTGCATTAGTTTTCATTGTCCAGTGAAGGGCCACAGAATGTTTAAGGGACTGGAGCATAAGTGGATGAGAGAGAATGAGAGAGCTGGATCTGTTCAGCCTGGAGAAGAGAAGGCTTACGGGGAATCTTATCAATGTGTCTAAATACCTGTTGGGAGGCAACAAGGAATTGAGCTAGGCTCTTCTCTCAGTGGTGACTAGTGGCAGGAAAAGATACAATGGGTAGAAATCAAAACACGGGGAATACCATCTGAACACAAGAAAACATGTTTTTACTGTGAGTGTGGTCAAACACTGAAACTGGTTGCCCAGAGAGGCTGTGGAGCCTCTATTTTTGGAGATATTCAAAATATGACTGGACACAGACCTGGACAACCTGCTCTAGCTGACCTTTCTTGAGCAGAGGGATCAGATTGGATGATCACAAGATCATCTCCAACGTCAACCAGTCTGTGGTTTCCACAATTCCCTGATTCTTTCCCTGAGAGAAACAGATTAGAAAGTATTATTCTCAAAAGAGAGGTATCACTGCTGTCAAAATACACAACAATAACAGTTGTATATTATCATTATTGCTGTTATTAATATTTATAAGACATGTACAACATAAGGGATGTACATCTACAAATCTAAGCAAATTCAAGCACTAGTACTAAAGACTGGAAACTGATTTTCCAAGCTTCTTAAAATTATCTGAATTTTTGGCACTCTCAAGGAAATATCAATCAATTTCCAACATGAAAATTCTATTCTTCCGGATTTTACTAGGCTGGATAGTCTTTGATTATTTTAAAATGCCAGCTCAGTAAGAAGCAAAATAGAGAATAATAATAAAGTTGTTCAGAATGAATGTTGATTTCAAGGCAGAAACTCTGAATCATCTTCATGGGGAAGTGAAATTCATCCCGGAACAAAAGCATATACTATTTGATTTCTTTCTAATTTTGAAATAAATTTTGCTTTCATTAACACCCATGTAACTTCACATGCCTCAATAGTTTGTCACAGATAGAAGTAGAATTTGAACCAATGTATCCAAGTCCTACAAGAGGTTATTGGACTGAGCTATACCATGGCTGGTTAAAGAAAGTGTGACTTTCATTTACTCTTTATGGAATGGTAGAGTAAACTTTTAAAATGCTAAAATGCTAGGTAGCCTATAGAAAAGGAGTCTCAGGGGAGACCTTATCACTCTCTACAACTACCTCAAAGGAGGTTGTAGCAGGGTGGGAGTCTGTCTCTTCTCCCAAACAACAAGAGGTAGAACAAGAGGAAATGGCCTCAAGCTGCACCAGGGGAGGTTTGTTGGACATTAGGAAAAAAATCTTCACTGAAAGGATTCTGAAGCGTTGGAAAAGGCTGCCCAGGGAAGTGGTTGAGTCACCATCCCTGGAGATATTTAAAAGATGTGTATATGTAGGGCTTAGGGACATGGTTTAATGGTAGACTTGGCAGTGCTAGGTTAACAGTTGGATTTGATGATCTTAGAGGTCTTTTCCAACCTAAATTATTCTATGATGCTATGATTTTAAAAACTAGTATGCCTAATCAGTGTTGTTTTTTGTTTATTTATTTATTTATTTATTTATAATTGTAAATAGTAACCTACTCCTGAGTAAGACTTTTTCCCGTTCATTTGAGCTTTCAGCAAATGTCACTGTTTGCTCTTAAACTTAGTGCTGCTTCCTTGTTTGTTTGTTTGTTTGTTTCATTTTTGTTTTGGTGTCTAACATCAGGTTTCTGAATAAACAATTTTGCTGGAACATCTGTTATCGGATTAATCAGAATACCAAAAGGAACCAAAATCTCAAAAACAAAATCTTAGGAATAATATATTATACTTGCAAGTTGGTACTAAATCCATTGTCTCTCACTAGAAGTACATTATTCTTCCACTGGATTCAAATTTTGTGAATGGAGGAACACGAATGTGTTATCTTACTTGGTAACAGGAAAACATAATAAGCTATATAGTTTCTTAATAACATCTTTCACAAGATGCTTCCAGTGTTTTTGCATTTACTGAAACACTCATTTTGAGTTTTATGAGTCTTTGATACTCTCCTGCTGTTGGAAGATTGGATTTTTCCTCCACATCTTTTGTGTTTGATGTTTAAGGATAATCTGAATTTAGTTCCTGTACTTAAACACATGAATAACTGTAAGCATGCTGGAATAATGGAAATTAAGATAAATAAAGGACATTGAGAGTTAAGCTTACTGAGCTAACCAAAACATTAAAATACATAAAACATTATCTATATGTAAGCACATTAGAAGATCCTCCATGTACTGTATGTGCTTTATGTAATAACTTGAAGGCATCTTTTTTTTCTTTGTATATTTGTTCTAGTTTCTTTTGTAAGTTCTTTGCATATTGTTATGAAGAAAACTTCAAATCAAAACTTGTGAATGTACTTCAGAGTACCAGGCTTTTGAATTTTGTAGCGATATTATTCATTAAGTATGTCTTAATTTTCAGATAAAACCTTGAATTAGAGAGAATTAAAATATTCATTCATGTATATATGACTCATTTAACAATCAGAATACAGTAAGAAGACAGCCTGATGTGAAAATAGGACTGTACAGCAGGAAATTTGTGGTACCAACATTTGTATCTTATACTATAAAAGGGCTTTCAGAAAATACTAGACATGCTGTTAAATACTAGGCATGCTATTAAAATGTACTAGGTGGACCATTTATACCAACATATTGTTTATTGACTTTAGAAATATATCACAACAAATATGTTTCCTGCTGATCATCCCAGCAATTCTTGTGCTATTCATAAGAGTGCCAAGGCAAACTCAATTCCTTTGCAATATATTACCCCGCAAACCTTAAATAAAGGTAATGACAACTAAACCCTTCCAAAAGCTCCTGCGTCACAGAATTCCATACCAAGAATTTACCTTCTGTCTTTTCTGGAACATCTGCATGACCTACTTTCTTATTATTAACTGCATCTTATTCTGTTACTGGGGATTGGTGGTTATACAGCACAAGAACAGTCTGCTCTATTTAAGACAAAAACCTACTGTTGAATTCAATGTCACAGCAGAGTTTTATAGCAGTGAGGAATTGCCTTGATAAATGGCCCTGACATTAGCGTTTTCATGACTCTACCTTCAATGTCATTGCATCACAGTGCAGAGTGCTAAAGTAAGGCCACTGCTACCTTCTGACAACATATTAAGTTGAAGCTCACTCTATCTCTGGATCCCATAGGCACAATAAATGGAGAAAATAACACATTTACAAACTGATAAAACCCAACAAAGCTAATAAAATCAGACACTTTATAGCTTGGCTAATAGTGTCCTTTGAAGGGCATCAAATAACACATCATGTACTGCTCTGGGGGAAATCAAATTAGGTGCAACAATGTTCTGAACTATGCATTTGAATAGGCAGGAGATACTAAAGCTAATCAACTCATAATGATTGAACTTTTATAATTAATGCACTGTTTGTGTTAATGTGGATGTATTCAGCTTTGATAGGAGCAGCAATCACCTATCAAATTGTTCCAATTTCAATAAGGAACTTCTTTCAAAATTTTAGAAATATCTCAGCTATTACACTCTCCTTCCTAACATTGTGTTTGATAGTCTATTAGTAGGGCATCATCATATGTCACCTTAGCATACAGGACTTTTTTTGTTATTGCCAGACAACTGCGACAATAGCTATATTGCCCATTTGTTCTGGCTCCAGAAATTAATACAAATCATTTTATATTCTGATAGCACATTCTATGCAGCCATAAAAAGATATGGGTTGCCTTTGTTCTCCTGTTGCAGTTTAAAATAATACTACCATTCGACTTTTCTTTTAATCTGCCACTGCTCAATTTCACCGTGTTGATCTGAAGTACCAAGCATCAGTTCTATCTGTGTTGAGGTTTAGCTACCAGTTCCAGCTGGTACAGAGTTCCAGCTCTGACCACTTCCCCCATTTGAACAGTGTTTAGTCTGCAAGGAGTTCAAAACCTAACTTGGTAAGTAGTATAGAAATGTGGTACAGAGTGCCTTGAAAAGCAGTAACACTCATTTGTGCCCTGATTTTATCAGATCTGACATTCAAGGTTAAGCCTGGATAGTAATAATGCAGGAGAATTCCAAGGATGAGCTAGACTAAGAAAGAAAGGTTGTAATCTTCCATTTTTGCCATTATCTCTAAGATTCAGAAGGGAATTTTAGTCTGGTTTAGAGGCCTTTTTTATT
Organism: Anseranas semipalmata; assembly: GCA_013399115.1. Lineage (NCBI taxonomy): Eukaryota > Metazoa > Chordata > Aves > Anseriformes > Anseranatidae > Anseranas > Anseranas semipalmata. The sequence goes on along the minus strand of VXAA01001716.1, from coordinate 74,563 downwards.
ATTATTATTTTTATTTAGTCACATAAAGCCAAAAAGTGAGGCCTGTTTACTGTCATTGCTAAAAAATACCACATAATATCAAACCCTTAAAACAGATAGTATGTTTTCTTGCTCCAAGGAACTTACAACAAAAGGGCAGAGCAGATAGTTCTGTAGAGCACAGTAAATGATTAAAAAAAAAATGGCAACAACATGAAATGGTGTTTGTGAATAACGTAACTGAAAATCATGAAAGGTACATGGAGAGTTACCTTTTCTAGGATTCCGGGTTCATATGCCCCTTGAATTTAGGCATTAAAGCAATGTCTAAAGATCTATCATCTACAGTTTAATCTCACTGCATGAGAAATAGTGGTCACTGTCATGAACTCAGGAGCAATTTCTAAAATTTTCCATAGTATTCCTTCATACACAATAAAATTTCATTATAGTGAGACTGAACAAATAACCTATGTTTTTAGGTATTAAGTTGTTTATAAGTAATTGGCTATTAATACTTTCAGGTAAAGTATATTCCTAACTCCTGATCAGCTGTAGTGCAATTGCTGTTTGCTGTCATTTAGCAGTTACATTGCTGCTGTGAAATGATCTTTACTAATAGGAAATTTGAAAATTCTTAAGATAATTCAGAATTTAAAAATTCTGGCCAAACATATTTTGTAAAGCTACCTATATATTTTTTAAACACTCTGAATTAGAGTGTTTCTTTTCCAGAGAATCTTTTCCAAAAATCTGCTCTCCATCTAGCAAACTAAATGTGCAATACATTGTCAATTTAACTTGTAGGTTAAGCTAAGCCAAACCTGACTGTTTCGAAGATTCCAAAGAATATTACAATGCAAACTAAAAATACATACTATCTATAATAATTCTGATACATTTATAAGAAAGCTAATATATATGTATAAGCTGACATAAACAAAGATCTTTGAAAAACATTGAACCATACGCTATGAATGGTAGAAGGTTGCTCATGTAATTTCCTGCAGTACCAAGGAACTTCTTGGTTTTGGATAGAAGAGACCAAATGACAGTAATCTTTGACTCTGATAAGTCAAATACAATTTTATCTGATGAGTCAGAATTTTACCCTAACATTAAAAAACTATTTTTAGTATTTGTGATGGGATATATCTGAATTGTTGTATTTCAATATGTCTGTGCTGTCATATTTCCAACAGATATATTTTTTACCTTAGCTTTCAAACTAATGCTAAAAATAGGTGCTCCATGCTGTAATTATTTGGTAGTGCATACAGTAACTTAAGGGTCTGTGGTAGAATAAATATCTCAAAATATTTTTTTGACTACTAAGAACTCTTCTGAGAATCCAAATAGCCCTGTTACAATGCTATTTTTTAAATATTAAATATTATTTAAATTTAAAATATTATTTGATTTTTAAATAATCTTTTAAAGTAAAAATATGTCAAACTATTTCTTACTTCTGAGGACTTCAAGTACATTTTTTCACCTTTTAAACTCTTCCTCTATATAGGGCAGTAGAACAACAATTATAGGTAAGCAGCTAGATTTGTCATATGGATTAAATAGTTCTGGCATATTTTCATGAGATCACAGCACATCTTGTTTTTCCAGAAAGATTGCTGCATACTCTATGGTTCCATACTTTCTAGGTCAATGTAGTTCTTAAACAGTTGATCAAAGTAAGACTGACATGTCTTGGAAGACAAGAATAAGTATTTCAGGAAGTGCTATTTATCCCATCTAAGCATATGTCTGTTATAGTCTCAGTCATCCTAATTAAATGTTGATGTATGCTATATTAATGTCTGATATTGATATACTGTAATTGGTCATTCATACTCACAGTGTTTTTTATGTCTTTTAATTAAGGACAGAGAATACCTTTGTGCAGAATACAAGCTAAGAATTAAAATTTCTATTCTGTTAATTGACCATTGGCTGCCACAGTGATCTTATTTTAAAAAATTTGTGAATTTGACTCTCAAAAGGACTGTCTTCTGAAAATGGGTATAATGAAGACCCAGGAAAATTAGACCCTAATCTTTTTTCTGCTGTAAGCAAAATGTATTAAGGAATAGGTTTATTAACTTAATAATTTCACATATTAAGACTAACCTCCTTTTCCCAACCTGAGGAATGATGAGGATAGCCATATTATCTCATAGGTTTCTGCTGTGGCTCAGTATGTTAACAGTTACAGTGTTATTTGAGTGAAAAACATACATTACCTATCTCTGTCTTTTCTGCAATAGTCATTTTCTTCTTTTTTCTTCCACTCCTTTTTTAACATCCTTTCTGTTTGATGGGCATCAGCTACCTTTCTGAGGTGATCTAAATGATGCAGGTCTTTTTAAGACGGATGTGTTGGATAAACAGACAAATAATAAATACATGCCTAAATATCCATAAACATAATTAATAATAATGTCTAAATCATAACAAGATGGATAATTGCTTCTAATTTGTGTTTAACTGTTTTCCACCAACATAGACTTGAAAAGCTGAAGGTATTAATGCAACATACTGAAGTTTTACTACCAACGGCCTTATGCCAGCAGAGCTGCAACAATAAGATAACTAATTAAATACTAGGCATATAGGACACTTCTTTCCAAAAGTACCCAGCAGTGCTTCCTACAGTTAAGATGAACTAAATCAATTTTTCATTAAATCTTATTTTTGCATAACATCTTCTGAACAGTCTGTTCAAGACTTTACCTCCTAAAATGTTTCATGTACTGTGTGAGGACTATCAGTATCAGAAGATTATAACCTTCTAAAACCAATAAACTTTCAGAAAAGTGAAGAGATTTATTTTCCAGAATCTTCTACAAATTCTTCTTCCCTATAGTGTTTTGTCTTCTCACAGGCTGTGTGCTTGCTAAATGTATTCTAACGATAGCTAGGATTGTATCTTTTGTGCAGCATTTATGACTTGCTACAGACAGAGGTTATTATCTATGTATCCTGCTATTGAGAATGGCTTTATTATCAAATGAATGTGTCTTAACGGGCTTCATTGCTCTTTGAGTATATTATAACTTCAATGTCACTGCTAATTTGTCCTGACTATCTCTTTGGATGTTTCTACAACAGAACAGTTAATAATTGAGGCTTTTTAATAACATCCTTATTCTGGCCTAGGTTCAGTATGTCTGAGTGTGCCAATGTAAGGTTACTACTTGGCAGCTGTTTTTATCTTCACTTATCCTGTGTTTGTTCTCATCTGACCTGTGTTTCACTACAGCTTTGCTTGTTGCTTTTTTTCACTGCTGTGTGTGCCAGTTTAACACTGAACATAGACCTGCTCACCAGTTCCTAGTGGATTCTAATTCTCTGCTCTATTGTTAGAGCCTCCTGCCTAAGAGTTTCCACCCTCTTTATCTCAGCAGCAGAAGGTAATCTCTCATGGGAAACTAATCTTTGTGTGTCAGTAGGTACAGATTTACTGAGTGGAGTGAGAAGGCTTCAGTAGTCCCCAGCTCTGACTTCTTGGGAATTTAAAGTTGACTGTATTAACAACAGAAAGTTTAGGTGTCAAATACAGGGCAATACAAGACCAGGCAATCCTTGCTTCGCCTGCATAGTCCTGCAATGCAGGGACATTAACCATCACGTTGACCCACCTCTTCCCATCATGTAATATAATGTTATGAGGAGAGACTGACTTCTCTTCTGCTTGCACTGACATCAGTGTTTCATCTGCTTCTAATCCACTGCTTTAGCTATGGTGAAATATTGACAGATAAATAGTTCTCTTGTCTCTGTCATTGCTAGCACTCCTTCAACATTTAATGCTCTTTCTATAACTTTGTGGGTAGCCAGGGGAAGATTTAATACTCAGATTCCCACTCTCGGCTATGACTTTTCAAATTCCACAGCAGTATGCTGAATAAAGAGCACAAAATGTTCGTTGTCTATGTTTATCTTTTTATGATTTCTTGTGTCTGTAAAACCCTTTGCTGTTGATAATTGTACTTGTTTACATTTCAGGCTTACATTCTTCCATGATGATTTTTTACTGAATATTTACATCTGTACAGAAGACATCCCCCCCACCCTAGCTATTCACACTTTCTTTCTGCTTTCAAACTGAGATGCCATGAATATTTTTCTTGAGAGCAGTGCTTGATTCTGCCTGCACTAACTTAGATTGCTTAGATTTCTTTTAGTTTTCCTACCATCATGCTTCCAATTTATAGTTCACAAATATTTTATTTATGTTCTTGTTTCCTGCCCAGGTCTGTGAATGAGAAAAAGTCTTGATGTACGTGTAAATGACATTTAAGTGCATTCAAAAACCTCTGTGATAACAGCCAAACAAATCTATTAAAAAACTGGTCTCTGCCACAAAGCCAGCTTTCAACTCCTTATGTATACTCCTAGTTTAATAAAGAAAGATTTTTTTTTTCCTACTGTTTCTCCATCTCTCTTTCTTTCTTCATCATCCTACACTGAGGCTTGTCTTGATCTACTAGTAGTTCTTAAAACTACCAAGTTATTGCTGGGCAGTTTCCAATCATCTAAGCTCTGTCAGCTGCTCAAAATGTTATAGAATTATATTTGTACAAGTGTTTTGATGTTACCAGTTTTTCTATTTTTCAAATAATGCACATATCTATTCCTGGTTTCTTCTGGAAAATGGCAGTGAAACATCACTTGCAATTCTCTGCATCAGATGTAATCTGCAATATAACTAATGCATCTTCATTAGAGTGACAGCTCTCATCAGATATTTTGTGTGCTAAACTCTAGCAGCAAGTGAAGCAGAGATGAGGCTTGGAGCATGTCCCAAATCTGTGAGGAGCACACATATTTCACTACTTGTTCAGCTGGCAATAGCCTATGTAAAGTCACTTTAGCATTCACTTTAAATTATAAGATAATGCTAAATGAAACAACACCTAATTAGGCTCTTAAGAAATGTATTCAGAAATGATTCTGGGCTCTTGTGGACAACTACTCAATTCACAAAACTACCATAATTTGTTAGTCAAACACCTGATATGGTGAGAAGGGAGAGTTCAGGATCCTGAGGGGAGAAAGGAGGGTAAAAAATAAGCTCACAACCCTGGACTTTGGGAGAACAGACTTTGGCCTCTTCAGAGATCTTCCTGGAAGAGTCTCAAGGGTTAAGGCCCTGGAGGGAAGAGGTGCCCAAGAAAGCTGGTTAATATTCAAGGATCACCTCCTCCAAGTGCAGGAGATGCTCATTCCAATGAACAGGAAGTCAGGCAAAAAATTTAGGAGACCTGTGTGGATGAACAAGTTGCTCCTGGCCAAAGTTAAATACAAGAAGGAAGGATACAGACGGTGGAAGCAAGGACAAGTAGCCTGGGAGGAATACGGAGGCATTATTGAGGCATCCAGGGATGCAGTTAGGAAAGCCAAAGCCCAAATAAAATTGAACCTGGACAGGGATGTCAAAGACAACAAGAAGGGTTTCTGTAAGCACACAGTAAGTATTATTAAGCAACAGCAAATAATTTATCACATCCCTAGTTTCATTTCCTTAAATTCTAGTCTGCACTTTTTGACAAATTAAAATAAACGATGTGTAATTTTCATTCTATGTGGATTAAGGAATATATCAGGCATAGCTTCTGGCTCGTCTTTCAATGTTGTGTGACATTCAGCAGCAGGACATGTTCTTGAAAGAAGTAGCAAAAGCATTAAAGGCTAGCCAAGGTGCCCTCAGGTTTACTTGCAGCCTGGATGTTCATACTGCTAAGCAGTGTGATAAAGTTTACGTTCCATCAATGTGTGAATGTGCTCTTTGGAAGTGTTTTTGCTTCATGCCTGAACAACCAGCAATAAAGAGCAGGGGCACAGCATGTGAAGCAGATCCCATCCAGGTGCACCCTGATGTCCTTTCTCTGCACTGTGCCAGATAATGGATGGGACTCTAACTGAAGATTATTAACTTTAGTTTTGAGTTCAGTAAAAATGAAATTAACACACCAGACAGATTTAAGTCCCCCCTCCCTTGTTGAAAAGGCTTTTTTTTTCTTTTTCCTTTATTATTATTTTTTTTAAGAAGAAGAAGAAACTAGTAGGTCGACATGCCAAAGGCAGAACTTCACTGTCAAGTAACACCACAAAACACAGTGTAAAACACAAAGTGACTGAGCATGAACTTTGCTTTAGTAAAAATTCACAGATGATTTGAACACTCTATGCTAGCTGCCATGCATACCACAGCAGCTTTAAAACTATCAGGGTATGATTTCAATGTTTAAATAGTAAGTTCAAATTTATTACAGTGGTACACTAAACTCTTAACCTCTTGGATCAGCACATGGTTCCAGCAAGCTCAAAAGCAGCAGGTATTCATTAATCAGAACAATTACAATTGGCTGAATCCCCCTCCTGATACTTCACAATAGTTCTACAGTCACAGGTCCTTGCTGGATGCAGTTAGAGGCAGAGAGTGTAGCTGTTCAAACAGCCTTTTGCAGAGGATGAGATATTTTCTGGACACATTTTGCTTGTTTTCTGTCTTTATGAAACCTGGGAATAGATTTCCCTTCCTTTCCCTTCCTTTCCCTTCTTTTCCCTTCCCTTCCCTGCCTTCCCTTCCCCTCCCCTTCCCTTTCCTCCCAGATTCTTGAAACTGATATAACACAAATAGAAAGAATATAATTAAAACTTGTGTATAGAAGAGGATATATTGTTATGGACTCTGAACCCGTAAGTCTAATCACTAGACTGGGGACTCTACATAAGAGAGGCTAACAACTAAATGAAATTCCAGTTGTTAAGCATGGAGTAGGACTGCTCTTTTACGCTAGTTTCATTTGTAAACATTTCTGTCAGTCTTGTAATTTGAAGCCTGAAGTCCAACTGAAATAAACTTTACCTCATTTTATGATTAAGGCTGACAGATATTTCAGGTAGAATATGAATTAGGGTGAAAATTTACTGTGCTCATTATACTTGGAGATTGCAAATCCAAGTACAGCAAAGTAAGAAATAAGAACACTCAGAAATGTTTAGCAGACTCAGGAACTGCAAAGTGTTTCCTAACAAGATCCAACAAGTTTCTGAGATGGCACAAGTCAGTGCTCATCCTAAAATATCAGAAAGCTAAAAGGCACTTCTCCAGCTCTAGTCAAGTCCTCAGGTGTCACAATACAAAAAGTAGCAGTGATAGATAAGCAGAATCTTGTGCTGCTTGTTTTTTGAACCATGGGGAATTTATACCTTAAGATGTTCATTGAACATGAATGATTATTATTGCCTTGTAATGTGGTCAAAAATTCATACTACAAATTTAGGACTTACTGTAAATGATACTATATAAGCATCATGTAAAACATATTTCATGGTAGCAGGGAGGATATAGGAAAGGAGAAGGAGAGAAAAAGATCAGTGCACAAACTACAAATGGGAGCACTTGTATAATTATGCTGATTCCCATCAGTGTTTTGCCCTTCAGTTGAAATCGTTAAGTAAACCTGGTTATTCTTTGCAAATGTACAACTGAGTTCTCACTGTGGAATGATTTTTTGTTTTTGCAGGTGTCATGATCTAGGAACTGATCCTAAGAAAGCCCAAAGTTTGAAGAGAGAAAATTTAGGCCCAGAAAATTAAAAATAGTAGTAAAGAAGTAAACGTAATAGCTTTGCATACACAAGAAAGATTCTGGGAATGAGGGAATTGTAACAGGTGACACAGCATACTCTTGGATTACTGGTTTTCATTCTCACTCAACCATCATCTCTTAAAAAAACATCCAGCCTAAACTGAAGTCATTTGTAGATTTCTTTCCTCTAACAACTGTCATCCATATTCATAAGAACCAATTGATTTGAGGAGCATGTCCTCTGATAGAACTCAATGGCTCTGCACATTTTGCTCTCACAAGTACAGTATCACATACCCTTAATTGATATAATGACATTGTGCTGTTTTATTCATCTCATGCTACTATGAAAGTTGGCTTATTGCCTAGTTCAAATAATCTAAGCTTGTCAAAAGAATGAGGTAAAAGTGGCTTTCTGGAACAGTAATTTGTTAAGTGCCTATCTGGCAGATTCTAGTTCCTGAAGTCATGTACTACACAAGGGATAGAGGATAGCTTTCAAACTTTTCGTTCCAACACTGTAAATGCACTGGGACTGGATTACAACAGTCATTAGCACAAATTCTTCTTGAAAAATTAAGAGGGTTTTAACCTAGGAAATTATGTGGAATGACAATGTAAAACAGCATTTTTTTTTTTAGAAAGCTGATATTTTAAGGATTTTTATTTTAAGTCAGTCTTCAACAACATTTGAATCTGTTCTGGGGGTATCACGGTATTGTACATACAATTCCTAATTCTGGTAATCCTATAGCCTCATCACTTTCTTAGACTGATGGAATAATTTTCTACAAATCCCTGGGAGATTAATATTTTTATCTATGTAAATATATGTAAGTTCACCTAAGACTTAATTTCTATTGAGCACGCTCACTTTCATTTGCATAAAGTTCTCCAGTATTGACATAATTTTCTGTTTGTTGGTTTTGTCTGTCTTGGCTTCTCTTATTCACAATTCCATTTTCTGTTGTAGGTGTAACAAATTTATGAAATGTCCCCTGGTATTTCCTCTTTAAATTTCCTTACAGCAGCTCAAGTTGTTCATTGACCTTCATGAGGAGGGAATTGAAGCTGAGAGCTGTACAACTTTGGAATTTTTCATCTTACAAATAAATCAGTAAATCAACATGTGTTTGTTGGGAAGCTATTCATACTGCCTTACCTACCCAACTTTAGGCTCTCTAAGGAACATTAGTATCTCATATAGTCTTGCATAAATACCAAGAGTTAGACAAGAAAACTAGACTGTTCACTCCCAAGTTCTATATCTACAGTGAGATGATCTGAATAATCTTTTATTCCCATAACATCCATCAGGGAAACAAACAAACAAACAAAAACAGAAGTGCCCTGGTTAGTCAAAGTTGAGAAAAACAATACAGATGACACTGTTGATTGGCCCAAAATCATGCCTTTAATTCCAATTTGTGTATATGCTAACATTTTAAATATTTTTTGGAGAAAATCAAAGAAAACTATTAAATAAGGAAGAGCTTCACATCATGATTTAAACATTTTCATTAAAAGAGTTTCATTTTCATTAAAGTGTGTGATATAAACAACAAAATAAAACATGCAGGATAAAGTTTTAATTCTCTCTTTTAATTCTCTTTAAAAAAAATGGGGGGTTGGGGTGCTGAGAAAAGCTTCCATGATGTGAGATTGTGATTAGCTAGATGGAGGTAAATACACAGGGGCAGAAAACAACATTACTGGTTTGGAAGGAGTTCCATGCTGAAAAATGTTAGAAAACTCTTTTTCATGAGCTGCAATAACTCTATTTTATAGCCTTTGGATTAAGCAGTGTACACAAGAAGAAAAAGTAGGAAAGATACATTCACAAATTTACCCTAAAAGGTGCTTAATTCTGAATTCTTACTATATGTTTAAGATATATTTAGGTTTTACATTCTTGCACAGGACGAGCTAATTATAAGTAAAACAACATCTTTTGTCCTCATAACAATCTTCTCATTCACAAATTCAAGTAGAGATGTCTGACAGATTATGTATTCTAGTTCAGTAGCCTTGATTTTCTGTTGGACTGGTCCTCTGCGATTTGAAAGACATTGGCAGCCCAGGGGCATACTGTGAAAATAGATTTCATAAGGTTTGCATTTCTTTTCAGCTGTTATTATTTTATTGAAAATTTAATATTGTTCTAAGAAAAAGGAAAAGAAGATTTTGTTATATTCATACTTTGCAGCCCTACCTTTCTTGGGACTACCTTGGAATAATGGTATTAAAAATGAAATGCAGGGCTGCTCTAATTTCCTAAAGCAAATCCTTTAGGGTTTGGCAGATACATTTTAAAAAGCCCCTTAGGAACCGAGAGATAAAAAAAAAATAAAAATCTACCATCAACTTTTGTTGTTGTTGTTTGTTTGTTTTTTGTTTTTCTTTTAGAAGCAGTATGGGTCTCTAATTTCTACTGTGTATGTAAAAACTTTTAGAATAATCTATGAATTTTTAAAGGGGTCAGTTACACAATAATAAAAGTATATTTTCCCCTGAGCACAGCATTCCTAATAGCCTTCTGAAAACAGGCCTCTGTGAATCTTCAGAATAGTTCAGAATAGGCAAAAAATAACTCTCTTTTGGAAGTTTCATTTTCACTGCTATAGCCTAGAAATATGTTGCAGAAAGATGAGAGGAAAATTAAGGCAGTAATCATAAAATGGAAGAAAAGTACAGCTTCATATCATAACAGAAAATTGAATGATACATATTAAATACAGGGTTAGGTTCAAAATTATAGAAGTTTTAAAATATTATCTTAAAACATAATATCTAGAAAGATACTATTAAAGTTCCATGAAGCTCGTCTGTTGTAAAAAAAAAAGGACAGGTGGTGAGAACATTTTTATCCTCCTTAATTCAGACTTATTCCCTGGGACCGTGGAACCCCTGGAACACCATGGGAACCAGAGATTAATTAATTTAAGTACCACTGATGGTGCTGGCAATAATAGAGACAGAAGTATCACCTCCACGTATATGGGCTGTGTACAAAAACAACCTACTATGATGCCAAACCCGTAACCTTAACTAAAACACAACCTTACTGAAGACCCTGCTCTCTGCTGAAACTCTGCCACATCTCTCTCACTTTCTCACAACATATTTTTATCCTTTAACTTAAGGTTCCATGCTCAAGTCCCACATCATGGTTTCCATCCACTTCCCTGCATCCAGTTATGTCCCCTCAAGCTACAGCTTTGTCTCTAAGGCTTCAGCTACATGTTCTCTCCTACTGCAACACCAGTCCCCTCATACTGGAACCCAGCTATGTTCCACTCAGTTGAGGATAAGTGGTCTCAATAAGCTTGTCTTTCATCTTCTGCTACAGGACTATGGTAGGGCCTTGGTAGGGCTTTTAGCATTTTCTGTAGATTATTTTAGAATCACTCAAATGGGACCTTCACAACTGTTTTGTCAGATCAGCATATACTAAAGGACATTTTGCTGTTAGGAATTCATTCAATTAATTCAAGAGATGAGTCCTCATTGTAACTTTGTGCAGTTTGACTTACTCCATGGGTACAATTCTGTATTACATTGTCTTAGATGGCAAAGGTGGTTTAAGAGGTTCCCTCTACTTCCTGTTTGCTTGCCTCAGTAATTGAGTGTCCTGTTGGTTTTGTAGATACTGTTGTTTGAGACGACATGCTAAAAATCAGATTAGTGAAATCCAGATGAAAGAAAAAATCAAGCAAAGGAATTATGTACAAAAATGTAAATCTTTTTTTCATAAACCAACATTCCCTCATGTTAACCTTTTGCTTTGCTCTTCTTTAGATTGCCTCTAGCTAATACAGTTTCTTCTGCTATCAAGTAACTGAAGGCTGACATAGTTATTTAAGCTGTGATAGAAAGGTCGGTTTTAAAGGACCTACCTCATTAATGCCAAGCTAGTTGTTCAGATCATGGCTGTTTGACTGCTATGTTATGCAGCTAGACAATACCACAGTTGTTCATTGGTATCTCTGATTTGCAGTAGGGTTGGCTTAAGTGCAATACAGATACAAAATGGATGGATAATTATATAGAAGAAAGGCCGTAAAAATACTTAATCTCCTCAATTGCTACTAGGCTACTGCAAAAGGAAATTTATAATATCTTACTGATAGGTGTAAGAAGAACTGATATCTGTGCTGTTTTGTAGCTTATGTTCTTTTAATTTCGAACCATATCGTGTAGTTAAAGGGTTAAAAAAGAGTTTTACATCTCTTAAAATATTTCTTCAAGTATATTCTTTCAGCCACTGATTTGTCAATGCCATTTTTTCTTATTATGTAGAATGTGGGATCTTTGCACTCTGTAGGCCTGATATTTCTACTCTGTGCAAAAAAATGGATGGGTCCTAAAGCAATTCCATAGGAGATGTTGCAGGAACAATTAGATCTCTGTTTAAAATGAACTGTTAAAATGATTGCCTACAAATGCCTTATTTTCTCTGGTGCTTTTACAGCTTCATTTTGTGATCGACATATAAATCTAGTCAAGTAGTAGCCCAGGAACGTTTATGGTAGTGCAATTTTCTGTCTGCAAAGCACTGTTTGTCACTGTGATCACGATAGGCTGGATCTCAAACAAGAGCCCAACCGTTCTACGGTTCATGCACCGAAGAATGCTCTTCTCACCTGAGGTTAAAAGAGAATCACAGAGTTCATTGACACTTAAGGTGCACTTCCTCGTAGTAAGTCTTGAGTCTTCCCTGTTTTGGTTCTCATTACAGAGCAGTTTCATATTACAAAAATTAGGCTTCTTTACTCCAATTTGGTTTCTGGAACTAAAATAGAAAATATGTTTCAGAAGCACACGTGCTTTGCAATGCACTTTAGATGATACTAAAGACAGTCCAATCTAAAATCTCCACAGCAGATATATTTTGCTTGCTTAGCCTTCCATCCCAGCTGTTTTGTTCCACCATTCCACTCCTGTTGCACCATACTGCTTGCTAATGTATATCTAGTCTTAAAAGTATGCAGGAGAATTAACAGTGGGATGCTTCTGGATTACTAGAGGAGTGGGAAAGATTGGAACCCTTTTCTTAGTTATATTCCCAAGGAATATATATTGCCTGCACTTATGGTACAAAAACACAGTTTAACACAACTTTTAAAACTTAATTAATATTAAAACTTTATTAAATGATTTTTGGGGTAATTTATTGCTACATTAATTCTAAATTTTCAGTATATTTATGGTGGGCAGAGTGGAATTGAATAATGATTCACTATTCAAGTTGTAAGGTGCAGATAGATTTTTTTTTAATCACTGATCTTTTGAGTGCATTTTATTGGAGTTTCAACTGTTTTGTTTGCACTTGTTCATTTGCAATTTTGTATACACAGTGATTATGTGATGTATACATTTCACGTGCTGAAGTTCAGTTTAACTGACAGATTATTTTCACATTACTATAACTTTTTCTTTGCAATTGCTATAGATAAATATCAGAGAAACACTCTACGCAATGACCATGGCAATATAGTTAACTAAACTGGTCTCCTGCTATTTTAAATAAGACTGTGTTAACTTGTTTCAGGCAATATGCTTTAGGGAATGTCAAATAGTTATGGCCAGGCTGAGCAGCCTGTTTTGTTTTTTTTCCCAGTTTCTCTGGCCCTCGGCCATGCTCCCTGACAATTGTATAGGCATTCTTATATTGCATATTTATTAATTTATTTCCCTTATGTATCTTTTCACTTCATCCAGCACAGAAGAGATTTTCAAAGCCATGCTAATGCCAAACAAATTATTTTTGAAGAGTTCCAGCAGATGTATATTTGTATGTAGACATATGTACATATGCACATATCTGCACATAGGCAGATATACACGTAGCTTTGCCTTTGGACAACAGTCTCACCTAAGTTATTTCATAAAGGAAACATTGCTGTTCGGTTAGGGCAGATCATACTAACTCTCCACTGAAGATGCATTAATCTGGGAAGACACACATAAGAACTGTATGGCCAAATACTCTCAGCAGATTTGGAAAGAGTAAGTTGCTATCCAGTACTTAAACAGAAGTACAAATCCCATAAATTATATCTATGAGAATAATAGAGCAAAGGTTTCATGTAAACTTTGCAACTGCTAAAATGTCCATCCCAACAAGCAATGAAGGAAATGTATGACTGACCTGGGTCATTAATTCTTGTTGGATATTAAATGTTTAGGTCAGATTATAGTGATCAAGAGTTTATTGTCTTACAGTAACAAATAAGTTTAGACATGCCACTACTACTCCCCATGTCAAAATGATAAAGTGCCCACTACAAAGGCTTTTGGAATTTTGGCAGTATACAGTATTGCTCAATTAGAACATGGCACCAATAAAACTTGGGTTGTCACCCACAGATGTTGTTCAACATAAAACTGAAAATAAAAGTGTCTGCCCTTTTTGATGCTGATCCATCAATGATTTACAGGTATATAAAAAGACAAGCATGGTGTAAAAAAAATATGAATACCTATGTTCTCAAGAACACCATTACCTTCAGAAAAAGCTGGGTATTCATAAAATGAACATTATTCCATGGAGACTAATTTCAGTAATCTCCTTCTTTACTCAGTGGACATCATTCTTAAGGGGATAACTCAGAACATTTAAGTTGGATTTTTTGGTGTGGTATTTTAGCAGAATTGCTTTTCAGATGAGCTTTTTTTGTCTCTTTTTACCATAAGCAAACACAGGAGACCGTTATCTGTAAGCTGAAATATTTTCTATTGCTGTGGTAGGTAACTGCAGCAATAACTTAAAAGTACATATAGGTACATACTGGAAAGGAATGGGCACTAATTGGGTGGTGACATTTAAGTCAACCATCTACACTGAGCAGGTTATTGAAACCCTTAATGCTTTTGCACAGAAAGAACTTGAATACTTTCTATATGCAGAGGTTTCTCAATAAAATAAGTAATAAAAATGAACATCTAAACCAAGAACTCCTATTTTCTTAAGATCCTAACCTTCACAAATACGTGAAGAAAGGAAATAGGTAAGATAACATAAATAATTTTCAGTTGTTTTTATCAACACCTGAATACTGAATACTGCCAAAATAAACTGAAGGAAGGATCTGTCAAATCCTTCTCTGGATCTCTCATGGAAACAAACAAAACAGCAAAAGATTCTACTAGATGTATTACTCTCATTATGTTAATAACTTTCATAATGCTACAGTAACAGTAGAAACCCAAACATAGCAATTTTAGTACTTTCAGATTCTCAGTCTATTCTTTTTATTAAAAATCCAGCATCTCATTTAAGGCTTAATAAGACACAGATTCCTTTGACTGATTCAATTGAAGGAAGCTTTCTTAGTTGTACCCTGAAAATTCCAGGAATTTAAATCAAAATAATTCTTTCTGATGTCTGGCTTGGTACAACTTCCTCCTCTCACAATCACTGGCATTGAATGAATCAAATCAGCAGACCAAACCTCCATAAGCCAGCAACCTACCTATCATCACAGGATGTGTTTTTTTTTTCTTTTTATTTTTTTTATAGAATACATTAAAATATGCTTCTTTTGCATAATTCTGTAACTATGCAAGTTGCGACATGGTTACTTTATCATATGAGACACAGTATCAGAAAATCATAAAATTATTATACAGGAAACTGCTGAGAAAAAAAAATATAGAGCTCCTCAAGAAATTCTGCTGATCTCTCTACTGAATTTTACTGCTCTCATTTGATAGATTTAGTACTGTCATGGATACCTTGAATTTGGCATCTTGCTATTGGATGGCTTTCATGCACTACCTCAGTTATTTTCATTGATTTAACCAAGAATGCACATATTGCAAACTATTCTATATTTCCAACTTATTTATGTACTTTAGTTTGAAAAAAATATTTTGTTTTCTTTTGTTTTGTTTTTGGGAGGCTGCCGCCAATACTTTGTTTGCTCATAAATTCGGCTGAAGTGGTAGAATGTCTTTAACTTGCCTGTATACAGAGAAAAAAAATCACTTTCATGACATTGAATGATATAATTTTGCTGTTTATTCAGGTAGCTTGACTACTGACAAGAAAGATTTGTTATAATGGAAATTGGAAATTATGAAAAAAAGCCCTAACTACAGTTACATTAATAACAGAACATCTTGATTATGAAATACCCTATTTAACAACATAGTAGCTCACCATTTTTCAAGTTTGGATAAGAATAATACAGTTAAGTATGAAAAGAAAATTGATAAGGAATTTATTTCTAAATCTTGGGCTAAGCTTATTTTTTTCTTTATTTGATGAAAATGAGCCCATCTGGTGTACTTCACTGGGCCCACGAGAAGCTGGAAGCTTATCACCTCTCACTTTCATAATGGATTAGGTGTTAAATTAACATCAAAGAATATGGAGATTTCTCAATTTATATACAATACTGAAAATTCAATATTTCATGGGTAATGCTTCTGCTACAAGAGCTCCAATGTCATGAGTAATAGATTGAGTGAGGAGCTATCAGTAACAGACTAACCTATTGGAACATGTTGGAATATCGGAAATTGCGATTAATGACATTTCAGAACAGAGTGTAGAACATATTTAGATACCATTCACCAGTACATAATACTGCAAGTTTTAAAGATTTTCTTTCTTTCTTTCTTTCTTTCTTTCTTTCTTTCTTTCTTTCTTTCTTTCTTTCTTT
>VXAA01001716.1:29688-58289 GCA_013399115.1 Anseranas semipalmata | reverse complement strand
TCTCTCTCTCTCTCTCTCTCTCTCTCTCTCTCTCTCTTTCCTTCTCTCTTTCCTTCTCTCTTTCTTTCTTTCCTTCTCTCTTTCTTTCTTTCCTTCTCTCTTCCTTTCTCTCTTTCTTTCTCTCTTCCTTTCTCTCTTTCTTTCTTTCCTTCTCTCTTTCTTTCTTTTTCTGGGAACAGCAATTTGTATGCATTTCAAGAGTTAGTTTTTAAGGGAAAAAGCTTCTAAAATAAGTAGAATATGTTTCTATCCCCGTTTGTCTGAGAGGTTAGTTTTTTTCTGAGGGTGGGTAGTCTGCTTTCAGTAGGCAGAAAAAGGAACAAATATGAAGTAGAAGTGGCACATAATCTGAACCAACAACAACCATAAGAACTGTGACAGAGAAATATCCATTCATGCTCATAGTAACAGAGTCTTAGTTAATCTCCATTATCTGGGAGTGGGATCCAGGATGTGTTTATGTGGAAACCAAATTAAAACTATTTCACATCTGTGTCACCCATCTACTGATGGATAGTGTCACACAAGGCAGATTCTTAGGAACTTTTGTAAGTGTGCTATCCAGGTGACAGTTTATCAAGTAGAGTATATTTTTTTTGTTAGTACAAATGTCTCTCTCTCTCTTTTTTTTTTTTTTTTAAATCTCAATCCATATTTGCTGACACAAAATAATTCCATATTAATTCAAAAGTTCAAATTATTTCAGTGAGTTTTCCCTGGACTATGGACTTCACTCAATTTGAGCAAAACCAGTATAATCAAATTAATTGATAGATTTTTGAATAGAAAATCTTTGCTGCAAAGTTGGACTATCTGGAATCACTAGTAAACAGCAGAGCCAGGAGAATCCAGGCATTAAATTTGTGATATTTCTTCATTTTGAGTCTGTCTTGGGATTCCACCTATTGGCGGAATTTAGATTTATTTAGATTTATTGATCTATTACAAATTTCCTTACACTTGTGCTAATATTCTCAAGTGCTGTGGTAAGTGAACATTGCATGGATATTTTGAATGCTTCTATTAAGGAGCACAATAAAATTCAGCTGAAAATTTGAGAGCTGCATTTTCTGACTTTCTTTACACAGAAGTAAATAAATCCATATCCATAAATAGTCCATAGTCTCCTTGACTTCTTATGATTAAATCATAAAGTGTAGTTGATATAAGTAACAGTATTACAATCTGTTTCATATGAAATACAGAAACAGATGCAGTCTAGGTAATATCAGAGTTTAATTGCATATCATAATATTCATAGAATTATCTTCATAGCCTGATTTTAAAAACTGATGGAATCCTTAGCTCATTAGGAGTTCAGTGTGTTGTGCTAGCATGCTTCAGAATGTTTGTGCTACAAAACACTTATCACACCAAAAAGGCTGAAGATGAAGAAGACACTTCAGTTTTAATTCTTCTTGATGTTCTTTTCCATTCCATTTCAGTATCCATGATACCATACCTAAAATCTTTTATTGAAGTCCAAGATAATATAATGAAAATTATTATCTGACGCAAAATATGTATATATATATATATATATATATATATATATATTTGCTGTCTTAAGGGTAATTCCTTTTTCTATTTCCTTCTTTTATTTTTATTTTTATTTTTATTTTTATTTTTATTTTTATTTTTATTTTTATTTTTATTTTTATTTATTATTTTAACTGTATTGTAGAGGACCAAATATTCATTGCTCTTCATTTATATGCACAGAGCTTTACTTATACACTATGTGAGAGATTTCAATATTCAAAAGGGATACACAGAGATCCAACAGTGTAAAATACTAGGTTTTGGACACCAAATTTCCTATTCCTCTTTATTCAAAGTCCAGAATCTTTTGGCTTATGGGAAAGTGCTACTACTTAAAACTTATTCCTTTTGTTTCTACAAAAAGTTGAATGTTTTTGAAAATTTACCCCATCTATTTTATTTAAACAAAATACTGTGATCATTTACCTTGCTTTATTTTTGGCAGTAGAGTTACTTCCGAACTCTTCCTTAAAGAATTTCAATACTTAGGACACAGAAATGAAGCACAGGATTAAAGTTAGGACTGAAGAATGTTCAACATGTTTCTGTATATTTTACTAATAGTTAGGCCTACACTTTATGGTTTTCAGAACTGAGACCTATACAAATGGTAATGTTATGAAGATTTTATATATCTATATATAGATAGATAGATAGATATAGATATTGATATATATATTGATATATATATATAATAATAAACAGAAATCATTTGCTGTCTAAGTTTGGAATACCCTTCTGCATTATCACCATCATATTTTTAACATTGTGCCTTAAAAAACTTACCAGATGATAAGACTGCATTTATTGAGTGCCAGAATTTGTTAAAATTAAATTTGTATATCCGTGGCAATTCTTATTTCTGTTTAACAGTATATTAATTTTTTCACCTCAGCTTTTCTATTCCAGCAGTGATTGAATGTTCTGTAATGTTCTCTGCACAACAAACCAACCTTTACTTCACCAGTAACCAGTCCTAACCTATGTTAAAACACATAAACAGAAATCTAGTCACAGTCCTGTGATTACTTCTACCAGCCTTGATGTCCTTACTGCATTGCCTTCCTAATTCCAGGATAAATGCCATATTTAGTTTCTCCTAGAATTAATGGTGTTTTAAAGTTTTAAAACAGCCTTGAAATTACTCAGCTTGGATTTTTTTTTCTTTTCATTTTTCATTTTTTTTCTTTTCATTTTGTTCAAATGTTAAATGGTGAAATTAGATAGATAGCAAAAATTTGCCTAGACTTCAAGATTTCATTGCACCCAGATGCGTGTCAAGACCTACTATCATCCCCAATGTTAACACCTCAGCACAGAATGGGAGTTTCTGCATAGTTAGAGTTCCTCTAGTTTGGTTAAAACATTACCTATATGATAGTAATTTTTCCGAATGTTGAGAAAATTATTTATAGTGAAGTTTTCAAGTGAATTCTGTTAGAATATATTAATATATTCAGACCAACTCAATGTATTTAGACCAACAACTCAGATGCCAGGGGAACAGAGAAACCTGAATAGACCTAAGAAGATTTAGTGTTAATCAATGCATGGAGGAAAATCTATTCAACTGTTAAGAGATTAGATATTTTCCTCTCTAACAGACAGAAATTTTACCTTCAAATTCTCAAATTCCTCCAGAGATTCCAGGATCATTGATTGATCATTGATTTGGGAAGGGCTGGCAGCACTTAGTCTCCTTCCATGTCAGTGTCACAGATGGTAAAGCAATTAAAAAAAGACAAGCAGTGGCTCCTTAGAAAATTGCACAGATTTTTTTTTTTTTACTAATATTATTGGACATAACTGAAAATTACCAGCTACCTGAGTATAACCTCAGTTGTGTGAAATTAATAAGTAGTGAAGGTTTCAAAATGAAAACAGGTGCAACAGGACATTCCCAGAGTGTAAATCATTTGCAAAATAATATGAAGCATTTAGGCCCTAGCACTCAGATTCTTCCATTGATACCTTCCCCCTGCAATGCAAGAAGTTAAAAAGTTGAAAGTTACTTCTGCCATTTCCATACTGAACAATTTTATGAGATTGGAAAATCCATATGTTAGTCTGTTCTTCAGTGATAAGTATATAACAGAAATAGACAGTAAAATTATTCAGAGAGGAAATAAAAGCACTGCATACTTGTAAGTAGCTGTACTTGGTCATGGACAAGATGCATCCATTCTATTGAAAGACTGTAAAGGTATTTGAAAGATATTCCATTACACTGCTGATTCTGTAATCTTCATTCTATGCCAAGTTTGCCAGTTTGATAAAACATTCCTCTTAATCAAGTAAATGCTTCAGTTAAGACCTACACAGCCTTATGTCAGTCTCTTATTTCCACTTTTCACGATCTCAAAATGAGCCTGAAGACATTTCTATGAACTAAAACTTTCAAGACAGTGGGATTCTCTCCTACAGTGTCCCACACTATGACAATTTCAAATGGTTATCTAAAGAGTTCCCATTTTTCATATTCTTAACATTTTTATGTTTTTTTTCTTTCATTTCCCCTCTTAGTTTCATTGGAAGATATAACTAGAAAATATTTTTTCTCTGTTCTATATAGTACTATCTTAATATGTCCTAAGGAAGTACTGCTTGCAGCTCCAGAGTTAAGAATGATCTAAGTTTTGTATGCAAAGAAAGCACTGAATGACATTATTTTGTAACAAAGCTATGTTCTTCAGTTGTTTTCTGAAAATTTCAAAGTAAGTTTTCATGAATGAATTAAAAAAAATGATCATAAGTTTGTTGGGCTAAACATATATTGCTCCATTGCTTTCAATTATCCTCAGAATATAATAGTTATAGGGATTTTCTATGTCCCTCAGTTAACATTTGTAGGATTCTTTGGTACAGCCTGTACTTAATAACACATAGGATGAATGGATTCTTCTGCTTACAATCTCATTCCTGAGTTGGTTCTTCCACAGGGGCTGATGAATACTATTCTACTGCAAAGAATACCATACAGCGCTGTCTCTTTTCAAAGCTTGCCAGCTTTTGGGCGATTATTCTGAGATGGTTATCTGCCCCCCATTGTTTTCAATTTGTTCATAAGAAAGATATCTGCTAGCTTTTCTCTCTGGAAACAATCAGAATTTTGCAAGAGAGCACAGCACCTTAACCAAATCTCTAAGAATAACAGGAAATGGCAACCATTTTGAAAGGAAGTGATATATGAGCTTCTTTGAGAATTTTATACATCAAAATCTGGTGAAAATAGTGTTAAAAAGAGCTCCTTAACTTAAGCTTTTTCAAAAGTTATTTTGAAAAAAGACATTTTTTTTTCTAAGGTTGGATTGGATACACTTGGCTTCTTTCTGACAGATCTGTGTAATTTTTTTTCACATAACCTTGCTCACTAACTAGTTTGTGTATTTAGCTATCCTTATTGTAAGAAAGCCTTTCTTAATATCTAATGCCCTATTCTTACTTTCTGTGCGCTAAGATCATTATTTTTTGCCCCATCCAGTGGCAGAGAGAGTACAGTTGTTTTTATAACAAATTTTTGTTTGATATCAAAGAACTCTTAAGTTTCTCAAGTTTTCTCTAAAATGAAAAATCAGTTCTTTCAACCTTTCCAACAGTCATATTTTGTAGATACCTTGCCTTCCTGATTGTCTTCCTCAGGACTGACCCCAGTTAGTTTGTACCTGAAAGCATTTTTCCCCAAACCGATCAAAATATTCCGTGAGACCTTATCAAGTAAAAGAACAGAATGTTTTGTATATATAAAATCCATTGCATACAGTGAGTATATAAATACGTTACACAGGCAGTTTAGCTTTCCAGAATTCCTGGTCAGCTACTTATTTTCAATCTTGTACCCGCGCATCTGCTTTCACCTTTCTAAGAACAGTAGTCTGTACTCATCTAGCTTAATTCCATTTTCTTGATTTTATACAATTTCTCAAGTCCATCAAGATCATTTTGAATTCCAGCCCTCTGACAGTATCAGCTGTCTCAACTTGGGTGTAAACTTTGTGTAAACTTACATTTTATTTCAACAATCAAGCTAGTAATGACAGTGCTGCCCAGAACAGGATTCAGGACAGACTTTCTAGTCAGTCAATCAACCAATGATAATTAACCTCTGAGCATGATTTTTAACTGTTTCTGTATCCATGTGGTGATTTCATCAAAACATTTGCTTACAAAAATGGTAAGTGGAATCTCTCATTCCACCATCAAAATATATCACATTTGCTGCTTTTCACTATATCTGCTAGGCCAGTCACCTGCCAGAAAAGGAAACTTGCCTGGCTTGACACGATTTGATCTTGACAAATCCAACTCAGCTGCTTCTCATCATCTTGTTATCCTCCATGTTTATATATAGATTGTTTAATGCTTTGTTCTGTTATCTTTTTGAGCATCAAAGTTAGCCTGTCTGGTCTGTAATCTACTCATTTTTGTATTTTAAAATAGTATAGTCAAACATTGAAAGATTGTCATATTGCTAGGATATATTGCCCTACCTCTCGCCGCCNCGTGTCGTTCCGCACCCCCCCCCCCCCCCAAAAAAAAAAAAAAAAGATTTTTAACTACGTCTAGTAGCTGTGATTCTGTGCATTTGCTGTTTTAAATTGATGGAGAATGGCATATTTTATGGACTTAGTGTTTGCAGGAAATTGCTTTCCACATTAAATCACTCTTAGATATATATTAGACAGAGACTGAAAGGAAAAAAAGGGGATTGGCCCAAAGCTTTCTGGAAGTGGTGGAAAGCCTCCCAGCTGAGGCTTCAGACTTTGGATAAGGCTCTTAGTATGTGTCTGGCACTTGCATGAGTCTGGCACCTTCATCAGTTTGACAGACAGATCAATTTGTGAGCCTGGCTATGCAAACTGAAAAGTCTTTAAAAAGGCTTTGCTGCTACACGAAATGAGAAGCAATGACATACTGACCATAATTCTATTGATAAATGTAGCACTGCATACTTTGTGGGAGTCATCACCGTGCTAGTGTTTTCTGTGTCATTAATTAGAGATTTAATAAGAATAGAACTCCAGTGACTACTACAGTGGAGTAAGGAAAAGTAGAGAATGTGAGGAATTTGCTTCTCTAACCTGCAGCCAATTAAAATATCTAGAGACAGTTTTTGCTATTTGAGGGTTTTGTCTTGTTTAAAAAAAAAGCAAACAAAAAAACCACTAGATATAAACCAAGGAAGCCATATTGAATTTTTGTGTTTTCTTTATGAAATTGTAAGGTCGCCATCTGGTGGTTTAAATATCAAAATGTGAGATTCTTTTTGAATAGCTATTGATCTGTGATTGTGGGGTTTGAATTTAATCTGAAAAAGAATTTAAGTTCAAATACATGCTGAGTTGTTGTTTTTTTTTTTTTTAATTTTGTTAAACATTTGCTAAGTAGAACATGGGGTGACCAAAACGATCAACTTCACAGTCATGACTATCCTAACAAAATGAAGGGAATGGAAGTTACTATAATGGCTTTAGATAAGATGTTGTGTGGAAGTGAATGGTGAGATGTATTTAGATGCCTATATAAAAACTCATATTCAGGAAAATAAACTTTATCTATAAAAATACTAGCAAATAACTTATTTTGGGCTCCAAAATCAAAGATGGGATTTATCTTACCTAACTTCAGCAGCTGAAACATTAAGCCAGCTATTTGTTAGGGTTACTTCTGTTGTCAGTGAAAAAATACAGATCCCATTAAATATTAATTCATCCTCATCTAATAAAGGCATGCGAGATAAATATGATGGCCCTCTGGAAAAGAAGAAAAGCCCTGCAGAGTGGTTCTTCTCTCTCTCTAGCTATCTTAGAGACTGTGCCCAACTTTTAGACAAGCAAACAGAGATGAAATCCAGTCTAAGGTCAAGTGTTGGACATTTCCTGCACCCATGAAATCTTGCATTTTGTCTTTTATGCATCCAGCAAACTAATTGATTTGGAGTTGTTGAGGCCAGATTGTGAGTTCTTGAGGCCAGAAGGATGCTAAGAGGGTAGGGACTGAAGCTGCTTTGTTTCCAGCCACATTTAATGTGCAGATATCTATGCACTATGTAAGGCATTGTGAGATGTAATTATCACTTCACTAATTCTCAGAAGCTTTTTATTTAACTTAGGACATGTTGTTTGTTTGTTTGTTTTCCCACTAGGAGAGAAGAATAAGCAAGTTATCTTAATGGAAAATAAGCACCCTTTCAATTAGGACATATAACATCTTGGCTTCAAAACAGATATTATTTAACAGGTGATCAAGATGTAGGGCACCTTTGTTTCACTCTGTAACATGCTATAACCATTCCCTACACATATATGTATATAATCATACAACCTGTTACAGGATATTTTTAATTATCAGAGCCAATCCAGAATGTGCTTCAGAAATGTGCTACAATATTGTCCCAGCTATTCAAAGCAAAAGCAACCTAGACCCTTGACGTATCATCTTCCACTAAAAATTTTGATGCAATTTGTTCTTATCTACTGGAATAGCTTCTTGAAGTGTACTGTAATAATGCTGCAAGAATGGTAAGGTCTTCCTTGCTCTAGTGCAGAGAAATCAGGGTAGTGTTTGGCAGTGATGACTACTGGGTAATAAAGTTATAACCTCATAGTATGATTGTAAAGGAAGACCAAATTTTTCTGATTAAAAGATAAGGAACCAAAATTCATAAAAACACCATTTTAATAATTTCACTAATGGTTACCAATCCCTCATTGCCACCCCAAACTCTTGGTATAAAAGCATATCACTGTATACCAACATAACCAACACACATCGTGAATATATGCTAATTTTCTTCAATCATAAAATTAGGTTTTACACTGTACTGTAAGAAATGTGTTTTATGAAATGTGCTTCATTACCAGTTGCAGCTCTGAGACAGTCCTCAAAAATGTGTAGTTTCTTACTGTCTGTGGGACCACCCTCAACAGGCAATGAGTGCAAACAATGTGTGTCCTGTAATCAGGTTTTGGAGACTTGATCAATGAGCTTGTCATAGAGAGCCAAACAATCTAACTTAATTTTATGTTACTGTTGCTTATAGAATTATCTAAGCATAACGAAGGTAAACATGGAATTTGCTTTATGGTAAGGTACTTGAAACAATGCAGAAGAGGTTTAGCAGAGCATTCTATTTGCATAAATTCAGAATCACTTTTGACAAGGAGCATCAGAGTTATTCCAGATTTAAGCCAATACAATTTTGCACTTTAAAAAGCATGCATATGAAGTGTTAGACAGCTCTAGAATTGGACTCCTAAAAAATGCATAGCACAGTGGAAGAAAATCACAGAATCACAGAATCCTTTAGGTTGGAAGAGACCTTTAAGATCACCTAGTTCAACCTAACACTAACAAGCCCTCCACTAGACCATGTCGCTAAGCTCTGCATCCAAAAGTCTTTTAAATACATCCAGGGATGGTGACTCAACCACTTCCCTGGGCAGCCTGTTCCAATGCCTCACAACCCTTTCAGTAAAGAAATTTTTCCTAATATCTAACCTAAACCTCCCCTGGTGCAACTTTAGCCCATTCCCCCTCATCCTGTCACTTGACACATGGGAGAAGAGACCAATCCCCACCTCGCTACAGCCTCCTTTAAGGTACCTGTAGAGAGCGATAAGGTCACCCCTGAGCCTCCTCTTCTCCAGGCTAAACAACCCCAGCTCCCTCAGCCGCTCCTCGTAGGACTTGTTCTCCAGACCCCTCACCAGCTTTGTTGCCCTTCTTTGGACATGCTCCAGCACCTCGACGTCCTTCCTGTAGTGAGGGGCCCAAAACTCTGTCCCAAATCAAAAGAAGAAATTCTGTGGCCCTTTGAAAATAAGCAGTGCAGATAATTAATGCTTCTGATTCACTGACTGAATCCAAAACCATCAATAAATACAGCAAGATGGAGAAAAATCCACCATGATTTTACGGCATGTTGATCACATTTCTTTCTCCCTGAAATGCTCTTATTCAGAGCATTTAAATTTTTATTATAGTAAGTAAACTGAAGTAGAATTCAGGAAAAAAGTTGTCAATTCAAAACTACATCTTTTGGGCTTCTAAATAACTTATGTGAATAGGTCAAATTTTGAGGCTGAGCAATCTCTAGGTGCCATATTTAGAAGCAGTTAGTTACAATCTAAACAATGAATACATTTCAGATGGAAAAAAGCTCAAAAAGCGATTTCGTGTTTAGGCTAAGAGTGTCCAACTTTTTGTGACTAAAGCAATGATGGTTTTTGTTTATAATATGTTTGCAATAAGTATTTACTGCCTAAAAGCTTTAAGATCATTATGCC
The DNA here is from genome assembly GCA_013399115.1 of Anseranas semipalmata. Classification (NCBI taxonomy): domain Eukaryota; kingdom Metazoa; phylum Chordata; class Aves; order Anseriformes; family Anseranatidae; genus Anseranas; species Anseranas semipalmata. The sequence goes on along the minus strand of VXAA01001716.1, from coordinate 48,462 downwards.
ATGCTGGTCTTTTGCATTGTGATCCTGATGTGTGAAGAAATAGGAAAGTCTCAATGTTTCTTCAGAAAAAATAAATATATAGCTATTTTACTTACTAGAATTGCATAAATATGACAATCACTACTTTAGCCAATTCAATTGTTAGACTTTACTGCTGGGCAGTATTTTGATTCTTACTTTTAGATGGATATGAATTCACTCACTAAAATATTGTATTTTAGACAGACTGAAGCTGTTCACATTTCAAAGCTGTCAAAATATTTCTTTTATACTTTGTAAAAACTTTTCCTTACAGAAAAACATTTTGTTGAATACTCATTCTCAGAAAAGAAGTTAAACAGATAAAGTAAGCAGAGAACTAAATAAAACATTTTATCTCAGGTGGATCAGAATGTTTTGGAATGATACAAAATGCTTCTGGAATTTGTTTTTGTTTGTTTATATCACCAAAAGAAATATTCTAATATTAAACACCAAAATATTAAAATATTAAAAATATTTTTCAAGTTGACCTGAGAAGAAATTTTTTTTTTTTATTTTCCATGAGATCCGAAGCTTTATTTATTGGAGCTTNATATATAATATAAATATAATATAATAATTTAAAATAATACAAGAGGATTTTTATATATTTCATTTAATTATCCTGTGGAAACAGAATGTAGGAATTGAATAATCCTCTCACAACAGAGGACTAAGGCACAAAAAGAAAGTTGACACTGTCATTCGAAATAGTCTCAGAGAGATTTCTTCAAAATCTGTTTGTGTGATAACATAGGAATTCAGTCTGTTTCAGCAAATTTCCTTTTGATAATATCTCAATCTTTCCATAAACAGATGAAGGTTCTTGACTGAACCTATGATTTAAGGACACCATTTAGTAACAGAAGAAAAATGTTTTCTTCATAGGACTGTTGTTTTACTTTTCCTATGTCAACCCACTTCAATGATTTTTTAAGATTTCCTCTACATTATTTGCTCTATCCTCTCAGTATTCATAGGAAGTAAAAATTATTAGTGTTCTGTGAATTATTAGCTCTGTGAATAGGAAATTATCAGAGAAAGATTGTACGTTACCCAAGATGTCACTGAAAATTTGTGGCAGGAGAACTAATATTAAACTTTGCTTCCAAAAGCTTTGTTATAAAACTCATTTTAGAAGAGTGACTTAAATATTTTGAAATTATTTCTTCAGGCAATATTTTTTCTTTTTAGTTTTATTTTAAATCCGGTTTAAAAACATGTGATATTTTTAGACTAATTGTTGAATTTGTAGCGTAAATGTAAATGAAAACATTAAAAAAGTAAAAGAAAAAAAGTACAGTCCATTTTTTTCTGTGAAATGCAATGGAAAAGGAGCTTTTCAGTAACTTCTGTAAGTGCTAAAACTGTCCTGAAGAGTACTTTCTGCCTTCTAGGAATTCTAACTCTCCATTGTTCAGTTGCTGATAAACTCTGTTACTAAAAAATCATGTCAGATTTCTGAAGTTACTCTAAAATACTTATAATGGGAGTCACATTTCATACAGCCCAGACTGAACCAATGTTAATATTCCATAATGGAAATCTTGAATTTTATGTTGATGAAAAAAAAAATTACATGTGCAGGCTGCAAGTAACATACTATGTTTTATATACATGATTTTGGTATCTTAAAACTAGTATTTACATATAAATAGTTGCATATAAATATCAATAGTACATATGACTAGCCATATTCTTTGACATCACATGTTTTAAGCATTAATGAGTACCTATTTTTAATGTGAGATATGTTTATATACACAAGCTTTTATATATTTATATTACATTGTATATTCTACCATATCCTTATAACTTTCTACAATATATTTAAATTAAATATGTTTACATAATCCATTTAAATATTATAATTTTCACTCTCTTCTGATAGACTTATTTATTTTGATAGACTGTTTATTTTGAGTTGCATCCCCCTTTTTGTACCTATCTTGTTTTTGGAAAAGAGAACAAGTTTGAATTATGTACAAGCATCCCATACTTCCCTTTACGTAAATCTGCATCAGCCCAAACCAGCATTGTTTACATAGGAACAAAGTGCAGTATAGTAGAAGATTACAGAAATGAATTGTGTACAAATAAAGCACAAATAAACTAAGTGCTATCTGAAAGTATAATGAACTGTTGATTAATAATGCATTAGAAGTTAACACTGAAATCAAATTAGTCATCTCAGGAAGTTTATACGCTTTTTTTCTTGTCACTGATGGTGCAGTAATAGTTTTTAAAGCAAGTGTGTTTCTATGATGAGTTCATTTAGTATTCAGTATAATAACACCAATAATAATGAGCTCATTTGGCTTCCATTATATAAGCATTAGATAATGGATACCTATATTAAAGTGTTACTGTTATGGTGGTGGCTTTTTTCTTCATTTGGTATACAGTGCTAAATCTTTAAAGTAAAGCTTTTATGCAAATTGTTGATGTTTTTATCTTTGAATCATGACTAATTTTATGGACTCTGGAATCCCATTATTGTCAAAGTTGCTTTTGATATGAGACTCACAGTAATTTGACTTGCCAAGAGTTTTATTATCATTAGTTCTATCCCAGCTTTTTGCTTTAATCTTTTCTTCCTTCGTCAGCTTTTTACATACTGTTACTTGTAGCAACATCCAACAAAAATATAGTGATATGCTTGTGGAAATGCTCTGCTAATGTTAGTACTGTTAAAGTGTCATAGCTCAGTACACTGGCTTGCTCTTCAGTGAATGACTTATTTTGGCTTGCTGGGTACTAGAAGCCCCCTGACAACTGCTGGTGCTGTACTTCAGTGTTTCCAGTGGGGAAGATATTTATATTATGGGTTAAGAGATTTAAGTAGCAGGAAAGCACAAGCTGGAGCTTTATTTTGTTTAGTGCTTATCAGATTCCAAAGTCCTTCAAAGTGGATGTTGTGAAACAGTTTATTCATAGCCATTTATCCATGAATTCATTTTAAGTCATCAAAATATATGCAGAATCTTATCAGATGAATTTTTTTTTTCTTGTTGTGAGGAAATGTGACAGAAAAAAAAAAAGTTACAGTTCTAATTGGCTCAGTTTCCTGTATGCACTCACATTTAGTCTTTTTATCCACACTGCTTGTTAGGTTGTTGTCCTTATAGTAGGCTAAAATAGACACCACTTTCTAACCTGTATCTGTCCACATGACCCTAGTCCTAGGGCAACACACACATACTTTTACAATACATCAAATCCCAGTCATACCCTACTGTTGTTCTTTCCTATAGGTGACACTAGGATCTTCTAGGAAGGATCTCAGGTCTGACTTCCCAGTCTGTGTCAGCTCCGTGACACCATTGCAAAATATGACTGGTAGCCTCAAGCCAAGCATGTTCATCCTGTCCATGCTGCACCTAGCCTCACAACATCTGGAGCTGGTGCCAAGAGACTGAGTCTGTCTTTGTTGTACTCAAGACCATGCTCAAACCATTTGTATACACTGTCAGGAAAGTGCGTGGGTTTAGGATTTATACCAGGTTTGGGTCTGAGATTAGAGATCACATATAAGACTGTCTCACTAAAATGAGAACAAAGGTTCTCATTTTCCCCATAGGCAGGGGACTGGGAGGATAAAACACTGAGTAGATAATGGACCCATGTCTGTATCAACGATACTTGGTAAATCCAATAATCTGTGCCTATCGCTTTACAATTTAAGAGACTGAGGAAGAGTGATAATTATGGCAATTGGTTATATTAACTGCTAGGGGGCTACATTGTTCAGACAGTGGGGGTTACTGTTAATTTTATTCTAAAGAGCAAAAACAGTTCTATTAATAAGACATAGAACCGAGAGTAAAAGGATCCACATTTCCAGTAGAGGCCCTAGTGTCCGGAACTAAATGATGATTACAATTGCTGTCCTTCCTAGAGCTGTTAGAATGATGTTTTCCTTTCTGTGAATTGCTATCATATACATACATGTGAATACTGTATTATACAGGCAGGGAGACCTGATTAAAGTATGCTCACAACCTGTCTCCTAGACTGTCAGAGGACCTGGAAATACTGTGAACCCAAAACCTTTTAACAATGGGAGTCCAGCAGTGTCCCTACCTGACACCAGTGTCTCCATAGCCCAGCCTCCAAGCTTCTTACCCTCTCAGAAACATGAATAATATTTCAGTTCTGCCAAGTCAGGTTTTCCAGTGAAACAATATTTTATGAGATATTTCTGATGGTTCTATATTAAGTGGAAAAATGAGATATATGAATGTAGACATATTAAACATATGAATCAGGATAAGAATGTCCAAGCCTGGTAGTTAAACTGGACTGACCACTCAATTTCTCAATATTGTGTGTTATACAATGGTTATGGGAAGTTTTCTTTGGTTTTATTTTTCCTCATGTACAGTTCATCTGAGGATGTCAACAGACAAATATGTATGAGTAAAAAAACAGCATGTGAACAGAGAGAGCTTGTCATTAAGAGTATATCATTTACCTTTTTATCTTCTGTGGAATTATTGAATTTAATAAATAACGGTGAAACTAATGTTAGTAACTAAAGATATTAACTTCAAAATTGAACTATAAAATTTATATATTTTCTTAAAATGAGCTCTGTCTTATTGAAAGACAAAGGTGATGGACATTTGAAGTTCTCATCAAGTCCAACTCTCTGTCTAAAAACAGGAAATATTTATTCTTACATAATACTTATCTAACTTGTGAAGATGTGATGACTTGGGATCCTTTTGTACTTATTTCTATACTGGCTTTTTATACATATACATATGCCCATGTGTGTGTCTTTAAATAATAACAAACCATGGAATTAAAACAAGAACTCACTGCCAACCTGGAATTTGCTTTGAAAAGTCAAATTAATTGGATATATATCTTTACAGTGCATTTGAAACAGTAGAATTCTCTGGTAGGACATAAGAACATAAGAAAAGCAGTATTGTATCTGGCTAAAGGCCCTGCAAGCCTGTTAAGCTTCTGTTCTGAACTGAAGCTAAATCAAAGGCCTAGGGAGAATGATGGGCAAGCAAAAATCATACTTTTGTTGAGTACTTCTCAGTCTCCAAGTGTTTGAGGCTCAGAGATTTCCTGATCTGGGAGTAGTTTCTACATATTTATAACCTCAGCAATCTCCTCTTCAGTGAATATGCCCAGTCTCCCCTTAAACAGACACAGACCTTTCACATACATGTCATCTGAGTGACAGGAAGATCCAAAGCTTCAATATGCATTGTGTTAAAATCATCTGCTTTTAAAAGAGTTACTACCTGATGAAAACAAACTACAAGGTGCTCAAAACGTATAACTAAAGCAATGATTTGAGGTATTGACAGGGTGGTTCTGCAGTAAAATGAAAAGTGTTCAATTGTGCAAGGTTTTGACGGATGGTTTTCATTTAATTCTTTCACATTCATACAATATCTGTTTCCATTAGACGATATACATCAGATACAGATAAGCTTTCTTCACACTATGCTCTGTTAAACTCTAGGCAAAAAATGAGAAAAATAGAATATTTTTTTCTTTACAAAAATCACTTTTGTCATAACTGTCACATATAGTATTAATGTTTCATTAAAATCGTTACGTATGCAGTGGATACTTTCTTTTGAATAAGATTCTAAACATCTTAAAGGTTACAAATATATTCATCTCCTAATGTACTCAGTCTGTATAGGACCAGATCATGAAGGCTACCTATAGCTGATTTTAAATTGCTCATGATATATATATATATATATGTATATATACAAACACAATATATGTGCATCGAATTATTTTTTTTTTCTTTTGAGAATATCATCTGAGCTTTAACAAGTGGATGAAAGAGGATAAATTAATTTATTTTTATGTCTCAAGCTAGCCCTTGGAGTAGATCTTTATCATAAAAACATCATAAATCTGTAGACTTGGCAGCTTCTGCCTTAAAGAGAGACAGAATTTGAGTAAATATGGAAATTTAGAGGTCTACTGTCTTATTCTCTGAAAAGATGATTTCTCTAGATGGTTTTAGGAAGCAACATGGGCACAAAAATAGGGAAAAATCTTACGTCTGCTCTACATTTTGAACTATATTGCACTCAGCCTGTAAATTTAGCACTGATATTTAAAATGCACAGACAAATTAAAAAAAAAAAAAAAAAGAACGTGAATATTTTATATAAGCCTATAAGATATATAAATAAACAGAAAAACTGGCAGACAAATCTGAATTTTCTCATTGACATGGATGTCAAATGTTTTAATGACTTTGCACAAAGAGCAGTGGAGAGAGAAGAATTTGGCAGAGTACCTCTTCCACTTCCATCTACAGTGTAAAGGAACCATTATATTTATTTATAAACTGAATATCGTATGGGTAGAATCATAGTCTGTACATGGACCTTAACTGTCTGTTGGTTGGTCTCGCATGAGTGCTATCTTGTACAAGTAAAGGCTGTAGAGCTTACCCTCCCCATAGCACAGGCAGTCTCTTGAGTAGATTTGAGTAGTCAGAAGCATTGCTCCTGCTCTTGGCTTCTTGGTGTCTACCAGTAAGATTATTTACTTTCTAATAATACTTTTCCGTATCTAGGTAAAAAACAGGTAGGCAATTAAGAGGTTGGTCAATCTTAGGGAGTCTTTAAAGAAGCAAAGTGGGAGAAAAAAAATCTCACTTACTGATGGTAGGAAATTATGAGAGCTAGGTGGGAATGGTTTCCTGATAATTAGTATCAAGCTGTTGAACTCTTCTGTCCTAAGACGAAGATGGGCTCAGGATTTCTATTCTTGAGAACATCATCTAAGTTTTAGCAAGTGGATAAAAGAGGATAAAAGAAGATTCTTGCAGTAAGCAATCCTGTGAATAAAGGGTCTTTATACTACTAGACGTAAAAGTCTGTTTTTTTTGTTTTTTTGTTTGTTTGTTTGTTTGTTTGTTTTGTTTTGTTTTTTTTTTGATAAATCAAAGACAGCAGAAGAGGTCAAAAGTAACAAAACTGATCTTGTCTTCAAAAGATGGAGGTGAAGGACACTGCAGGACATCTCATGGATGGCCAGATGAATGAAATCTCTTGCTTTCAGGACTTTTGTTCTGCTTCATTCTGCTGTTAGTCTCACCTTTTTTGGATGTGTATTTTGAAATGTAATAAATTGATTAGACCATTTCCTCCTTATCTGAACATAAAAACAATTTTCAGCTCTTCAGAAACTTCATATGATAACCTTCTTAATTACCCTACAGCATATTAAAACTGAATTGTTGGAAGTGCAATCCAATGTAATTGCATTCTAGGGTTGTTCTTTAATTGATTTTTAAAGGAGGGCTTCACCAATTTAATCTGAAAGAACCTTGCTGTAACTCCTTCATTTCTTCAAGCTGTGTTTTGATTTGATCTCTTGGCTTGAGAGAACAGTCAAGATTCAACAGTGGAAAGAAGAGAACAGCTCATCAGTGCTCCCTAACAACAGCCTCTTGAAGCCTTATGAATAAGGCAAACTAGGGAATGGAAGTTATCTAGATCACATCTGATAAGATAAATATTTTATCTGAGTTTTGCACAGGGAGCATTTCTACAGATTTATACTCATTTCAGGACAAGACAGTATCTAACTCTTGGAAAAGGAAGATGGAATGACAGCACAGAGAAATAAGAGGAGGACTAAAGGTGACTAAAGTATTTCTCTCCCAGTGCCCCTTTGCCTGCTCAGCTCCACTAGAACACCACTGGAAGAGTTTGTGTCCCTGTAATGGACAGTGTACTGAATGAGCCTCTCTCAGTAAACATATATATGAATAGCTCTGAGAAGGACTATGTCTCCTCAGGTGCAATGTCTCTTTATACCTTCACCTGTGCACCTTTCAAAGATTAATTGCAACACCTAGACACCTAGCCAGTCTGAGAGAGAACAGGACTGTTTTCACACCCTTTTTACGTGGAAGCCAAGGGAAAGGGAAACTTTTAAATCTTTAAGTCTCCTTGTGAAATCCTTGTTGAGTTCAGTGTTCTTGGAATCACAGGAATGGTTTATGTATATTGACAGGAATATGTGTTTAGCTGAAATACCTTAGAGGCTACTTGATCCATAGGAATGTTAAAACTGTCTCCTCCACTTTGATAAATAATGTTGGAAAAAATCCAACATTAGTGTTGCAGCGATTAACACTGATTTAGCGTTAATACTAAATCCCAAATTATCACATTTATTTTTTTCTTTAACTGCAAAAAGAACATTTTGAAGTTACATAGAAGCACAGGCTTAACTCCAGAAATCATCTTCCTCCCTGCCTGTTAGTTTGACCATTTCTAGGGTCTTCCAAGGTTAGTGTTTGTACCTCAATATAAGCTTTAAAATATTCCGATATTGTATGTTGAAAACATTGTTAAATGTCACATTAGAACTACATTAAAATTTCTAGTTCAGCTCAGATCAAATAAAATTAAACTACTTAAGTGTTGGTTTTTTTTTGTTAGTTTGTTTTAAGTAACATCCTCCAATACCAATGAAAAAAGGTTCTTAGATCATATATTGGCATTTGTGATTAAAGTCCAAATTCTAATTGAATTCATAAATATTATTGATTTCAGAAATCACTAGATGAAATCTTTTGTTTAACTCTTTAGTACATATTATACTAGTTAATCAAGAATCAATAAATACTTCTGTCCTAGTATATGCACTATGACTTACAACTACTAGGTAAAGTTTTGTTGTTGTTTTGTTTTTTCTTGCCTGGCTTAAAATATAACAATGAATTTTCATGTCTTAAATGAAATTTCAGATCTTTTAAATTCTTGTTATCAGAATCTTATGAAACTCTTATTCTGTCCAACTAAATGGAGGTACCTCCTTTTCCTACTTTTCCTACAGTTTTGGGAGTTTTCCTTCCTCTGAAGTTTGTCCTATCTCCTTGCCCTCCCACACAGAAATGCATTCCTTTACTTTACATGTGAAAAACAGGGAAGCAAAGCATCTTCCTCAACCACTCTACTTTGATGCTGCTTTTGGTAGATGTTTCTAGTGGAAATCCAATATGAGTTTTCCCAAAGAGCAGAAAATCAGCTATATTCTGCATTGTGTCTCCTCACAGAGAAAAGACAGCTTGTTAGCAACGGAGAGAAGAATGAAACCTGTGAAAGAACTCAAAAAGAGATGCAAATGAAGGACTATTTAGAAGAAAAAAAAAGAGAAATGAAAAGATGAAAAGAATTGGAAGATGGAAAGTATAAAAATAAGGAAAGAAAAATGAGAGAGGGAGAAACAACTGCAGGGGAAATAAGAACATAGGAAGACTTACCAGAGGTAAAGAAAAACTAGTAGAAATAATAATACAGGAGGAAGTAAGTCAAATGGGGACAAAAATTAAACTAGATTAAGTGGAAAGGAAAAAGGAAGAGAAATAAGACTTTTTTGAATAAAAAGTAATATTGCAAAACCAAAAGTAAATATTGCAAAAGTACTGCATAAGAACATGCATTGAGAATAAAATATTGAAAAATTAGAGAAAAGATTGATGAAGATGTACTGAAATGAAGAGGGAAAAGATATTAAAAACTCTTAAGTCATTGTGTTAGTGCAAGTTTCTGTAAATTTACAAAAATGTTTTACAAAAATGCTCAAAGTATGGTACCTTGTTTGGGATTTAGGAAACAGAAAATGACTTTCAGGAACTTCTAAACCACTCTTCTCCTGAATATATAAGTCTCATAATTTGGTAACTCAATATATCAGTAAAATTTTATGAAACATTGCAATAACTGTTTGAAACTCAGTCAGAAATGAGAAATGAATCCCACAGCTTTGGAACCTTGGGGCATCCAGATCAGCCTCCACCTACTGATAACTTCATGTTAACTCGTGCTGTGTTTATTTTGTTAATGCCAAGAAAGTTATCTGGACAGAAAAATGCCTGTCTCATTTTTTTAGAGTAGAAAAATCTGTAGTAATTGTTTTTCTTCCTCAATATCTTGTACCTGGCATAAAATCCACCTTACTGTATGACTTTTCATTCCTAAAAAGACAAATGTAAATAGCTATGGTAACACAATCCTGTTGGGAGGATATAAAACCTGGGATATGATCTTAAATGGTTACTTGATTATACCTTTCTTATGTCTTTTTCTTTGAAGTTCAGTAGCAGTGCTATCTCTGGATTATATTCTTATTTTTCGTATTTTCTTATTTTTCTTTGCCTACTTCTCTGTTTTCTTCCCCTTCAATTAGAGACTTATTCAAGTGATGTATACAGGGCACATGCAACTGTTGAACTAACACACCTGATGGCTAATGACTCTTGCAACATTTAGCACAATGCCAACACAGTCCTGTAACTCCAGCACAATCTTCTGATCTGGCAACTGCATCATCCACACTATTTAGGGTATATATCTCTGACATATCACTGAGCCCTGAAGACATTGCACCAGCAGAACTCCTAACACATTTTTGAATTCCATGAAAGAGTGCAATTTTTGGTGATTAGTTTAGAGCTTCTCTGTGAAGAGAAGTTGTAAATATATAAATAAATAAAAAAAAAAAAGGTAATATAATATGTTTGTTTATGAGTCATATGACTATATACATAATAGTTACATGACCAACTTGAAAGTATCCCTTTCTGCTGGTCAGAAGTATGCCTATTATATGATGAGGTATTCCAATACTTTGACATATTTGACATTCATTTTATATAGCAATATTGTAATTTTCCAGTGCCCCTATAAGAAGTCAAGTCCTTGGCCCCAACCAAAGGCTCTTTACCATTGCTGTGATATAAAAGAATCAGAGGAGGTGGGGGAAAAGAGTAACATATGCACAAGTACATACTTGGATATAGATATTTATATTTCCTTGTGTTTTTGTTGGTTTGGTTGGTTGGTTGTTTTTGTTTTTTCAAAGGACTATTTTTAGATATACTTTCTAATCTTGAAGTCTTAATGAGAATAGTTGCAGATGAGGTGTTTCAAAGGTGCAGGAATATCTAGTGTTTGGGCAGGGGTGGTGTTAGTCGTGCGTTTTATTGTTAATGTGTGGGCAGGAAGGACTAGATTGGAGACTCTATAAAATAGACCAGTATTATGCCAAAATGGAAACTCCAGTAACGAATATCAAACTGAAAGTTTAGATTCAAATAGTGAGATCAGGACCACAGTGTATACTGGGCTTATTTAGGAGCTTAAAAGCATGTTAATTCAGGAAGTAGTTCCAAGAAATAGAAACTTGGTCTGTCACAGAAGGGTTAATGACTTTCAGTACTTTAATGTTAGCTACAGTAGATGATAACCTTCCACATATGCAGCTACAGCAGCAGCTTTGAAGTCACAGCACAGCATCAGGGTTTCCTAGGATCAAACAGCATAGTGAAACATGCAGTGGTGGTAGGAGTTCAAGTTATCACAGTGGTGGCTCAAGTAATACTGACAGTAGTGACAGCTGTACTGAGAAACTGTTCAGAACCTTTCCATCCTCACCACCCCCACCCCCAAAAAATTATATTTGAGCCAAGCTACTTCCAACTGTGTGTTTTTTTAAATGTAGTTTGCAGAGCCTCTGGAACAGACATCCTTGTGTCCCCTCACAACTGTCAGTGCTAGTTGCAAAGCAGCACTTTTCACATCTGCCGAGTCTAGTTTACATTGCAGTTTACATTAGGGTAATCTATTAAATGCAAGTCTGTCAGCAAATGGAATTTTTCTGACCTACAGTATCATGATTCTTCTTCGAGTAAATATGAACTTGGAAGACAAAGTTTCTTAAACATGATGTACCTCTCACCAAAGCGTGTGCCCAGTAGAATAAATCTGAATCTTATCATTGATTTATCATTTGACTTTAAAGTATGCTGAACAAACTGTTTCCCTGTTACTTGCAGGAATATTCAGAACAAGTAAAAGTAAAGAATTGCTGACAGACTACATCAATTCAATGCAACCTCTAGTACATAGGTGGATGTGGATCAGTGGAAGAAAAGTCCTGCTATTCCCATCTCCCCTCTCCCTGGGCAGTGTGGAAATTCCAGGTCTAATCCATTGTTTTCACAATAGTATTTTAATATATTGATTTTTGGTTCGCACTTTTGTCATCACTACCTTTTACAGTCTAAAGTGTGTAGTATAGTATTTCTCTAAAATACACAGATTTTGTGGTTAACTTGTCACTGGATCAGACAAAGTTGCACTGTAAGTATGATAAATGAGTGCTTTTCAATTGTTTCTCTCTTTAGAGCAATAAGTGCTATGAAACTATGTTCTTTAAATAGTGAGGGGAGTCAGAACTTGGTACTATAGCCAGTATATCAAATTCCAGATACCTAACAAAAGAAATCAATCACAATCCCATTTTCTACAGTGAATCAAAATCATTTTCAATTACACTACCACAATTTACAGCTATTTTGACAGGATCTGGTTTATATGCATTAATAGCAAAGCTTATTTTGGAAAGACAGGAAGATGCTGATAAAGTGGTTTTATCAATCCAATTAGCAATTGGTTTGAGCATTCCCTGCCACTGTGCAGTACAGGTGACAAGAGTAAGAGTGTTGGACAATATACAACAGTGATCTCTTCACAACTGAAGGTAGGGTTGCAGGCCTAGCTTTCTGTTTTGTTGTGACACAAGCCAGCCTTGTGTTTCTCTTTTGCTTTTCCTTTCCTCCCCTCTTTTTGTTTTTACAAAAGCTGTTAGCCCTTTTTTCAAGTCATTGGGTGCCATGGTAGCTTTAGTGAGCTATCAAAAGCCTCTTCTATCTGTTACACCAGATGCCTAGAGCTATAGTGTGAAATCAAAGAAAATAAACTCTGTTGACATGAATGGTAGCATATACTGTGTACATCATAGTAGGTTTCAAACAGTTGTCTTTAAAAGCTCAGAAAGAAAGGTGTTGTGTTTTTTTTTTTTAATTCTGCAGTTATCAAGAAATCCTCATATTAAAAAAAAAAAAAAAAAGAGAGAAGCTAAAATTAGGTGCAAATGAACATGACTTTCAAAGCAGATTTTCAGATGGTGTAACATGTCATAACTTCCTAGCATAATTATGGCAGTTTATATTAGTTGAGAATCTGTTCCCTAATCATTATACCAAAGTACATAATAATAAGGCCAATACTGTTTTCTTCAGAAAGTGTGAAAAAAACAGTCATACTTCATTATTTGCATGAGCCTGATGCTGTCAAACAGCTGTAAATTTTGTTATTTTAATTGAAAATGAGCTTGATCCATATTAAAAAAAATATTTGAATTTGATGTACTGTCTATTGTACCATGCACTGAATCCCTCTACTGTTTAAAGATCTTAGATTCACTGTACTCTAAAGAGAGAAATCACAGAATCACATAATCACTTAGGTTGGAAAAGACCTCCAAGATCACCTAGTCCAACCTATGACCTAACACTACCAAGTCCTCCACTAAACCATGAATGCAAAGAACACATTCATCATGGTTATGAGATAACCTAGTGTGATCAATGACATGCTAACTACAAAATTTTTGATTGCTTGCAGGAACAAATCAAAACTGTTTTTGTTTGTTTGTTTGTTTGTTTAGTCTCATTTGGTCAAGAAAGAAGAAACTTTGCTGGAATAGAAATTTCTTTTTTAATTTCTTTTCATTTTGCAGTCATCTGAACTGCTATAAGAAGAGCATGTGAATTGCTAAGAGAACTCAGATAAAGCAGATCATGAATTTCTGAATAAAGTCTATTTAATTGTGAGCAGCTTTTGTAAAATCGCAAAATTCAATCTCATTTGGTCTAGAAATATTAAACTGCAAGGAAAAAAATTCCTTGAGAACACAGTTTCACAGTCATCTGTACTGCTATGAGACTAAATCACATAAAGCAGATCATGACATTCTGAATAAACTATTTTTAACAGTAAGTATCTTTTGTAAAATCAGAAAATTCATTGGAAGATCTCATATTTCCCCAACTCTGTTTCCATTTTAAAAGGAAAGTTTAAAAGGTTTTTCCCAAGCAGGTTTTCATTGTAAGTGGTAACAAAACATTTAGTTTCCAGCCTAGGTGGTCCTGGTGTCTTACTGCTCCCTATTTTATGGTTGTTTGTTTGTTTGTTTGTTGCCTGGATTTTGGCCTAGTCAGATCAAGACACAGGTCAATTCTAACACTGTAAATATGCTAAGTTGGTTATTATTTACTGAGAAGCTCTACCTAGAGCTAAGAGAAGAATCTAAGACTCCTGTGTCACAGAAGAGCACTTCCACCAAAAAAGTATCCTTTTTTAGTGAAGTTGTAGCATAGACAACTCAAAGCTTCTAAGCAGTGTATGCAAAATTGAATTTTATTGCCCCAAGGATAATGACAAAATTAATTCTGTCTTGTGGAAGAGCCAGAAGTATTCCTCTATGTGCCATTTCCCTTCCTGGCTCAAAATACTGAAACTGAACATGTTCCTAATACTAATTATGGATGGTTGCAGCCTGGCTTCCTGCATACACTTACTGGTCCTCTGTCTCTGACTCCCATCAATTCTGAGTATACATCACTTTCAGAAAAAAAACGTTGTTACTGGAAAAAAAAAAAAAAAAGAAAAGAAAAAAGAAGAAGATGGTGAGCGAAAACAATCCTAGTTCTTTTTCTTCCCTTCCCTTCCTTTCACACACCGACACACAATCAGATACAGTCACCTACTGCTACAACCATCCTTTTCAGGGAGAATTGCAGCTGCTCTTCTTTGCTACAGCCATCTGGGCTAAATTGCTGGCTCTGGGCTCCATGGAGCAGAGTCATGAACACAGACTGTGGAGCACCAGTCATAGATGAAGGTGCATATTTCACTTGTATTTAGTGGGCAGCTTCTTACTTATCTAACTTAACCTACCCCAACTTCTAGCACTTGACTGTGGCAACAATATTCACAAATACTTTTGAATTATTTTTCCTTTGCTTTGCATGATCTGAATATTGTGTATACATTTGTAAAGCTGTGAAATCACTCATTGAGCGATCCCCTAAACATTTGTGTTAAAAATTGCACAAAAAATGCAGTTTTTTTTTTTTCCTGGGAGTTCACACACACAAGAAAAATAATTTGTTCTTTGCATCAATTAAAAAATAGTTGCTTTTTTCAGAAGTTGGGACACAGTACAGTACAATAGCTTGTGTGCCAATTGTGTTGGTGGGACTGTATAATCATTCCCTGGGGGAAGAAAAAGTGGAAAGAGATTAAAAGTTTTTTTTTTTTTTTTTTTTTTTTTTGTGCTGTAGATTTTTACCACATCTTTTGCCAGTTGTGAAGTTGACTTTGTGTTAGGAAACCCTGCCTCTTTTCATCATGGTATTTAAATAACGTACTGTACTTCACTAAGTTAATGTTCAGAAAAAATAGGGCTCACTTTTAAACCTTGACTTCAAAAGCTTTTGCATGCAGCACAAGAAGTAATGTAGGTGTCAGCATCAACGCTGAAGAAAAGCAACTACATTAATATAAAAGGTAAAAGTGATACAGCTGTTATTCACTAAACACTCGGAAGCCACTTCAAGCCTAGTTTTGAATACTGCATTCTTTTTGGCAGAAATTATAGGAAGTATTAATAAATATTTAAAGGAAAAGCTGAATTCTCCAGTGCATTTTTGCATTGTATTTTATGTTCAATGTATTTTGAGAAAAAAAGCTGGCTTTTCAACAGTGCAAAAAGTTAGATATATAGACAATTTAGAATGCACTTATATGTACAGTGCTAGTATTCAATAGAAGTTGCTATCACTAAACACCTCAGAAAAAAAGTCAGTATATGATCACTAAATAAAACTTAAATTCTTTTGCATTGTTCCCTGCTCCCTCTAGGAAGCTCTAGTGTTGCTATAAAGCTTTCCTACTTTTTTCTACTTTTAATAAGAAGGCAGTAACCAAGATGATGGGTTTCAAACTCCATGTAGAAACGTAATACATTCCTTTATTATTTGAAATTTAATAAGTATAACAGTACTATTTCTTGGAAGACAAAACATAAGTTTCTTCTACTACTAACATAAATATTTCATGTTGTAACTTTTCTTCTTCATCTTGCTCTCTGTTTTTTCTGAGAGCAGAGATGAACTATCAAGCACTGACAAGAAAATAACATGCGTTTGTACTAAGTCTGGGTATGGGAATAACCCAAACAAGTAAAATTTAAATAGCTACCTAAAGAAAGATGTGTTTTTAATAGAGCTTCTAGTTTCAGTTGCAAGGAACTAGTAATAATGTCCACTGCACTAAATAGTTAATTCTTAGTTGGATGAATGTTCTCATTTATATAAGACAATTCTGTAATTCCTTGCCTCCTTAGTTTACTGCTTCTCTATATACCTTAACTTGTCTAATGTTCACATGCTGCCTCCCTTCTCAATTGAATTTCAGGATACAGTAACATGTAGATGGATAAAAACTCAGGACATCATTTTAGCATGATGCACTGCACTGTAGTGCAAATTGAAGTTGATCAGGTCATAACACCTGCATAACACTTTCCACAGCTCAAGAGAAAATACCTAGACTTTGCTTTTTTCTTACTGTTTCCAAATGCCTATCAAGTGATCAAAGATGTCTCTGATATTTTAGAACTATTTATTTTCCACTGTGATGGAGGGAAGCAATTTTCTGAGAGTTGGTCACAGTAAGGTCATAAAAAGTCTGTGGTTTTAAAAGGGGTATATAAACATTTAGGGTTTTTGTTCTGAAGTTTTGATATAAATCTAGTTCTGGTTAAGTTCTGGTGATCTTGGATACCAACAGCATTCAGTAATGTGCAGATATTGTACCACTCGAGGAAAATTCTCAATATACCGTATCTGATTTTTAAAGGGCCTAAGTGCTTTAAAATAGCACACCCTACCTAGGATTTGCTCTGGACTGAATGCATTTGTCCCGCCTGCCATCTCTTTGAGTCCAAAATCTTTGAACCAAGTTGTTTTCTCCTCAGCTTGGGAATGAGAGCTTAGATTTTATAATGATCATAAATATATTCCAGGTTAAATACTTTTGAAGCATCTACACAAAAATAAAATAATGTGCTTTTATATCATCTAAGACTTTCTATTTCCTCTTTAAAAACTTTTTAGAGTTTGAAAAAAAATATAAATCCAGGCCTGGAGTTTGGGATTCAGCGTGCCTTTCATTCCAAAACTTGGATAATCAGTAAATAAAATATGAGGTGATGGATGGGCAGGAATATGACAACCTGTGAATACAAGATCAAAGAGAACTTTAGGAATAATAATGCTGTCACATAACAGAAGTCCATCATGTTTCTTTGTACTTCCACAAACCACTGTCTAAGACACAGTGATTTCATGACATCTCACTTTTTTCAAATAATGTGACATTCTAGCTAACTGAACAATCTTGGAAGAGATCACCTTCAGTATGGTAATAAACATAGTAAAATACTCTGTTGTCAGTCACCCTTCTAATATCTTTGGACTTCTTTATGGCATATGACAGGAAACATTATGTGTGGCTGCTGAGCAGCTTAAATCAAAATCAGCATGGAAAAGATACAGGGACAAACTGCAGAATTCCAAACCATCTTTTTTTCTGTAGCTCAGTTCGGCAAGATTTTGCTTCAGGACTTCATTCCTTCCCAAGACACATCTAGGAACAATGTACCAGGAGATGTTTTTCTATACTCAGATGCTGGATGTAGATTAAAGGGCTTTTTGTACTTTGTTTGTTTTGGTCAATAGATATTAAATTACTCTTGGCCAAAATGAATTGAACTTATGAGGAAGAAAATAGGTTTGCTCTTTGAAATCGTCATATTCTTTTCAGATCAATATAATTTCAGTGGTGTTCTCCACTTTTTCAGCATGGCAAAGCTTTGTGGAGTTGTGGCTATTTCAACAGAACATCTCTGAAGTTTGTCATGGGTTTAATGACTAAAACAGAGATGTAAAAGAAAAATATAAACAAACAAATAAATAAATAAATTATATGTTCCAGCTGAAATTATGTATTTTAACATAGTTTGATTTTGAAAACATATTTGAAAGATTGGTTTTCTTTCCAGCATGGAGTAAAAGCATGTTTGGAAACCTCACTGTTTCGTGTCAGAACAGGATTTAAATCCCTTTTGTCAGCTTCATTTTCAGCTCTATTTAGGCTTGCACAGCTCCCAGATAGTCTGAGATGAGTAAAGTTCTTCGGGCTCTCCTATCCTGTACCTGTGGGCAGTGAAAACTTGGTGGTGGAATTTCACAGGATACTGTGAAAGAAATTACCCAGAAGCTAAGGACACAAAGAAAAGATGGAAGCTTGAATATACCCTTACACAACGGATCTTTGAACCTCACCTGCATTTGCTTAATAGTGCACTGCTGTTTCAAGTTTGAAGGAAAACAGTAATGCACTTGGAAATTGTGAAACTGGAAAATCAGTTAAGTGTGAAGCTTTTTTTCATTCCATTTTAAGATCAGTTCCATATTTTGATATGTTGAGCCACTGCAGCCTCTGGGTTTTATTCATCTTAGGATTATTTTGTCAAAAGTATTGCACAACTAGAAAAAGGCATGATGGGGAATGGGTGAGTTGGGTAACATATTGAAAATTGGACCTCAAACTTCCCAAGACCCTTTCAAAAATATTAGGCATAAAAGATAATGAAAGAGAGAGGGATATCACTGGCCAAATATAAAGTACAAGATAGAAAGCTACAACTCTCAAGAGCTGCAATCTCTCAGCTGCACCTCTGATCACACAAGCAAAATGCAGGAAGGTCTTGTTAACATGGAAGACACAATTATTTTGTAATAAAAACCCTCTTCTCTGTCTTTTTTTT
>VXAA01001716.1:1292-29662 GCA_013399115.1 Anseranas semipalmata | reverse complement strand
TTTTTTTAATGGAAGCCAGGGTAGGATTTATACTGCTTAAATTTTGTACTATGTGCCTTGTCATTGCCTGAAATTGTATGTAGCTGTTGCTATGGCTGCAGCTTCATCCACTGCATATTCTCTGTTCTCTACAGCTAAGTGCTTCATGCAGTACAAATTTCCACTGCAGTGATACAAGAGAAACGGTATTAAAAAATATATATATATATATATCTGCTTTTTGATCCAACATGTATTGCCATGTTTAGAATGTCATATCTATTTTGAAAACATAGGTGCTGTTTAAAAACCAGTTTATATTTCTGTTAATCCTACAGAACTTAATTACTTTCCCTTTCTATTCAGTGTATTCCAGATGGCAATATGCAAACATATATTTATATAGCCTAACTTGCTTTAGTAACATCTCTATTGGTTTGTTTCCTTTTTGTCTGTTTTATAGAACCTTTTGTTTCTCTGAGTTTAAACACAATTGTTCCAAACTTTTTTTAGTACTGTTAAGAGGTAAGTGCCAGGATTTAGCATGTATAACATTGTCTGAGGCATTTGTTCAGCTGTCTGTTGAATCCCCTGAAACTAATGCTCAGTCTCTATTAATGTTTCAGTCCCTGGAAACCAGAGCCCATTCTCTCCTACAATTAATCTTGCAGGTACTGCCTTGACATTATTGGTTCACCAGCAGAGCAGAACTGCCTCAGCCATCAATAATAATTCAACACATTAGGATGAGGCCTACGTACACAGCCCACAGATGTAGCTGAATTTTGTGCAGTCTCCAACACTCCTTGCTGACTGAGAAAAACAGGAAAACAAATAAATAAATAAATAAAACCTCTTCAATCGAAACTGTTTTAGTTGCTGGATAATTTTGCAATACAAGGGTCTTGGTGTTACTCATTGCTTTTGCTCTGTGTTTTTTTTTTCTCCAAATGTAGGCACTATTTGGCACAATGCTTGTGATTGTCTGTTTACTGAATCTTAATACTAAAGCTGTTACAAATTGTCTTTCACAGATGGTGGGAGCTTCTCAGATCAGGAGAGGCAGGGAATTTATTACTCAATATTTCTGTATTACTGACTGGGACGTGAGAAGCATAAGCAATCTGTCCTACTGCAGGCTTTGAGCTCTCCCTCCTCCTTCCCCCACCCCAAAAATTATGGCTAGCTAGAGAAGGATTTTTTTTTCTCATTTTGTGTAGATAGCAGCTGTGCAATTTCAAGCAGAATATTTGCTTTGATCCTCCTTTCTTTAATTGAAATCCACAATTATGAGATTTGTTTCTTTTATGTTTGCTGGTTTATTGGTTTAATCTACAAAATGTGCTGCCTTGCTGTCTTGCACAGTTAAAGGCAACAGCACAGTTGAGACTTAAATGGCAATCTTGGAGGGGGGTTGTAGTCTCACAGGTATTGGGGGGGGATAAAACTTCTTTCATCTGATTTCAGATATGTACAGGCTGGCAACTAGAACACAAATAATATGTCAATTAATTGTAAAGAATATCCCTAGGTATTCACTTTATGTAAACTAACCACATGAAAGAAAATTTTAATATGGAGGCAAAAAAATCCTGCTCTGATAGCTTATTTGGGGATTTCCTTTGTTTAGAAACCTTTGTAGTAATAGTGTTCATTAAACAATGTTTTGTTGGCCTCTCTGATACCAACTCCTAATTTCATGAATTTAGTAAAACATTTTAGAACAGTCAGGGTGTTCACAGTTTGAAGGAGGCATTGCCAAACTGGCAGATGCAGAAGCTGGGATTATATGGCAGACTAATCACCTATGAACCAGAGAAACTGAGAGAGCAGCTGGACTCAGGTTTACAAAGGATTTTACCTTGTTAGGCCTAATTGGGGTGAAAAAACTGCAAGTCTTAGTTAATCTATGGATTGCTTGATTTTTTTTTAGTTACAAATGTCAGCAAAACTCTTACAAAAAAAAAAAAAAAAGAACTTCAGGATGAAAAAATATATCCTTTCACTTAGTGTCTTTGCCAAGATCTGTTTATCTGCCAAGAATTTTGGCCAGAAAAAAGAACCAGTAAATAAATCTTGAAAAATACTTTGTGTTTTGAAATGTACTCATTTGTGATAATTTTCTTTTCTTGTGAGATAGGTGTCTTAGAATAAACTGGCTCTAGCTCTGTAGTTACCATATACCATGGTTGCTATCATTATAATATGCTTCCACTAAAGTAAAAGATGCAGATAATATCCATCAATATTTTGCAAAATAAAGTCAAAAGTAATGCTTGCTTGTGGATATAGTTTTTCCTTATAGCCTCAAATAGGAAATATTACATAATGTTGAACAAAACTACATCAAGCCTGGACCTGACTGATACCCTATCCTAAGGCTTGGTACAGAGCTCATTAAAGTCAGTAAAAGAAAAAGATTCATAGTAAGTTTAGACCAATTTACATGGAGTTAAAGATCCAAACCTATGAAGCCAGGAGTCTAAATTATATGAACTAAATGATTAAATTATATATAATTGGCTAAGCATATATATAAATATATAATTGACTAAATATAAAAATGACTAAATTATATATGAATTATATGAACTAAATTATATAAATATATAACTCCCTCTCCCCAAATGTTTTGCAACTGATAATGAATAGAATAGCCAAGATAGGTTCTCCTTTAGATATACAAAGCCCACAATGGCTTGGAAGAATCACTAATAGTATGAAGAGAAGTCTACTTTTGCTAAAATAAAGAAATAATCGTGTGTAGATATTTTTACAGCAAAGGTGTACGATTTTCCCTGGCAGGAGGATGGGTGAAGAGTGAGTGTGATATTGTGTTCATTCAGGCAACACCGCTGCCCCATACTACAGTGTTGCTATTGCTAATAACAGCCTAGAGGCTTTGTATTGAGTTTGCAAGGGCTCACATTTGACAGTTGTCAGGCTTACTATGCCTGTATCAAAATGCCAGCTGTTTTGCATGGATTTAGTTTAGCTAGAACATTTTTTTCTTCTGCTTTGGTTTTCCTTTTCTTTGCATGGTACAACCATAGTTCTATGCAGATAGTAGCAACAAGTAGCTCAGGAAAGGGTTAGTTTAATGGCTATTGACAAGAATAAGATGATAGGCCTCCTATGAATTAAGAAGGACCAGGAATGACATAACATCTGCACTCCCAGGGTTGTCCAGAAAGAATTCTTTCCAGAGGTCTCTGCCTTGGACACGTTGCTGGGTGTTATGGAGATTTTCTGCCATACTGGGTGCATGTCATTAACTGACATAAAAAAACTATTATTAAAACATACTATTTTCTGTACTATTGCTGTATTTTATCATAATTTTGTCATATTCTTATTATCATGAGAACTCTTTTTCATTAGAAGCATAGTTATATCATCTTTAGAATTTTTGGTAGAAATGATGACTAGCTGCAGTAAATTTGTGAACATAGTGAGCATATGAAATAGTATGTACATATTTTACTGTGAAATAGGGTGTTATTTCAATGATTGTAATAAAAAGCAAAAAAACTTCTGACTATCAAACTATCAGAGTTACTCAACAGGACAGCGTTGAGAACACCAAATCAGAAGTCCAACATCAGTGGCAGCAAAGAAGTTAACATTAAATCACTTACTTTATTGATATGAACCACACATCTTTGCATAGAAATTTATATACCCAAGCAACAGCAATTTAGATTTGCTGGATTAAAGACTTTGTCTAGCTATTAAAAAGAGAATGTCAATTAAACTGCCAGATAGAAATCCAAAGATTGTTAGGATTTATATAATAATATAATATGCATATAATGCATATAATAAATAATATGAATTCAATCTGAGCATTTATTATGTTTGACAGGAAACAAGGAACTGTACTAACGGTGCTGAATGGCTCTGAAATGAGTGACTAGCCTCTTAAGTTTGGGTCAGTTCATCTCCATTTTGAGATTAATTGGTATCGCCTTGTCATTTCACAATACTGTCAGAGCATAACCCAAGCACAGTGGCATTAGACGTTACCACTACAAATTTCAACAGTTGCCAATTTCATTAGACTACATTGGAGGTACGAAGAACTCATTAAGTTCATGTGGAAGAAACTAAATTGTAATACTTACTCCAGCACTTTACCTGCTTTATTAAAGTAGAAGTTGAAGTTCATATTCTATTATGTATGAACTAATATTCATACTAAATATGAAGATAATTTGCTACTTAAATAATGCTAAAATTATAGAATTGAAGGATAAAACATGTTAGGAAAAACTGTAACTGGATTTCTCTACAAAGTTTAATGCATTACAATGAAGAAAATTGTCACTTAACACAATGCAGAGGATACCTGAATCTAGAAAAGACATGTCACTACATCACAGCAGATGTCCTTTATGTATTTCCCTTTTTTGGTATCAAAATCACAGATAGTCAAATGTTCACAGTGATGATATCATAAATACTTTAGCCAGACATGGATGAATATTGCAATTGGAAATATTTTACAGATATCTTAAATTAAAACTAGAATTTCTGTCACCATTTTTCCTTCCCTTACTCTATAGCTATCTTTTTCCATTCTCCACAACATGATGTGATACAGTGAAGGGATGTCTGTGGAATAAGAATGTACAACATTTCATCTTATGCAAAGAAAATAGCCAAATTTGTAGATGTAGGATGAATCTAGAATGTACAGTCTCAGAAGGTTTTATTCCTCCTATAGCTACACCTTCAGGTAAACAATTGCAGTTGTACCTGCCTGCCAAAATTGCTGTTTGAATAAGTCAACAGCACAAAATGAAGTATAACTGAAATCTCTGCTGGTTTTAGAAATGACTTTATCTCTCCACCCCAGTTTCTATAGCTGTAGGCCTCATATACTGAGTATCAAAACACAGTTGCAAAAAATCTGATACTTCAAAAAAAAAAAAAGTAATTTTTTACAGACAGACAGCAATAGATGAGATCTTAGGCAGGCTTGTAAAGCTTCTCCTGAAATTTATGAGGCTACAGCTTCACTAAGCTAGCTTAGCTTTGTTAAATAATATCCTGGCTACTTAGAGTGAATCTGCCCATGATGATACTATAGCTCTGCATTACAATGTAATACCTCACATCCAAGTTCACAGGTATTACACATGAAGCTATGACAGAAAGAATACTCAAATAAAATTTCCAAGTGAAGATAAAGAATATTTAAATAGGCAAACAATTTGGTAGCACAGCTATCTGGAGAAAGAGAAACCAAACCAAGCTTGCAACTGTAAGTGAACTATGAGAAATTATTAGCTATGATTCTGTTATTGAAGAGGACAGGAAACACAAAGGAAACTAGGAACTGACTAAATTTGAGTAAAAAAAAAAAAAAAAAAGAAAATTTTGCTTTTCCAATTACCTTTTTTTTTCCATATAGAAAAAGAGGCAATTAACTTGTTTAGGAGGTATAAATGCACCTTTTAAAGACATTCCAGTGAGCTAAAAAATAAAAATAATAACAAAAAATCTTTGGTGCTTTGGTGGGAAAATTGTAAACAGAAACAAAGTATTGCAGTGATTTTTTTCTATGTTTTATAGAAAAATTGAAAAGTGTAACAATTTTTAATTATTTTTACCCTCAGTTATATGTTCAAGATTTCTTTTCTACTTATTTCCTTGTCCCCAAATGAGCTCTGTAGCTCTTCCTTCCCTTTATTTATTTATTTATCTATTTATTAACTGTATGACTGTCAGATGCATGTACCTCACTGTAGAAGCATAATCTGTCATTTGGAAATGTTTCTTTTCTAGTGGATGGTCACTTGATTGGGAAGAGAGTGAAGACACCACCTACTTTCTTGTATATATTGCAGATTTTGTTATAGAATTATGTCTGACAAATCATTTACTTTCTTATGAGCAGGTTCTCTCTCTTAGCCTTAATGATCTGATACTGACTGCAAAATCTTCAGGATTTTCTGATTTTCTCTGAAACTTTCTTTACATTGGGGTGTACTACTGCCTCCTGTGGGTTTTGTGAGAGAGGGAAGCTGCCACTGTGTAAATCCACAATATGGATTCTTACAGAAAAGCGCTTGCTGCAGTTCTTTCTGACATGAGTTACATTAGTTCAGGTTAGCTCTCTCTTTAGTACACTAAACTCCACAGTAAAACATACTCTTTCTGAGTATGTTTACTTTTACTATTCCCCTACAGTTATGCCATCCTGAAAATAGTGCTCAAAAAGTTATAATCTGAATCAGAGAGAAAATGAATAGCTGATACTAAGAAGCACTCACTATATTATCACGCTCTGGGGTAGCTTTTCCTAAAAAGATGCAGTACAGTTTTACAATATGATGAAGGAAATATATGCAGGTACTGAATGTGTATATATCAAGCTCTAGCTAAACTGTAAATTACATTCACTCTAATGGGTAAGGAAAGAAAATATTTCCATTGCAAGCTGTAACAACACCCATGCCTTTTCTTTATATCATTGAAGGACTTCAGGCCTAATTCACAGGCAATTTTTTGACCCAGATTAAAACAGTTTTTAGATTAGGTATGCCAGGGGAGAAACAAATAAAGCACAATCTTTCTACCCTCTATGTTGAAATCTGTGAAAACCACTTCACAGGAGAGCAAATTTTAACATCAATATGAGTGAAAGAGAAAATTATTAATGATTACATGAACATTAATTATCCTTCAAAGATACATAGATAACTATCCTTGCATTACTGTGGAGGTTTCGGAAATCAGGGAGCGAAACAGACAAAAAGCAATATGCAAGACAGGGACAAACAAGTCTGGGAAAACATCATTAGGAATATATAAATTTATCTATTTTTATACTAAGTAAAATTATCATATTGTGTTTTTATCTTGAAGTTTCCTGTTATTTTTTCAGACCTAGAGAAAGTGCAGTTTGTCTACAAGTTTCACTGCTTTTTGTAACTATATCACCTTGTCTGTGAAAAACATTACCTCTTGTTACAAACATCACATCACTTCTAAACACATTTGTACACTGGGAGTTCTACTTCATTAAAAAATGGCTTGCCGTGTTTAAATATTGAGCAATAAATACAAGTCATTTTGTTAGTCAGTCTACGTAACAGAAAAAAATGCAATCCAAAGATATCTCCTTAGCATCAAAGAATATATCCATGTAATACATCCATGTAATACACCCATATAATACATCCATATGCTGATATGTGATGGGACAAGAAATGCTACATTGGTGTTATTTAGTTTATCAACAGCTGAATAGTGCATTCAAACATATGTTCAGACATTCAGGTAGGCAGAAATCAAAAAGGTCAGAAAGTCTGCTTCTTTTCCATGATATTCCTCTAGGTATTAGGGAATTGTGAAGAAAAGAGGCAGAGACAGCTCATGGAACAGCAGTAAAGAAAAGACTGCTGGTTTGTGCAGTAAAAAAAGTTCTTTTAAAAACAATCACAGATATTGAGAATAAGAATTCCTTGTTTACGATAATTAAATTCATTTGTGGAAACAATTTATGTCTGCTTTCACTGATATTAATATATTTATTAGTAATTCATGGATATTGGGAATATCCTCATATAGCACCACAAGTCTATTTCAATGTTCCTTGGATTTTTGTAACCTTCAGGTAATCTTTCTTCCTTTGATCTCATGGGTAAGGTTGAGAAATGTAGGCAATGCCCTTGTATTTGGAAACTGGCATATTCATTTGTGAGAAAGAAATGAAACCAAGACAGCAAAGCATGAATGGCTAAACTATTTCTCGAAACCATCAAAATGCCATCAAACCATTTCTTGAAACAATCAAAAAACCTCCCCAGACCTTTTATGAATACATATTATATGATAAGTCTTAAAGATCAGAAAGGAGAAAAATTTGGCTTTTGAGTAGACTTTGTAGAAACTAGCAGTTAGAAGTAAATCTTTGAGTACTAAATGTGCATTTGCTGTGTATTTAAAAAAAAAATGTTACAAAGAGTAATACATGTATAGCATAGTTCAGGAAAAAAGCAAAAGGCATGAAAGAGTACAAGTTTGAGTGAGATCTGAATTTATTTTGCATTTACAGAATCTCTAGCATGAGGTAAAGAGCAAAGAAATCATATCATCATACAAACAAAGACACTTTTTTGACATAAAATCCAATCCTCATCATATTGTCCAATTTTGTTACTAAGAAATTTTTGTTTTAATACTGCAATTTGAGCAAAACAAAACAGATCCAATTCTTTGATCATGTAAATAAAAAATGTTACCAAGGTATTTAATTTCATAGTCTCCTTCAGGAATTTGTGGATAATGAAGAAAAACCTCAATCAATAACACCCAAACCAGAAAAGACAAAAGAATCTTTTAATTGAGAAAATATTTTCCCTTTTGATCTAATTTTTTTTGATCTACTTTGAATCTCTCCTGTCCTGTTCTCCTAACATCCCACAGTTCTGTGACAACCATCTCATTTGTTTTTCATTTAAAAAAAAAATCTCATTTATTCCTATTCAAATTAAATCTCATTAAATTTAATTTAAATGGTGACTGAGATGGGTTGACAGGGCAAGAACTCACATAGCAGCTGACTATTGAGCATACTATTACCCCCTATCATCTTTGCTAACATTTATCCACACTAAACACCAAAAAAAAAAAAAAGAGAGAGAGAAAGAGGAGCAAGAGAGAAAGAAAGAGAGAAAGAAAGAAAGAAAGAAAGAAAGAAAGAAAAAGAAAAAGAAAAAAAAGAAAGAAAAAAGAAAAAAAAAGTCACAGGGAAAAATTATGCGTATGCTTAAAAAAAAAAAAATCAAATGATGAAACCACTAGGATGTAGCATATACTTCTGCATAAAGATTCGTGGAATTGCAAATAACCTGTAAATCATGCTGCTCCCAGGCACAATGTGTTATTTGATATGCACTTCAGATTAAAGATATTCAGTCATTCATTTATATGTTTATGTCTATATAGCTGTATCTAGCTACCTGGCTTTGCATTAGCATTCCTCCATATCCTATGAAATTATCTCTAGGCGGTTGACAGGTGAATAAGCCCTATTGCTAAGGAGCTTGTACAGATGTCTAACAACCTAAAATTAGTAACAACTCATATATACTTGGAGTTTGATTCTCTAACTGTAAAATAAGCATAACAATGTTTGGAAATTTGCAAGAAAAAATATGTTTTACCGACTTATTTACTATGGACCTGGATACAACTCAGTTCTTGAGTCATAATAGACATAAGGTTTACAGAACATGACATAGGTGACTTAAAAATTCTCATAAAGGTCAGGAACAGGCAAAGCTATAAAAATGATTAAAAATAATCCCTTGTTCAATATTAATTAATAAAATACATTAATTTTAACTATCAAAAATGTTTACTGAGTCATACTTTTGAAACCTTAACCTTTGTTTTTTTAAAAGAAAATATTTACCTCATATATTATGTCCTCCCACTTGTAACACTTGTGGGTTACTGACAAAATAAAATTGTGGAAATTAGTCTGATATGAATACTAAATTTATTCAGTGGATATCTCTGCCATTTTGCTTCTTTTTAACATTTCCTCTTCTTGTTTTTTTGAATAGAAATGAGATTTCAAACTCTCTGGTAATGATATTAATGGATTTGACACCAGTTGCATTAGCTGCAAACTTGACTGTTCAGATGTAACGAAGAATCTTTACTTACTGAAAAATCACCCCAAATTTACAAAGAAAGGAACAAAGAAAACATTATGCCACTGCATACATCTTCTACAGCCACTTGTGGAGTTCTGTGTGCAGTCCAGATCTATCTGTCTCAAAGGAAACAAAGCAGAATAAGAAAAAAAGAAATAAAAAGATCCATAAGGATGTCAATGTTTCTGTGTAAGGGATATCTAAACAGGAATTTACCATACCAAAAACAAACAAACAAAAAAAAGTAAAATGTTGCTTTGAGAATCTTAATGTGGATTTACTCTTTGTTATATCATCCCAGTATGAGGGCATGGGGAAAAACATGAAATTCAAGTTGAAAGGACAATTCCCAAGCAAAAGGTCATTGCACAGGTATAAAGAATCACAGAATCACAGAATCACAGAATCACAGAACCGTTCAGGTTGGAAGAGACCTCCAAGATCACCTAGTCCAACCTCTGACCTAACTCTAACAAGGCCCACACTAAACCATATCTCTAAGCTCAACATCTAAACGTCTTTTAAAGACCTCCAGGGATGGTGACTCAACCACTTCCCTGGGCAGCCCATTCCAATGCCTAACTACCCTTTCGGTAAAGAAGTTTTTCCTAATATTCAACCTAAACCTCCCCTGACGCAACTTGAGCCCATTCCCCCTCGTCCTGTCACCAGGCACGTGGGAGAAGAGACCAATCCCTACCTCACTACAGCCTCCTTTAAGGTACCTGTAGAGAGCGATAAGGTCACCCCTGAGCCTCCTCTTCTCCAGGCTGAACAACCCCAGCTCCCTCAGCCGTACCTCGTAAGACTTGTTCTCCAGACCCCTCACCAGCTTCGTTGCCCTTCTCTGGACTCTCTCGAGCACCTCCATGTCCTTCTTGTAGTGAGGGGCCCAAAACTGAACACAGTACTCGAGGTGCGGCCTCACCAGAGCCGAGTACAGGGGGACAATCACCTCCCTAGTCCTGCTGGCCACACTGTTCCTGATACAAGCCAGGATGCCGTTGGCCTTCTTGGCCACCTGAGCACACTGCTGGCTCATATTCAGCCGACTATCAACCAGCACACCCAGGTCCTTCTCTGCCAGGCAGCTTTCCAGCCACTCATCCCCCAGCCTGTAGCTCTGCCTGGGGTTGTTGTGCCCCAGGTGCAGGACCCAGCACTTGGCCTTGTTGAACTTCATACAGTTGGCCTCAGCCCATCGGTCCAGCCTATCCAGATCCTCCTGCAGAGCCTTCCTACCCTCAAGCAGATCGACACACGCACCTAACTTGGTGTCATCTGCAAACTTACTGAGGATGCACTCGATCCCCTCGTCCAGATCATCTATAAAGATATTAAAGAGGACCGGCCCCAGTACTGAGCCCTGGGGGACGCCACTAGTGACCGGCCTCCAACTGGACTTGACTCCATTCACCACGACTCTTTGGTGTAAAGGTATAAAGAAGATGTAGGTATAAAGAAGGTATAAAGAAGATGTAGAACACCTTACTGCAGGTTGTTGTGGTACCACCTCGATGGATTTAAAAGGTGACTGGACAAATTTGTGAAAGAAAAATACCTCTACAACTGTTATGTATACATACTGTAATTCTGGTTATATCACTTTCATGGTGTCAGTTTGACTGTTATTCTAAAATGCCACATGATGAAAAACATTGAGAATTCATAATGGTCTGGAAGCCCAAAAGTTTAAAACACTGACAGAATAAACACCATTACAATTCCTTAGTATTTCAATATTGATATTCCCTATTATATCAGGAGTGGTGCAGCTTAATATTTCCACCAACAACAGTGGCAAAAGCCAAAATAGTTTAATGTTCTATCAAGGATAAGGCTGCAGAAAGGTATGCCAGGTGGAATTCTACTGTATTTAATTAACAGCTATGAACAGTGTGTAAAAGAAAAAGACTACGAGATAGTCCACCCATCTAGCTAGAAGAAAATATATTGTGTCTAATCAAAGTCTGCAATATATATTCACAATTTTAATTGTTCTATGAAGACTTCAGCATAATTATATTAAATTGTCCTTGTACTTCATGCTTACTGCAGTTTTGTCCAAATATATTTCTCAGAGTCTTTCAAATAAAAGTTAATTTAAAATTACACTCCAAATAACATGCAAAGGAGGAAAACGCAGGTGAACAGTCAAATCTATCATTTTTAGATTTATTGTGTCATTAGTTAGAATAGGGGCAAAAAATACAAGGAAAGGAAAGCACTAATTACAGTTTTAATTACTCAGACAATGTATTATAGACTTTGCTGTTAAAAATTGATGTTTTACTAAACAAAAATTAAAAGCAAACAGAACTACTTGACTAGGATGGAACTTAATAACTATTCATGTAAATGTTCTTTTCCTCGCTGATGACAGAAATACTGTATGCAGCTTCAGGAAGCTTAATAGCCAGAATTTTTAAAATGATATTTTGAAAACTAAAAATAACTTTGATAAGTATCAATTTTTCGTTCCAAATTTTTATCGCTTGTACATGTCAGAGTTAGAACTGCAATTATTTTTCTACTCCATTATTCATATTGCAAAAGAATGATTATTATTTGTCAACAACTTCAAAGTGAAAAGTGACTTTACTTCTGTTTTATGTGGGCTGAAACATTTGATTATCCTCCATTCATCTTGTGCTAATCAAACCTCTTTTATATGACTTTCATGAATGTTGGTTGTATTTGGTTAATTCTAGGATCCTAGCAACAGCCTACTTTGAAATGTGCAATATCTTTTTTAAAGCAAAAAGTTTTAATTGTAAAAAAGCATGTAGAAATACATATTATTATTGATTGGAAATCAAAGGTTAACTGACCCAGAGAAGTGCTTTTTCCTGCAGTAATTACTTGATACTCTTTTCTTCTGAACATCTTGAGTCATAGTGCCTAGGGTATGGGTTCAACTTGTCCATCTACTAATTTGCAGAGGAGGGTATTATTTCAAACCAAAATGCAAACTAGTATTTCAGTCTAAATTATTACAGACTTTTGACATTGAAGGAGCCAGATACAACACAACTAGAATACTCAATACTTGCTGTATGACTTACATCACCATCAAAATAGCAGATTGTATGAAGTGTCAAGAAGCAGTTATATATGGTGGGACACATATAAATTACAGTAGTTAGGCAATAAATCAAAGAATAAAGCTTCCATTCTGTCCTGAGGTGAATTTTTGACACACATGTTGAAGATGAACTTCAATAACGATGCAAAAAAGTATTTCCTTTTTAAAAATGTGAAATCTTGTCTTTGCTTTCACAGAATTTTTAGTAGACACTTTTTATATTTTTCATGCATTTCATGCATGAATAATGGGATTGTTTGCACGCTTAGAGTTCAGTTTTTTATTTAATTACTCTATGTAGTCAAACTATTTTAAGAAAATCCTAGGATATTGGTCTTCTGCCAGTGTAACAAGCCCACAAATATCAGTGAAGGTAACACCATACTTACTACCTCCACATGTGTCAACGCAGATTTTAGAATGCAGCTTTTTTAACTTCTGTCTTGTTTAACATAATATAGATTCTTTGTTGTTGTTGTTGTTTAATTTTTTTATTTGGATATACACAATTTTACAGCTGGCTCTGCTCTTCATAAAATATTTGGTAGAACCCTTTAATTTGAAGTCTGGGATTGTAAATCAAGAGACAATGTTAACAAGATAAGCAAATGAAGAATGTGGGACCAAAGAAACTCACAGTCCTCTTGTTCAAGATATGAGCTTGAGATACATATGACTTATTACTTAGAAGACAATTATGTCTAAAAAAGGACTTGATTGCATGTCTTCTTTATTTCTAAAAAAAAAAAAAAGCATTTTTATATATTTTGTTAAACTTTAGTGAAACTGATTTACCCAATGTACTTCATTTCACACATATGCATAAACCTTTACATATAAATATACATACATAAAACCAAGCAACTCATATCCCTTAGAGATATATCCCATAAGATATACTCATATCCCTCATATCCCATCAGAGAAACTAATAAATTGGTCAAGAATATACACAATTTGAGGTAATATCCTGTATTAAAAAATAGCAAATGAGTGCCAGTGTGTGCACACAGCACAGAAACAACTCAGTTGAGAGAAATAATAGTAAGAGTAGCTAAAGCCTGGAAAAGTAAAAGGCCTCAGTAAGAAAATAATAGTAAAATTTCTTGCAGAAATAAAAACAGGAGGGGAAGGGACACATATTATATTTAATTAAGAAAAATCTGCATGCTCCTCAGATCTGAGAAATAAATAATCGATAAGAAATAAAGTATGTATCTGAACAACGGCTACCAAGTATTCAAGCAGACTGGAAAGCTCAACTGAAATGTCCCTAGAATGAAAGGTAAGACAAAGTGATTATGTGAAGGGCAAACTAGGATACACTAATTGGAAATACTTCCATATTATGAAGAAAGATAAATAAAAATTGCCCAGCTAAGATGTGATTGACAGAATGCATTTTCTCACCCTTGAGCAGGTAAGCACATAAATACAGAAGAAAATCAGAAAGGCAGAGACCATAGTGACAATAATTCCTCTACATTTTAAACTGCAAAATAAAATTTGAGTTCTCAGAGAAGCATTACTGGTCACCTCTCCTCCATCTGACAAAATAAAATGTCTTTGAAATAGCAAACATTAAATGAGGATTTCAGCCTTGCATACCAAGGAGTTTGTGGTTGTGAGAAATTGTACTAACCTGAAACAGTTTTTTTTTTATTATTGTTATTATTCAAAACTGCTGAAAAGCATCTTGCTAGACAGATAATGAATCAAATATTCATTATATCACAGTCTCACATTGACCTGAGCACAGGTACTGGCCTATCCTGATCAATTCACTGTGGGGGACCATTGCAAGCATTTCCTTAACAGGAAAGCAAAGGCTCAATAGCAAAGGGAATATGTGTTTCAAAAGAACTTGCGTGCATTCTTCTCCAAACTTGTGTTTGTGAATAACCCATAGGAAAATAGATGGAAGATGGCAGGGATGGACTCCAGAACGATAAAGAAACAACCAAAAGAAAAAAAAAGACTTTGCCACCTCTCATTCTTTGGTGAATGTTGCAGGCAGCTCCTGGATGACAAATTAATTGGCAGTCTTCTAGAAATAAACTACCCATTCCTCATAAAGCCACAGTACAAAACCACTTTCTGCACAGTGGGAAGACCTGAGATTGAAGAAGGGATATTTTAAGAAGGTGTGTATAACCGTCTTCAAATTGCAAATTGTTGATTCAGTATAAACCATTATTCTCAATCTGCTCGATTTGAGGTTTAGATAAAAGGACAAGCAAAGAGGAAGTGTATTTTAATTAATCTCAAATGAAATGTTGGAAAATGAATAAATTGGAAAAATATATATATTTGATATTTGAAAATTAACAATTGTATTTAAAAAAAATAGAAAGATACAAATGATATATTTGCACTGTAAAAACTCATACTTCACTTGTACTTTCTTTATGAAAGATGTAATTTTGGTGATATTTTGTGGGATGGGAATATAGCAAAACACTACTGATGTGCTTTGGCTTTTCCCTCAGGTGAAGCCTAGCGATCAGTGCAAGTTGGTAAACGTGATCTGTTTTACAAGATAATATTCTACAAAGAACTGTCACCCTATCAAAAACTCTACTGAGTACAGTGTCTCCCAAACTGATATATCAGGCAAGTCAAAGGAAGATCATTGAAGCCAAACTGTTTAAGTTTTATGAGATGCCAGATCTGATTAACACCCATGATCAGAGAGTGAAGAACTCTGAAGGACTCCTAAGGTCCTATAGCTAACAAAGCTATTCCAGCTTTGTTGTACAATGTGAGAGGAATAAGGAATAATTCATTTTTATGGTTTACAAAACATTGGTTAATGAAACCAGAGAAAGTATTCTGATGCTTCTTGGGCTTGGGTGTGAGCTAATGATCCTAGTAAAAATACAGTTCGACATTGTTTGAAGATGAACAGTTCAGTTCTGATTGTATAAAAATCTTAGAATTTTACAGCGAAAAAAAAAGCTCCCACAGTTTCTAGAGAAAATAAAAATAGTGTTTTTGAAGTTAAATTTTCACACACAAACTCACAATGTCTTGAATGTTGCTTAGTTAGCCGTACATTTTTTTGTTACAGGTTGGTCATCAGAGCCAACAAAATAATAACAAAACAGAAACATAGATAAACTATAGATTTTAAATTAGAGAACTATATAATTAATTTTCATATCCATATACCGATTCTTCAAGCTACTTCTAAAATGAGGCAGTTCAAATTCTGTTGGAAAAATTAGCTTATTTAAAGCCAACTTGCAATTCTCTTTCCCCTAAAGTTTCAGTCTGATTCAGCTGACTGCCTGAATTAGTGTTCCTTATTTCCTCTGGATAAGTGACCTGTATCTAATAGCAATGTTATTAGCCACAGTAGCCTACTTGATACAGAGTGCTACATGTTCTACTTTTCTAGTCTGAATCATTTTATTTTTTCTGTCTCTGTATAGTGCTCCCTTGATCAAGGTGAGCAAGTCTAGAGCAGTATGATATTTAGTGACTTTGTGCACATGCTTGAAATTGGGAAAGTTGAACATCTTTCAGTCTGTTGCAGACCCAAAATACCCTGGAGTCAAAGTAGTTTATCTTACTTGGAGAGCACAGCAGAAATAATTAGTTATGATGAATGTTAAATGGACCACAGCTGAAGCACCTGTAAAAATATCTAAGCTTATAATACCATTTTGTTTAGGGAACTTCTTAACCCAGTCATAGGAAATAGGCCACTTTCAGCTCATCATACTTACTACTGCGTTACTACAGCTTGGTAAGCAGTGCAACATATCTAAGCCACTTTCGCTGCTAAGCGTGTCATCTTTTCTGCTCTTTTCCTTGTACACTATAATTTATGTAGGCTATTTTCTGAACATCCTGAAAGGTTTTATAGAAAGTTTTCCTGATGTCCCTGAACTTGCCATTGGGCAAATTTCTGTTGTTTTCGCCTAATATGTTATCAAGTGTTCTAAACAACAAAGCAAAATTGCAATTTCATTTTATAACAAAATGATTAACAGCCAATAAAATATTGCAGGTCCTTCATGCAAAACTCAGATCAGTTATTTAACAGTTACTTTTGGTAATTATCTAACATTGTAATAATAGAAACAGTGAATGAATAGAAACAACTCATAGATACCATTTTTGCTCATGGGAAACCAAAATATCAAATCATTAAAAAAATCAAACCCCACTCTCAAATTTTTAAACTTTAGTGTTCTCAGTCTTCTGTGAAAACTTGTGCTTAAATTCATGTCTGTTGACATACAATGTGTGCAGGCAGGTTTTCCCTCTTGTCATTTGTATGCACAATTACCCAAATTTCATGCACAATCACAGTAAGTACAAGTACAAAGTAGGCATGCTTTTGCATATTCAGTTGTATATTAAAAACTTGTCAATAACCTTTATAATTTATAGTCCTTTTTTAAATATATTAGCCATGACAGACATGATTTGTCTATCACATTTTAAAAAAATACTTACATTTGAAACCACATTAATAGATCATGTGATATGAAGACAAAGAAAGGTGAAGAAAAGTTTACAAAAGTTTTAATTTTACTGCAGTTTTCACAATGATCTATATATTTAGTATCAAACTGGAAATCCAGATTGGTTGTGTAATTTGCTATCTTCATTTTCAGACAGACGGGGTAAAACTGAGTATGCATTGGACCAGAAAACAGATATATAAATATCTTCTCTGACAGTTAATTTTTAAAGTGATTAGTGACATGGTTTAGTGGAGGACTTGGTAGTGTTAAGTTATAGGTTGGACTGGATGATCTTGGAGGTCTTTTCCAACCTAAATGGTTCTGTGATTCTGTGATTATTGAGATAATTCATTCTCTCTTCTGAAAGAAAAACACAGTTAGATTCTAAAGTAGTGCAATGTTTTGTTTCATCAGAATAATACTCCAGGCAACTAAAGAGGAAATCTCCCCTGGAATCTGCCAGGAAACCCTGAGAGTTAAGTTGGAACTTGAAAGTTCTGTCAATCTTATAAAACAAACTTCATTTCTGTTATTTACCAAGTGTCAGATATGTTTTTCTATCAGCCATGCCCAAGCCAGATATGCCAACAAAGTAATCTATTTTGTTGAGCTAAAAAGAGAGAAATCCTACTGTTCAAAATCTAAACATGGGAGAGCTGTGACAGAAAATGTTTGTGAAGGGAACAGGTTTTTGATTGCTTAGGATTTTGATTGCTTCTGGAATCAACATCAAGCTGCATATTTTAGCATAAAGGTTTAGGAAAGTATCTGTAAGAACATGCGAGCTCTTGCAAAATTCTTAGTATCTGACTCAATCAAGATTAATCCAAAGGGAAATAGTGATGATACATAAAGTATATTAAACCTACGAAGTGTGAACTTTCTTTAAATAACAGTCTCCAGATAGTCTTAAGGTGATTCAGTTACAATAAAATAAAATTCCTCCACAAGAATGCCTACTCAAGGTCTTCTAACCCTTGATGAATGAGATTTTGAACCTGACTGTACCACAATGTTCTTTAGAAGCAGGGGGATTTTATGAAATGCTGTTATTTAACAACATATCTTGGCAGATATTATTATACCTATATATTTATATTGCAATACACAAGTCTTTCCTGTCTCTACATAGCTTGCTTTTATAGTCTAAATGCTGCTTATCAGGCCTTGCAAATTCTTTCCATGGAAGAAAAGAGAAACAGTACAAACTTCACTATATATGAAGTTTACATCTTTGGGGTAAGATGAGAACTCCCCAGCTGCCATTTGAAAGTTTCCCTTTACTCAACATAGAATACACATGTAAAATGAATGATTTTAGAGGATACTGGAGAAAACAGGGCGTTTTCACAGGGATTGGCTTAATTTCTCTTTTGTAACATCTACTTACACAATTCACATTTAGAAAGAATTCAACACTCCAGAGCACTCTCTACTTCCCACTTTAGCTCAGTTCACTGGAACAGAAAGCTTGCAGTCCCTGTTTAGCCCTTGGTCAGGTAAAATAGTGCTAAAATCCAGGGGAATTTTGACTGAGAATACTTCAGGAACCGGCTTGATAGCATTAGAAGCTAAGCCAGAAGAAGAAGATATTTAACACCTTTGCTATTTTTTTGTGTCCCCATTCTCTGTGGTCCCTATGGATATAGTCTAAAGAAAAGCAGAAAAAAATATCTAAATATTTATATTCTAGAAGTCATTTCAGTATATAGTTCTTTATGTTACTATGTTTTTGGTTTTTTTTTAACAGAATATTTTATATTTGCTGTTGTCTGAGAATATTGTCAAGAGCACATTTAGAAGAAACACAGCAGTCATTAGTGTATTTGTGTATAGTCTATTTGTGTATTTTTCTGTCACTCCTGTTACCTTGAAAATGGCTGGATCACTGATGAAGAACTTTAAACTGACAAATGATAAAAATAAGGCAGAAAATGTTAATGAAATTTAGAACAGCCATAACATATATGCAGAAATGTTACTCTTTCAAGCTTTTCATGTAGGACTTTCTGGAATCAATGGATTTTACATTCATAAAATTTGTATCAAGTGAGTTTTACAAACAACTACCCTCCTGTAGCATCCACAACACCCTTTGGAATCAGAATCCAAAATACAGCCTGTAACATACTAGAAACAGAAAAAGCTTTGAAGAGTTTTGAATGTAGAAATTTTTCTGTCATAAAAAGGCTCAGTCAGTTTCTAGGCAACGTAGCTCTCCTTAATCCCTTTCACGCTCTTTATAGTATCCTATCAAGTGACCCTGCTAGAAGAGACTGGTTAGAGCAACCACAGGCATCATAATGATTTCTGCCTGCCAGGCTTGTTTGTTATTCAAGGTTTTTGCAGGATGTCTGCTGTATAACCTAACAAGCCCCCATAGGAGTCAATATCTAAGTTGATTCCCCTGGCATCCAATCCCTTTGCTACTACTAAAGAACGTGACTTACTGGCAATGGGCTTGCTCATCTACTTCCTTCACTTCACTGCTTGCAAATGTGTGGACACACACAAACCCAAATGGCCTGATGCATGATATCTTTGCTTTGAACTGCTTCCCTCAGTGTCTAATGCTAGTTTATTGTCTTACTAGGGGACTTTGCTGGTAGTGGTGTCTTGGCTATAGCTGTAGGCTAGGATAACTAAAATACAAAGATAAAGAAAGAAATTGTGCCCTAATTCATTTCTTATTACAATTCGCCAGGCTTGCTGACACCTGTGAAATCACGTTGGTCACTGTAATTTCTTTTCAGAAACAGTGTTACATTATAAACACAATCTGTTGCACAACTGAAAACTTGATTTATGGCACGCAGCAATCCTACCTAACAGCATTATATAGTATATCGTACATCTCTGACAAGTAATTAGATGTT
Source organism: Anseranas semipalmata (assembly GCA_013399115.1). Taxonomy (NCBI): domain Eukaryota; kingdom Metazoa; phylum Chordata; class Aves; order Anseriformes; family Anseranatidae; genus Anseranas; species Anseranas semipalmata. The sequence continues at coordinate 9,570 of VXAA01001716.1, read as the reverse complement.
TATGAAGACACTTGTTGCTTATAATTATAATCCTGCTAATTTCCTCATTCCCAAAAGCAACATTAGTGTGTGCTAATGAACTGCAGATTAATTCACTTTGAATTAGTCTCTACCCTCCCTCTGCCCCCTGCGCATACTAGATGGCACTAATTTTGCTTTGGGGACTTTAAAGGGATTTGTTCTTATGAGAGTAGATTCAAATGGCCTGTGCTATTATTATTTAAGAATTTGGTTTACCTTAATTTGAATTCAATTATTCTCTAATGTTCTGAATTTGAGCTGAGAGATAATGTGTTAAAAAAGAAAAACAGACAAATTATACAGATCAATACAAATAAATTGTATGGATGGTAAGAGTAGATCAAACTGCTGCCATTTTCTCTGGGGCATCTAATGACATGAAGCTGGTAAATTGAAACAATCTTGATGAGTCTGAGTTCAGTCTGTAATAGTTTAATAACATATAAGCACCAAATGCAATATAACACATTTTCTCACATAAGGCAAATCTTATATCTGCTGATTCCATACTATTCTGCAATGTCTTTTTAAAATAAAACAATGTTAACAACAGTGATCTTCCTTTTGCTTTGAGCATTAAAAACAAAAACAAACAAACGACAACAATTGTTTATCTTACACTTTTTCATTTTAGCCTAAATCTGTGTAATATCTGACTTGATTATATTTATTATATATGACCAGGATTCACTCTCTACATCAACACAAACAACTCTTAGAATTCATTATTAAAATAACAGATTCTTGCTTTCAAACTTAACATCAATTGCCAACCTCACAATATAATTCTTGATTCACACTGCATGAAAGCTTTCATTCTCTGCCAGCAGCTGCTTGCTGAGCTATGCTTGTCCTCCACTTCTTTCCTTGTCAGATTATATGTTAAAAAAGTACTAACTGGGATAGGTACCAGTTGCAGGTGTACCAAGTGGGAGAAGTGAACACTCAGGAATGAGACAGGATGAAACTCTTTCTCTTCTGTAGGGTTACTTTTATATAAAGGCAACATTACATACTGCTTTGATGAAAGCACTAGGCATGTTTGCACCACCTGTCCTTGTCTGGTACTGGCTATTTTTAAAATCAGATAGGATGTTTTGTTTTGTTTTGTTTTGTTTTGTTTTGTTTTAGTTGCATCAATTGGAGACAGGTGGATTAAATGTGTTTAAATTATCTAAATACATAAGCTTCAAGCCTGAGAGAATTCACATACATTCTACTAAATGAAAATAATTAAATAAAAGCACTCATCTCAGTGATTCCTAATTCCTGTATTTCTGTGGTAATCTTTTTAAAATACAAGTCACAGCATGACAGGGACCTTTTTTTCTTGAGTAATCATTGGGCAAACACTTTCAGATTTTGGCCCACAAGGGCCATATTTTCAAAAAAACTCTGCTCTCAGTTATGTGTCAAATGAAGTGGGCAGATTTTCAAGTGCTTAGTCTGCAGTGGAATTCCTATTACTGAACACTATTGAATATCAAACCATTATACAGAGACTCCAAAAAAAGTGTACTAAGAATCTGGGGGGCAGAAGATTTAGATAATTTAAATCATTTCCAAACTTTTCCATTTTGATGTATATCATAAAATATCAAAGTGATAGAAAAACAATTCCTAAAGTCATCGCACAAATTCATATAAATATTCGGAATACATAGCCACTGTGATGGTGATTTGTATGGAATCAGGGAAAAATAAAACTAAAATAAACAAAAAGTTGGATATATGTAGAAGAGACTTTTCTCTGTAACAACTGATAGAAACATTACTGACATCTCAAAGTAATGTGTGAGGCATTTTGTATGTAAGCTGAGCTATCTGGCTTTGCACTGTATGCTTCTGATGGGGTTGCTTTATCCTCAGTGAGTTTCTTTTAAGTAGTTTTGCCTGCAGGGAGCATAGCTACCCTCACTGTGCAGGAGGTGAAGATTTTACTATGTGCCTGAAATTTGAAAGTGGTGAGTCATCACCCTTCACAGGTTTTTATAGCATAATTGCTCACTGGCAAGTGTATGGAAAGAGTTCAAAGAACAGTGTGGAAGTGATAGTTTTCTGGATTTGCACAGAAAAAAAAAAAAAAAAGAGAGAGAATGATATATATATATATTTTTTTTCAAGTTACTTGCAGTTATTTAAAGGGGAAAGTTCTGAAGGAGCTCTGCTAAACAAGTTAAGTTAGTCAAATCACAGAATTCTCAGTTCCCAACTGATATGGATGATGTCATCTTGATTGTACAAAATTCTTCTGAAACTCTACCAGACCTATTTTTCTTTCATGAGATTCATGGTGTTATACACTGCCTTTGAAGTAGAAGTCATAACCAAAGTTATTTTCAGCTCTCTGAACAGTATCAATCTTCCAACTGGTATTTACATTGGTACAAATTTACACTGGAAAAGTAACTAGTAATTCAACTCTCCCTTTTACAGATGTGCACAGAGACTGCCCTATCTGTAGGTAGATATTCAACTGTCTTCCTATTTCACTTATTTTAATTTAAAGATTCGGACTAGTTTTGGACTGAGAATTAATGTAGTTACTCTGAAAGCAAAAGCATGCTCTTCTGGACTCATGGGCTGTTAACAAATTGTACTGATTTGGCATATTCACTGTTACTAATTTTGTTGTTATTCCTTACTTTATAGTTTATGGTTATTCTTGTTCCAAAAGTTCTATCCAGAAAATTCCTTAACTATATTGTATTTAAAGAAAACAAATCAGCAGAGGAATCAATGAGCTTTTTGAAGCTATTCTATACCTCTCTTTTCAAGGAGCAGTCAAATCAAAAAAGACTTTTCACTAAAGCACAATGGACAACAGTACCTTAGTAAGTGCTTTGAATTCAATGTAGATTTACCAGCCAGAGCTTACAAACACTATAGCAAGTGACATGATCTTGTTCAAAAGAGGCAGAGGTTCTTTTATTCTGTTTAGGGACAAGATAAGGAAAGTATACCCATGTGACACCATCACAGTCATCTTTACAAGGGCTTTCCAGTATTTCTGGCTACAGATTTCTCTGGGGAAGAACCAAGTTAGATGTCTTTACCACAACAGGTAGGCCTGGTGAAATGTAGCAATGACAAACTATAATTCAAATTCATGGTTTATAATTACTCAGTAGTGACCCATAAGACTAAAGTGTAGCCACTAAATGCACCTAGTGACTCAAGCATTAGTGTGCCAGTTTTAGATATCCCAGCACTTAATAGAGTCTGCAACCCCCAAGAAGATTTTCAGGTTTCTCCACACAACATATGGAAAACTTACAGAAGCCAACAATCCGAATGGAGAATGTAAGCTGGTTTTCCAGGACTTAGGTCTTCACCATTACAGAGTCTTAGATGGCTTAGATGGTTCTTTGATATATATTTATTCCCATGCCTGTCAGGATTCGAGAGACATTTGGATAATACCCTCAATAATATACTTTAACTTTTGGTTAGACCTGAAGTGGTCAGGCAGTTGGACTAGATGATTGTTGAAAGTCCCTTCCAACTGAACTATTTTATTCTGTTCTGTTCTATTCTCTTCTAATCCAGTCAAGGTATGATTTCCACTTTTGAAAGTCTCAGCAATAAAATATTTATGGCAGCTCCCTCTGTAGGAACTGTGCTTCCCTGGATTATGAATAGACAAGATAATTTACATCTTTTTATTACACATTTCCAAGTAAATTACGGATTTTGAATAGACTATATATTTTTTATGTCTCTTGTCACTGGTTTTCAGAGCTGACTGAAGATTAATTTAATAAAATATGGATTTTTTAACAATTTATATAATAAATAATGGCAAAATGTGTCAAATAACGAATTGTATAATGAGATCCAAAAGATAGATTTAAGAATAAATATTTAGTCAGTTTTACAAATTCTTTAAAATGATAACAAAGAAGATTCATGTTCAAGGGGGGTGGAGAAGAGAAAATAAGACTCTAACAAACATTGAAACTAATATCTAAGCAACACTTCTATGCCTCAGACTGACATAGTTCATTTTCAGGACGGTAGGCATGTGCAAATCATGTCTTTTTAAAGCAAGATATATGGTAGTAGCAGTACAATTAAATTCAAAGCTTTGAGAGCACATGTATTTGAATTATCAAAGCATCTAAAGAGAGTTATTCGTAAGACAATATTCTAGGGAATAAATAAAACAGAATCTAGGTACTGTAGAAAGGCCACTGCTTTTTTGAAGGTGTCAGGCTATTCTCTTATCTTGTAAGAAATTTTCATTATTTTAACATTTTGCATTCAGTAAATAATAGATTCAAGAGACTTATAAATAATGGACATTTACATTTTGAAAGTATGAAATGTGATATTAACAAAATAAGATACTTGTTCTAGAGAAAAATTTAAAACACAAATGCCAAAATCGTATTAAGATTATACTCATAGTAATGACTAGCCTTCTAGAGGAAACTAGAGTGAAATATTAAAATCTGTGTTTTCTAGGACAAACTTTCATTGCTAGCTGAATCTCAGGGCTATCTTAAATTTCTAATTAAAATGAAAAGAAGAAATATTGCAAAAATATAAATAGCTTATAACTAAAGAGCATTTAAAGTGTTCCAAACAGGAAGTCAAGCATCACAGAACACAACTTTTAGTTAGGTCATTCAACTTTAACTGAGAAAATAGAAAGTGGAAGCTTTAATCTGGATTTTTTTTTTTTCTATAGCTGAATGACTTAATTAGGTACTTTAAACCATTTGCTGTATTTCCTTTTAATCTTTATCAACACTTGCTTTAAAACAAACAGACAAACAAACGAGAATCACATGGTCACATCAATTTGTATCATTTATTCAGATACAAGCCTATATCTAACTAAACTCCAAAGTCATTGCTATGATATCAGCTTTTGCTCAAAGTCTATGTAGAAGTGTTTTGCTGTCAGCAGGCACTGCTCTCTGAGACCAGGGGCTGGGAGTCACAGGGGGCCAGCAGGTCAGGGCCTCCCTAGCCAGGGGCTCATCTCAACGAGGGAGCAGGGCAGGCTGGATGTCAGCTAGGACATCCAGATATATCCAAGGTCAATGAGGGAGGTCAAGTCAAGGTCAGATAGAAATAGCAATATGCAAGGTCTGACAAAATCCAGGCAGTCCACAGTAATGCAACAGGTCTGGGATGAAGGCAGTCTGTGGGTCTGGGACAAGGTCAGGGGGTATATGAGCAGCACTGGCATGGGTACAACGCTACTGCAGTACAGTCAACTGAGAATTCAGTTCAAAAGCAGTGTTAAGCTCAGATTCTTGGTAATGGACAAGGGAAGCACATATATATATACATATACACTCATGTATGCAAAGCAAAGCATTTATAATTACTAGAATGGAAATCTTAACAATGTAACAATGTAATTCAAGGGTCATCACTACTGTAGACCTAATTTTACAAATAAAACAAGCATTATTAAAGAAAAACAAAGAATAATACTGCAGGTAAAGTACTTACATATAGCTCTTTGTATATGTTAGATACTACTTCCGTGTTCTCTTTGTTACCCCTAAACCAGTTTTGAGGAGCTTCATTTTTTTTTTTTAACTGATCATCAATGAGCAGTTTATAGCTACAGGGCCTCTGGTAGAAAACCTGTACCCCACCTCTCATCATCCCAGGCCTGTACTGCCTAACACCACATCCTATGTCTCCACTACTCAAGGAGTATGCTATAATACCAGGCCTGTGCCTCTACGCTGCGTTAGGGTCATAAGTACCTCATTCTGCCTAGAACAACTGCTTGTTACTGTTATCTATATAGAATTATACCACACAAAGTTAAACAAAGCTAAAATAAATTAGATACAGAAGAGTTAAGGCAGAGGAGGCCTGGTAATCATAGAATGATTTGGACTGGAAGAGACCTTAAAGATCAACTAATTCTAATCCCCCTGCCATGGGCAGGGATGCCACCCACCAGACCAGGTTGCTCAAAACCCCATCCAGCCTGTCCTTGAACATTTCCAGGGATGGGGTATCCACAACTTCTCTGGGCAGCCTGTTCCAGTGCCTCACCACCCTCATAGTAAAGAATTTCTTCCTAACATCTAATCTAAATCTACCTTTTTCAGTTTTAAACCATTACCCCTTGTTGTATCACTACACTCCATGACAAAGAATCTCTCCCCAGGTTTCTTGTAGGCCTCCTTTAAGTACTGCCTCAGTTCTTACCCCTTTAGGTAAGCCTCAGACCTGAGGCCTCACAAACTCATACAAGGCTTATTGTATGTTTCTAGCAATACTAAGTTACAGCAGCTCCCAAGTGAAAAAGGACAAGCTTTTGGAGGCTTCTTCTTGCTTTATACAAGGTCAACACCTGTACTCTGAGCCCAGGCAGCCAGATTACCAAGACAGGGAGGAAGGGGATTTGTTCAGGGCCCTGAAACAGGTGGTTTTGGTTCTAGTCTTAGCTGTATTGGATCTCATGGGAATGTTTGTTCTGAAGAGTTCAGGCAATGGGAAAATATGAGAATGCAGAATTATTTACCAATCAGCCCAGTTTTGGGGTGGAAGGAAAACGTTTTAAACAAACAGTTAAACAATCATCTCCTAAGTACCTAAGAGATGATGTTGAAACATACACAAAATGTGGCATTAATTTATCAGGATCCTTGTTAACAAGCTTAATTCCCTTTTACCGATGAGGTTACTGCTATGTGTGCTTTTCTTTCTTTTTCTTTCTTTCTTTCTTTCTTTCTTTCTTTCTCTTCCTTCCTTTCTCTCTCTCTCTCTTTCTCTCTCTCTTTCTCTCTCTCTTTCTCTCTTTCTCTCTTTTCCTAAAGTCTTGTATAACATTTCCATAAGCAAAATAAAGAAAAATGGTGGAGATGAAGCCATGGTTGGCTGAGCCCTTAGGTGAATAAAAAAGTGAGGTTCTATCATAATCTCTCCTAGGTTTGAATCTTACAACTTAGGTAATGGACTAAATATTTAATAAAACATAATTTTGACACTGTAATAGTAGGGGTAGAGAGCTCTTTTGGAATGGATCACATTCCACATAGGGAATATTTTGTATTTGAGAAAATACTTTGACTTTGGCAAGTTACAATGACCCATGAAGTCAGGAAACTGTGTGAATTTTTAAAAAGGTTCATACAATATAAGAGCATTTTTGAAATTAAATAATACATATTTGTGAAATAGTTCATTCTACCTAGAACTGATAGATCTGAGCTGGAATATTTTGGGATGCCACAATTTCAGAAAATCTCATCATACTGAATGAAGTCAAAAGGAGAGTAAAAAGAGGGGAAAACATTTGGAAAACATAAACAATAAGAAAATAAAATACAATTTTTAGTAAGAGAATGTAGAGGTTGTAGTAGGTGCTTTAATTGCTTAAACATTGATGTCTAGAGCTGATTTAAATGGCCCATACATCTTGCTGAGTTTCCAGCAATTGCTTCAAAAGGACATGCATCTCCTGTAGGTCCAATGCCATATCTGTCAACGTTTTAAGGAAATCCTAAATGCTTTAGAGCACCCAAAATGACCTAGATGCCTATAATTTGAACACCTGAATCTCTGTCCACTTGTTCAAACATACATGAAGGATACAAAAAATTTGCCGTAGTTTGCAGCCACCCAGACTGTCAGTGACAAAGACAACACAAAGATAAAGCAAAGGAAGCATCTGAGAGTCAGTGCTTCTGCAATTCCATTTGACGGAGGTCTGTGAAAAAGAAAAAAAAGGGGGGGGGGGCTTTAAACAAACAACTTTTAGTAGTTCAAGTACACTCTCTGTTCTCCAAGCACCCTCAATCCTACCCAGAATAGAACAACAAATTCAGTGAATTCTTGCATGTTTTTCTATCCTGTTACTCTGTGATTTCCATCTGGAAATTAGTCTTATGTTAGACTGATTCTAAGTCTTATCTTAGACTGATTCAATTAAAGTTTAGTAATATTTTCACTGCCATCTCATGACAAAAACTGAGCTTTCAACAGTTCTGGCTTTAAAATTGGAGTGAAGAACTTCCTCCAAAAATTTCTTCTAAAATTAAGTAGGAAATAGTATGGGGTAGACACCTGATAAGCATCATACATAAAAATGCTACCCTCTGAGGAAAAAAAAAACAATTCACATTTTAAAATATATACTGTAGATTGTTTAGCAAGTGTGGGTTTTAAGTAGTAAGCTTTCTAAGCCTTCTTGCATACATGTCCAATTATGCTGAGAATAGAAAAGAATCATTTGTTCCATAAATAAATACACTTAAAGAGAGAGGAATACAAGGGG